>OZ001671.1:6861237-7188338 GCA_963924145.1 Pyrausta purpuralis
TTCAGTGTCTAAAGTAGGTGAAATCGCAAAAATTATTCCAAACAGAATCCATATTGCGATGTTTTTGAAGTGCAACAGGTCCGATCTACACAATCGAGGTGTCAAAGCGACGATATCGACGCGACGGTCAATATAAAGTCGGTTAATATCAAGACAAAATATTTCACGGTGACCGAAAAAGTGTAAAATTTGACTAACTTTGTATGGGATGTATCTTTTAAAATATCGCAGAAAGTACCTTTTTCAACAGAAGAGCGTCCGCAAAACTACTCTACTAAGCTAATATGATCGAAAAGTATGCTAAAAAATGATCGATTTGAACAGAAACGACAAACTAAAACATTTCAAACTGAGCTTTAAAAACGACAAATATTCAGTGTCTAAAGTAGGTAAAAACGCTCAAATTATTGCAACCAAATTCCATATTGCGATGTTTTTTAAAGTGCAACAGGTTTGATCTACACAAACGAGGTGTCAACGCAACGGGCTCGACGCGACGGTCAATATAAAGTCGGTTAATATGAAGACAAAATATTTCACGGTGACTGAAAAAGTGTAAAATTCGACTAACTTTGTATGGATGTATCTTTTAAAATAACGCTGGAGGGTACCTACTTCAACAGCGACGCATGCGCAAAACTACTCTACAGAGCTATTATGATCGAAAAGTATGCTAAAAGATGACGGATTTGAACAGAAACGACAACTAAAACATTTCAAACTGAGCTTCAAACGACAAATATTCAGTGTCGAATGTAGTTGAAAACGCTAAAATTATTGCAAACAGAATCCAAATTGCGATGTTTTTGAAGTGCAACAGGTCCGATTCTACACAAACGATGTGTCAAAAGCGACGATATCGACGCGACGGTCAATATAAGTCGGTTAATATTAAGACAAAATATTTCATGGTGACCGAAAAAGTGTAAAATTCGACTAACTTTGTATGGGATGTATCTTTTAAATATTGCAAAAGAGTACTAACCAGAACAGCTGAACGTTCGCAGAACCATTTCGGTGAGCTAATATGATCGAAAAGTATGCTTAAAGATGATCGATTTGAACAGAAACGACAAACTAAAACATTTCAAACTGAGCTTTAAAACGACAAATATTCAGTGCTTAAAGTAGGTGAAAACGCTAAAATTATTGCAAACAGAATCTATTTTGCGATGTTTTTGAAGTGCAACAGGTTAAATCTACACAAACGAGGTGTCAAAGCGACGATATCGACGCGACGGTCAATATAAAGTCGGTTAATATCAAGACAAAATATTTCACGGTAACCGAAAAAGTGTACAATTCGAAAAACTTTGTATGGAATGTATCTTTTAAAATATCGCAAAAGAGTACCTACTTCAACAGTAGATTGTGCGCAGAACCACTTTATTGAGCTAATGTGATCGAAAAGTATGCTAAAAGATGATCGATTTGAACAGAAACGACAAACTAAAACATTTCAAACTGAGCTTCAAAACGACAAATATTCAGTGTCTAAAGTAGGTGGAAACGCTAAAATTATTGCAAACAGAATCCATATTGCGATGTTTTTGAAGTGCAACAGGTTCGATCTACACAAACGAGGTGTCTACGCAACGAACTCGAAGTGACGGTCATTATAAAGTCGGTTCATATAAAGACAAAATATGTCACGGTGACCGAAATAGTGTAAAATTCGACTAACTTTGTATGGCATGTATCTTTTAAATTATCGCAAAAGAGTACCTACCAGAACAGCGAAACGTGCGCAAAACTACTTCAGTGAGCTAATATGATCAAAGAATATGCTAAAAGATGATCAATTTGAACAGAAACGACAAACAAAAACATTTCAAACTGAGCTTCAAAACAACAAATATTCAGTGTCTAAAGTAGGTGAAAACGCTTAAATTATTGCAAATAAGAATCCATATTGCGATGTTTTTAAAGTGCAACAGGTCCGATCTACACAAGCGAGGTGTCTACGCAACGGGTTTGACGCGACGGTCAATAAAAAGTCGGTTAATATCAAGACAAAATATGTCACGGTGACCGAAAAAGTGTAAAATTCGACTAACTTTGTATGGCATGCATCTTTTAAATTATCGCAAAAGAGTTTTTACCAGAACAGCGGAACGTGCGCAAAACTACTTCAGTGAGCTAATATGATCGAAAAATATGCTAAAAGATGATCGATTTGAACAGAATCGACAAACAAAAACATTTCAAACTGAGCTTTAAAACGACAAATTATTTAGCTCACTGAAGTGGTTCCGCGCACGTTCCGCTGTTCTTGTAAGGTACTTTTTTGCGATAATTTAAAAGAAACATCCCATACAATGTAAGTCGAATTTTACACTTTTTCGGTCACCGTGAAATATTTTGTCTTGATATTAACCGATTTTATATTGACTGTCGCGTCGAGCCCGTTGCGTAGACACCTAGTTTGTGTAGATCAAACCTGTTGCACTTCAAAAACATCGCAAAATAGATTCTGTTTGCAATAATTTTAGCGTTTTCACCTACTTTAGACACTGAATATTTTTCGTTTTAAAGCTCAGTTTGAAATATTTTAGTTTGTCGATTCTGTTCAAATCGATCATCTTTTAGCATATTTTTTGATCATCTTAGCTCATCAAAGTGGTTCTGCGCAATGTCCGCTGTTCTTGTATGCACTCTTTTGCGATATTTTAAAAGATACATCCCATACAAAGTTAGTCGAATTTTACACTTTCTAGTCACCGTGAAATATTTTGTCTTGATATTAACCGACTTTATATTGACCGTCGCGTCGAGCCCGTTGCGTTGACACCTCGTTTGTGTAGATTGGACCTGTTGCTCTTCAAAGACTTCACAATATGGATTCTTTTTGCAATGATTTTAGCGTTTTCACCTACTTTATACACTGAATATTTGTCGTTTTGAAGCTCAGTTTGAAATGTTTTAGTTTGTCGTTTCTGTTCAAATCGATCATCGTTTAGCATACTTTTCGATCATATTAGCTCAGTGGAGTAGTTTTGCGCACGCTTCGCTGTTGAAGTAGGTACTCTCCTGCGATATTTTAAAAGATACATCCCATACAAATTTAGTCGAATTTTACACTTTTTCGGTCACCGTGAAATATTTTGTCTTGATATTAACCGACTTTATATTGACCGTCGCGTCGAGCCCGTTGCGTAGACAACTCGTTTGTGTAGATCAGACCTGTTGCACTTCAAAAACATCGCAATATGGATTCTGTTTGGAATAATTTTAGCGATTTCACCTACTTTAGACACTGAACATTTGTCTTTTTGAAGCTTAGTTTGAAATGTTTTAGTTTGTCGTTTCTGTTCAAATTGATCATCTTTTAGCATACTTTTCCATCATATTAGCTCACTGAAGTGGTTCCGCGCACGTTCCGCTGTTCTTGAAAGTACTCTTTTGCGATAATTTAAAAGATACATCCCATACAAAGTTAGTCGAATTTAACACTTTTTCGGTCATCGTGAAATATTTTGTCTTGATATTAACCGACTTTTTATTGACCGTCGCGTCGAGCCCGTTGCGTAGACACCTCGTTTGTGTAGATCAGACCTGTTGCACTTCAAAAACATCGCAATTTGGATTCTGTTTGGAATGATTTTAACGATTTCACCTACTTTAGACACTGAACATTTGTCTTTTTGAAGCTTAGTTTGAAATGTTTTGGTTTGTCGTTTCTTTTCAAATCGATCATCTTTTAGCATACTTTTCGATCATATTAGCTCACTGAAGTGGTTCTGCGCACGTTTCGCTGTTCTAGTAGGTACTCTTTTGCGATATTCTAAAAGATACATCCCATACAAAGTAAGTCGAATTTTACACTTTTTCGGTCACCGTGAAATATTTTGTCTTGATATTAACCGACTTTATATTGACCGTCGCGTCGATATCGTCGCTTTGACACCTCGTTTGTGTAGATCAGACCTGTTGCACTTCAAAAACATCGCAATATGGATTCTTTGCAATAATTTTAGCGTATTCACCTACTTTAGACAATGAATATTTTTCGTTTTAAAGCTCAGTTTGAAATATTTTAGTTTGTCGATTCTGTTCAAATCGATCATCTTTTAGCATACTTTTTGATCATCTTAGCTCATCAAAGTGGTTCTGCGCAATGTCCGCTGTTCTTGTATGCACTCTTTTGCGATATTTTAAAAGATACATCCCATACAAAGTTAGTCGAATTTTACACTTTATCGGTCACCGTGAAATATTTTGTCTTGATATTAACCGACTTTATATTGACCGTCGCGTCGAGCCCGTTGCGTTGACACCTCGTTTGTGTAGATTGGGCCTGTTGCTCTTCAAAAACTTCACAATATAGATTCTTTTTGCAATGATTTTAGCGTTTTCACCTACTTTATACACTGAATATTTGTCGTTTTGAAGCTCAGTTTGAAATGTTTTAGTTTGTCGTTTCTGTTCAAATCGATCATCGTTTAGCATACTTTTCGATCATATTAGCTCAGTGGAGTAGTTTTGCGCACGCTTCGCTGTTGAAGTAGGTACTCTCCTGCGATATTTTAAAAGATACATCCCATACAAATTTAGTCGAATTTTACACTTTTTCGGTCACCGTGAAATATTTTGTCTTGATATTAACCGACTTTATATTGACCGACGCGTCGAGCCCGTTGCGTAGACACCTCGTTTGTGTAGATCAGACCTGTTGCACTTCAAAAACATCGCAATATGGATTCTGTTTGGAATAATTTTAGCGATTTCACCTACTTTAGACACTGAACATTTGTCTTTTTGAAGCTTAGTTTGAAATGTTTTAGTTTGTCGTTTCTGTTCAAATTGATCATCTTTAAGCATACTTTTCCATCATGTTAGCTCACTGAAGTGGTTCCGCGCACGTTCCGCTGTTCTTGAAACTACTCTTTTGCGATAATTTAAAAGATACATCCCATACAAAGTTAGTCGAATTTAACACTTTTTCGGTCATCGTGAAATATTTTGTCTTGATATTAACCGACTTTTTATTGACCGTCGCGTCGATATCGTCGCTTAGACACCTCGTTTGTGTAGATTGGACCTGTTACCCTTCAAAAACGTCACAATATGGATTCTGTTTGCAATGATTTTAGCGTTTTCACCTACTTTAGACACCGAATATTTGTCGTTTTGAAGCTCTGTTTGAAATGTTTTAGTTTGTCGTTTCTGTTCAAATCAATCATCGTTTAGCATATTTTTCGATCATATTTACTCAGTGGAGTAGTTTTGCGGACGCTCCGCTGTTGAAAAAGGTACTCTCTGCGATATTTTAAAAGATACATCCCATACAAATTTAGTCGAATTTTACACTTTTTCGGTCACCGTGAAATATTTTGTCTTGATATTAACCGACTTTATATTGACCGTCGCGTCGATATCGTCGCTTTGACACGTCGTTTGTGTAGATCGGACCTGCTGCACTTCAAAAACATCGCAATATGGATTTTGATTGGAATAATTTTAGCGATTTCACCTACTTTAGACACTGAATATTTGTCGTTTTGAAGCTCAGTTTGAAATGTTTTAGTTTGTCGTTTCTGTTCAAATCGATCATCGTTTAGCATACTTTTCGATCATATTAACTCAGTGGAGTAGTTTTGCGGACGCTCCGCTGTTAAAAAAGGTACTCTCTACGATATTTTAAAAGATACATCCCATACAAAGTAAGTCGAATTTTACACTTTTTCGGTCACCGTGAAATATTTTGTCTTGATATTAGCCGACTTTATATTGACCGTCGCGTTGATATCGTCGCTTTGACACATCGTTTGTGTAGATCGGACCTGTTGCACTTCAAAAACATCGCAATATGGATTCTGTTTGCAATAATTTTAGCGTTTTCACCTACTTTAGACACTGAATATTTGTCGTTTTGAAGCTTAGTTTGAAATGTTTTAGTTTGTCGTTTCTGTTCAAATCGATCATCTTTTAGCATACTTTACGATCATATTAGCTCAATGAAGTGGTATTGCGAACGTTCCGCTGTTCTTGTAAGTACTCTTTTGCGATATTTTAAAAGATACATCCCATACAAAGTTAGTCGAATTTTACACTTTTTCGGTCACCGTGAAATATTTTGTCTTGATATTAACCGACTTTTTATTGACCGTCGCGTCGAACCCGTTGCGTAGACACCTCGTTTGTGTAGATCAGACCTGTTGCACTTCAAAAACATCGCAATATAGATTCTGTTTGCAATAATTTTAGCGTTTTCACCTACTTTCTACACTGAATATTTGTCGTTTTGAAGCTCAGTTTGAAATGTTTTAGTTTGTCGTTTCTGTTCAAATCGATCATCGTTTAGCATACTTTTCGATCATATTAGCTCAGTGGAGTAGTTTTGCGCACGCGTCGCTGTTGAAGTAGGTACCCTCCTGCGTTATTTTAAAAGAAACATCCCATACAAAGTAAGTCGAATTTTACACTTTTTCGGTCACCGTTACATATGTTGTCTTGATATTAACCGACTTTTTATTGACCGTCGCGTCGAGCCCGTTGCGTAGACACCTCTTTTGTGTATATCGGACCTGTTGCACTTCAAAAACATCGCAAAATAGATTCTGTTTGCAATAATTTTAGCGTTTTCACCTAATTTCGACACTGAATATTTGTCGTTTTGAAGCTCAGTTTGAAATGTTATAGTTTGTCGTTTCTGTTCAAATCGATCATCGTTTAGCATACTTTTCGAACATATTAGCTCACTGGAGTGTTTTTGCGCACGCTCCGCTTTTAAAATAGGTACTCCTTTGCGTAAATTTAAAAGATACATCCCATACAATGTAAGTCGAATTTTACACTTTTTCGGTCACCGTGAAATATTTTGTCTTGATATTAACCGACTTTATATTGACCGTCGCTTCGATATTGTCGCTTTGACACCTCGTTTGTGTAGATCGGACCTGTTGCACTTCAAAAACATCGCAATATGGATTTTTATTGGAATAATTTTAGCGATTTTACCTACTTTAGACACTGAACATTTGTCTTTTTGAAGCTTAGTTTGAAATGTTTTGGTTTGTCGTTTCTGTTCAAATCGATCATCGTTTAGCATACTTTTCGATCACATTAGCTCAGTGGAGTAGTTTTGCGGACGTTCTGCTGTTGAAATAGCTACTCTTTTGCGATATTTTAAAAGATACATCCCATACAAAGTTAGTCGAATTTTACACATTTTCGGTCACCGTAAAATATTTTGTCTTGATATTAACCGACTTTATATTGACCGTCTTGTCGAGCCCGTTGCGAAGACACCTCGTTTGTGTAGATCAGACCTGTTGCGCTTCAAAAACGTCGCAATATGGATTCTGTTTGCAATAATTTTAGCGTTTTCACCTACTTTAGACACTGAATATTTGTCGTTTTGAAGCTCAGTTTGAAATGTTCTAGTTTGTCGTTTCTGTTCAAATCGATCATCGTTTAGCATACTTTTCGAACATATTAGCTCAGTGGAGTGTTTTTGCGCACGCTCCGCTTTTAAAATAGGTACTCCTTTGCGTAAATTTAAAAGATACATCCCATACAATGTAAGTCGAATTTTACACTTTTTCGGTCACCGTGAAATATTTTGTCTTGATATTAACCGACTTTATATTGACCGTCGCTTCGATATTGTCGCTTTGACACCTCGTTTGTGTAGATCGGACCTGTTGCACTTCAAAAACATCGCAATATGGATTTTTATTGGAATAATTTTAGCGATTTTACCTACTTTAGACACTGAACATTTGTCTTTTTGAAGCTTAGTTTGAAATGTTTTGGTTTGTCGCTTTTGTTCAAATCGATCATCGTTTAGCATACTTTTCGATCATATTAGCTCAGTGGAGTAGTTTTGCGGACGTTCTGCTGTTGAAGTAGCTACTCTTTTGCGATATTTTAAAAGATACATCCCATACAAAGTTAGTCGAAATTTACACTTTATCGGTCACCGTGAAATATTTTGTCTTGATATTAACCAACTTTATATTGACCGTCGCGTCGAGCCCGTTGCGTTGACACCTCGTTTGTGTAGATTAAACCTGTTGCACTTCAAAAACATCGCAAAATAGATTCTGTTTGCAATAATTTTAGCGTTTTTACCTACTTTAAACACTGAATATTTGTCGTTTTGAAGCTCAGTTTAAAATGTTTTAGTTTGTCGTTTCTGTTCAAATCGATCATCTTTTAGCATACTTTTCGATCATATTAGCTCACCGGAGTGTTTGTGCGCAAGCTTCGCTGTTAAAGTAGGTACTCCTTTGCGTTAATTTAAAAGATACATCCCATACAACGTTAGTCGAATTTAACAATTTTTCGGTCACCGTGAAATATTTTGTCTTGATATTAACCGACTTTATATTGACCGTCGCCTCGAGCCCGTTGCGTAGACACCTTGTTTGTGCAGATCGGACCTGTTGCACTTCAAAAACGTCGCAATATGGATTCTGTTTGCAATAATTTTAACATTTTCACCTACTTTCGACACTGAATATTTGTCGTTTTGAAGCTTTGTTTGAAATGTTTTAGTTTGTCGTTTCTGTTCAAATCGATCATCTTTTAGCATACTTTTTGATCATATTAGCTCAACGAAATGGTTCTGCGAACGTTCCGCTGTTCTTGTAAGTACTTTTTCTGCGATATTTTAAAAGATACATCCCATACAAAGTTAGTCGAATTTTACACTTTTTCAGTCACCGTGAAATATTTTGTCTTGATATTAACCGACTTTATATTGACCGTCGCGTCGAGCCCGGTGCGTAGACACCTCGTTTGTGTAGATCGAACCTGTTGCACTTCAAAAACATCGCAATATGGATTCTGTTTGCAATAATTTTAGCATTTTCACCTACTTCAGACACTGAATATTTGTCGTTTTGAAGCTCAGTTTGAAAAGTTTTAGTTTGTCGTTTCTGTTCAAATCGATCATCTTTTAGCATATTTTTTGAAACATATTAGCTCATCGAATTGGTTCTGCGCACGTTCCGCTGTTCTAGTAGGTACTCTTTTGCGATATTTTAAAAGATACATCCCATACAAAGTAAGTCGAATTTTACACTTTTTCGGTCACCGTGATATATTTTGTCTTGATATTAGCCGACTTTATATTGACCGTCGCGTCGAGCCCGTTGCGTAGATACCTCGTTTGTGTAGATCAGACCTGTTGCACTTCAAAAACATCGCAATATGGATTTTGTTTGCAATAAGTTTAGCGTTTTCACCTACTTTAGACACTGAATATTTGCCGTTTTGAAGCTCAGTTGAAATGTTTTAGTTTGTCGTTTCTGTTCAAATCGATCATCTTTTAGCACACTTTTTGATCACATTAGCTGAATGAAGTGGTTCTGCGAACGTGTCGCTGTTCTTGTAACTACTCTTTTGCGATATTTTAAAAGATACATCCCATACAAAGTAAGTCGAATTTTACACTTTTTCGGTCACCGTGAAATATTTTGTCTTGATATTAACCGACTTTTTATTGACCGTCGCGTCGAGCCCGTTGTGCAGACAACTCGTTTGAAACCTGTTGCACTTCAAAAACATCGCAAAATAGATTCTGTTTGCAATAATTTTAGCGTTTTCACCTACTTTCGACACTGAATATTTGTCGTTTTGAAGCTCAGTTTGAAATGTTTTTGTTTGTCGTTTCTGTTCAAATCGATCATCGTTTAGCATACTTTTCGATCATATTAGCTCAGTCGAGTAGTTTTGCGCACGCTCCGTTGTTACAAAAGGTAATCTCTGCGATATTTTAAAAGATACATCCCATACAAAGTTAGTCGAATTTTACACTTTTTCAGTCACCGTGAAATATTTTGTCTTCATATTAACCGACTTTATATTGACCGTCGTGTAGATATCGTCGCTTTGACACCTTGTTTGTGTAGATCGGACCTGTTGCACTTCAAAAACATCGCAATATGGATTCTGTTTGCAATAATTTTAGCGTTTTCACCTACTTTAGACACTGAATATTTGTCGTTTTGAAGCTCAGTTTGAAAAGTTTTAGTTTGTCGTTTCTGTTCAAATCGATCATCTTTTAGCATACTTTTTGAACACATTAGCTCATCGAATTGGTTCTGCGCACGTTCCGCTGTTCTAGTAGGTACTCTTTTGCGATATTTTAAAAGATACATCCCATACAAAGTTAGTCGAATTGTACACTTTTTCGGTCACCGTGAAATATTTTGTCTTGATATTAGCCGACTTTATATTGACCTTCGCGTCGAGCCCGTTGCGTAGATACCTCGTTTGTGTAGATCAGACCTGTTGCACTTCAAAAACATCGCAATATGGATTCTGTTTGCAATAAGTTTAGCGTTTTCACCTACTTTAGACACTGAATATTTGCCGTTTTGAAGCTCAGTTTGAAATGTTTTTTGAAATGTTTTGTTCAAATCGATCATCTTTTAGCATACTTTTTGATCATATTAGCTCATCGAATTGGTTCTGCGCACGTTTTGCTGTTCTTTTAGGTACTCTTTTGCGATATTTTAAAAGATACATCCCATACAAAGTTAGTCGAATTTTACACTTTATCGGTCACCGTGAAATATTTTGTCTTGATATTAACCGACTTTATATTGACCGTCGCGTCGAGCCCGTTGCGTAGACACCTCGTTTGTGTAGATTGAACCTTTTGCACTTCAAAAGCGTCGCAATATGAATTCTGTTTGCAATAAGTTTAGCGTTTTCACCTACTTTAGATACTGAATATTTGTCGTTTTGAAGCTCAGTTTGAAATGTTTTAGTTTGTCGTTTCTGTTCAAATCGATCATCTTTTAGCATACTTTTCGATCATATTATCTCACTAAAGTGGTTCTGCGCACGTTTTGCTGTTCTTTTAGGTACTCTTTTGCGATATTTTAAAAGATACATCCCATACAAAGTTAGTCGAATTTTACACATTTTCGGTCACCGTGAAATATTTTGTCTTGATATTAACCGACTTTATATTGACCGTCGCGTCGATATCGTCGCTTTGACAATTCGTTTGGGTAGATTGTACCTGTTGCACTTCAAAAACATCGCAAAATAGATTCTGTTTGCAATAAATTTAGCGTTTTTACCTACTTTAGACACTGAATATTTGTCGTTTTAAAGCTCAGTTTGAAATGTTTTAGTTTGTCGTTTCTGTTCAAATCGATCATCGTTTAGCATACTTTTCGATCATATTAGCTCAGTCGAGTAGTTTTGCGCACGCTCCACTGTTAAAAAAGGTAATTTCTGCGATATTTTAAAAGATACATCCCATACAAAGTAAGTCGAATTTTACACTTTTTCAGTCACCGTGAAATATTTTGTCTTGATATTAACCGACTTTATATTGACCGTCGCGTAGATATCGTCGCTTTGACACCTCGTTTTTGTAGATCGGACCTGTTGCACTTCAAAAACATTGCAATATGGATTCTGTTTGCAATAATTTTAGCATTTTCACCTACTTCAGACACTGAATATTTGTCGTTTTGAAGCTCAGTTTGAAATGTTTTAGTTTGTCGGTTCTGTTCAAATCGATCATCGTTTAGCATACTTTTCGATCATATTAGCTCAGTGGAGTAGTTTTGCGCTCACTCCGCTGTTGTAAATGGTACTCTCTGCGATATTTTAAAAGATACATCCCATACAAATTAAGTCGAATTTTACACTTTTTCGGTCACCGTGAAATATTTTGTCTTGATATTAACCGACTTTATATTGACCGTCGCGTCGATATCGTCGCTTTGACACATAGTTTGTGTAGATTGAACCTGTTGCACTTCAAAAACATCGCAATATGGATTCTGTTTGCAATAATTTTAGCATTTTCACCTACTTTAGACATTGAATATTTGTCGTTTTGAAGCTTATACCTGAAATGTTTTTGTTTGTCGTTTCTGTTCAAATCGATTTTCGTTTATCATACTTTTCAATCATATAAGCTTACTGAAGTGGTTCCGCGCACGTTCCGCTGTTCTTGAAAGGTACTTTTGCGATAATTTAAAAGATAAATCCCATACAAAGTAAGTCGAATTTTACACTTTTTCGGTCACCGTGAAATATTTTGTCTTGATATTAGCCGACTTTATATTGACCGTCGCGTCGAGCCCGTTGCGTAGACACCTCGTTTGTGTAGATTGAACCTTTTGCACTTCAAAAGCGTCGCAATATGAATTCTGTTTGCAATAAGTTTAGCGTTTTCACCTACTTTAGATACTGAATATTTATCGTTTTGAAGCTCAGTTTGAAATGTTTTAGTTTGTCGGTTCTGTTCAAATCGATCATCGTTTAGCATACTTTTCGATCATATTAGCTCAGTGGAGTAGTTTTGCGCTTGCTTCGCTGTTGTAAATGGTACTCTCTGCGATATTTTAAAAGATACATCCCATACAAAGTAAGTCGAATTTTACACTTTTTCGGTCACCGTGAAATATTTTGTCTTGATATTAACCGACTTTATATAGACCGTCGCGTCGATATCGTCGCTTTGACACATAGTTTGTGTAGATTGAACCTGTTGCACTTCAAAAAGATCGCAATATGGATTCTGTTTGCAATAATTTTAGCATTTTCACCTACTTTAGACATTGAATATTTGTCGTTTTGAAGCTTAGTTTGAAATGTTTTTGTTTGTCGTTTCTGTTCAAATCGATTTTCTTTTATCATACTTTTCAATCATATAAGCTCACTGAAGTGGTTCCGCGCACGTTCCGCTGTTCTTGAAAGGTACGCTTTTGCAATAATTTAAAAGATACATCCCATACAAAGTAAGTCGAATTTTACACTTTTTTGGTCACCATGAAATATTTTGTCTTGATATTAACCGACTTTTTATTAACCGTCGCGTCGAGCCCGTTACGTAGACACCTCGTTTGTGTAGATCAAACCTATTTCACTTCAAAAACATCGCAAAATAGATTCTGTTTGCAATAATTTTAGCGTTTTCACCTACTTTTGATACTGAATATTTGTCCATTTGAAGCTCAGTTTGAAATGTTTTAGTTTGTCATTTCTGTTCAAATCGATCATCGTTTAGTATACTTTTCGATCATATTAGCTTAGTGGAGTAGTTTTGCGCACGCGTCGCTGTTGAAGTAGGTACCCTCCTGCGTTATTTTAAAAGATACATCCCATACAAAGTAAGTCGAATTTTACACTTTTTCGGTCACCGTGAAATATTTTGTCTTGATATTAACCGACTTTATATTGACCGTCGCGTTGAGCCCGTTGCGTAGACACCTCGTTAGTGTAGATGAGACCTGTTGCACTTCAAAAACATCGCAAAATAGATTCTGTTTGCAATAATTTTAGTGCTTTTACCTACTTTAGACACTGAATATTTGTCGTTTTAAAGCTCAGTTTGAAATGTTTTAGTTTGTCGTTTCTGTTCAAATCGATCATCTTTTAGCACACTTTTTGATCACATTAGCTCAAAGAAGTTGTTCTGCGAACGTTGCGCTGTTCTTGTAAGTACTCTTTTGCGATATTTTAAAAGATACATCCCATACAAAGTAAGTCGAATTTTACACTTTTTTGGTCACCGTGAAATATTTTGTCTTGATATTAACCGACTTTTTATTGACCGTCGCGTCTAGCTCGTTGCTTAGACAACTCGTTTGAAACCTGTTGCACTTCAAAAACATCGCAAAATAGATTCTGTTAGCAATAATTTTAGCGTTTTCACCTACTTTCGACACTGAATATTTGTCGTTTTGAAGCTCAGTTTGAAATGTTTTAGTTTGTCGTTTCTGTTCAAATCGATCATCGTTTAGCATACTTTTCGATCATATTAGCTCAGTCGAGTAGTTTTGCGCACGCTCCGCTGTTAAAAAAGGTTCTCTCTGCGATATTTTAAAAGATACATCCCATACAAAGTTAGTCGAATTTTACACTTTTTCAGTCACCGTGAAATATTTTGTCTTGATATTAACCGACTTTATATTGACCGTCGCGTCGATTACGTCGCTTTGACACCTCGTTTGTGTAGATCGGACCTGTTGCACTTCAAAAACATCGTTATATGGATTCTGTTTGCAATAATTTTAGCATTTTCACCTACTTCAGACACTGAATATTTGTCGTTTTGAAGCTCAGTTTGAAAAGTTTTAGTTTGTCGTTTCTGTTCAAATCGATCATCGTTTAGCATACTTTTTGATCATATTAGCTCAGTGGAGTAGTTTTGCGCACGCGTCGCTGTTATAGTAGGTACCCTCCTGCGTTATTTTAAAAGATTCATCCCATACAAAGTAAGTCGAATTTTACACTTTTTCGGTCACCGTGAAATATTTTGTCTTGATATTAGCCGACTTTATATTGACCGTCGCGTCGAGCCCGTTGCGTAGATACCTCGTTTGTGTAGATCAGACCTGTTGCACTTAAAAAACATCGCAATATGGATTCTGTTTGCAATAATTTTAGCGTTTTCACCTACTTAAGACACTGAATATTTGTCGTTTTAAAGCTCAGTTTGAAATGTTTTAGTTTGTCGTTTCTGTTCAAATCGATCATCTTTTAGCATACTTTTCGATCATATTAGCTCACCGGAGTGTTTGTGCGCACGCTCCGCTGTTAAAGTAGGTACTCCTTTGCGTTAATTTAAAAGATACATCCCATACAAAGTTAGTCGAATTTAACACTTTTTCGGTCACCGTGAAATATAAAAGATAATTTTAGCGTTTTCACCTACTTTAGACACTGAATATTTGTCGTTTTGAAGCTTAGTTTGAAATGTTTTTGTTTGTCGTTTCTGTCCAAATCGATCATCGTTTAGCATACTTTTCGATCATATTAGCTCACCGAAGTGGTTCTGCGAACGTTCCGCTGTTCTTGTAAGTACTCTTTTGCGATATTTTAAAAGATACATCCCATACAAAGTTAGTCGAATTTTACACTTTTTCGGACACCATGAAATATTTTGTCATTTTGTTAACCGACTTTATATTGACCGTCGCGTCGAGCCCGTTGCGTAGACACCTCGTTTGTGTAGATCAGACCTGTTGCACTTCAAAAACATTGCAATATGGATTCTGTTTGCAATAATTTTAGCGTTTTCACCTAATTTCGACACAGAGTATTTGTCGTTTTGAATCTCAGTTTGAAATGTTTTAGTTTGTCGTTTCTGTTCAAATCGATCATTGTTTAGCATACTTTTCGATCATATTAGCTCAGTGGAGTAGTTTTGCGCACGCGTCGCTGTTGAAGTAGGTACTCTCCAGCGTTATTTTAAAAGATACATCCCTTACAAAGTTAGTCGAATTTTACACTTTTTCAGTCACAGTGAAATATTTTGTCTTGATATTAGCCGACTTTATATTGACCGTCGCGTCGAGCCCGTTGCGTAGATACCTCGTTGGTGTAGATTACACCTGTGTCACTTCAAAAACATCGCAATATGGATTCTGTTTGCAATAAGTTTAGCGTTTTCACCTACTTTAGACACTGAATATTTGTCGTTTTGAAGCTCAGTTTGAAATGTTTTAGTTTGTCGTTTCTGTTCAAATCGATCATCGTTTAGCATACTTTTCGATCATATTAACTCAGTGGAGTAGTTTTGCGCACGCGTCGCTGTTGAAGTAGGTACCCTCCTGCGTTATTTTAAAAGATACATCCCATACAAAGTTAGTCGAATTTTACACTTTTTCGGTCACCGTGAAATATTTTGTCTTGATATTAGCCGACTTTTTATTGACCGTCGCGTCGAGCCCGTTGCGTAGACACCTCGTTTGTGTAGATCAAACCTGTTGCACTTCAAAAACATCGCAAAATAGATTCTGTTTGCAATAATTTTAGCGTTTTCACCTACTTTCGACACTGAATATTTGTCGTTTTGAAGCTCAGTTTGAAATGTTTTAGATTGTCGTTTCTGTTCAAATCGATCATCTTTTAGCATACTTTTTGATCGCAATATGGATTATGTTTGCAATAATTTTAGCGTTTTCACCTACTTTCGACACTGAATATTTGTCGTTTTGAAGCTCAGTTTGAAATGTTTTAGTTTGTCGTTTCTGTTCAAATCGATCATCTTTTAGCATACTTTTCGATCATATTAGCTCACCGAAGTGGTTCTGCAAACGTTCCGCTGTTCTTGTAATTACTCTTTTGCGATAATTTAAAAGATACATCCCATACAAAGTTAGTCGAATTTTACACTTTATCGGTCACCGTGAAATATTTTGTCTTGATATTAACCGACTTTATATTGACCGTCGCGTCAAGCCCGTTGCGTAGACACCTCGTTTGTGTAGATTGAACCTTTTGCACTTCAAAAGCGTCGCAATATGAATTCTGTTTGTAATAAGTTTAGCGTTTTCACCTACTTTAGATACTGAATATTTGTCGTTTTGAAGCTCAGTTTGAAATGTTTTAGTTTGTCGGTTCTGTTCAAATCGATCATCGTTTAGCATACTTTTCGATCATATTAGCTCATCGAAGTGGTTCTGCGCACGTTTCGCTGTTCTTTTAGGTACTATTTTGTGATATTTTAAAAGATACATCCCATACAAAGTAAGTCGAATTTTACACTTTTTCTGTCACCGTGAAATATTTTATCTTGATATTAGCCGACTTTATATTGACCGTCGCGTCGAACCCGTTGCGTAGATAGCTCGTTTGTGTAGATCAGACCTGTTGCACTTCAAAAACATCAAAATATGGATTCTGTTTGCAATAAGTTTAGCGTTTTCACCTACTTTAGACACTGAATATTTGTCGTTTTGAAGCTCAGTTTGAAATGTTTTAGTTTGTCGTTTCTGTTCAAATCGATCATCGTTTAGCATACTTTTCGATCATATTAGCTCATCGAAGTGGTTCTGCGCACGTTTCGCTGTTCTTTAAGGTACTATTTTGTGATATTTTAAAAGATACATCCCATACAAAGTAAGTCGAATTTTACACTTTTTCTGTCACCGTGAAATATTTTATCTTGATATTAGCCGACTTTATATTGACCGTCGCGTCGAACCCGTTGCGTAGATAGCTCGTTTGTGTAGATCAGACCTGTTGCACTTCAAAAACATCAAAATATGGATTCTGTTTGCAATAAGTTTAGCGTTTTCACCTTCTTGAGACACTGAATATTTGTCGTTTTGAAGCTCAGTTTGAAATGTTTTAGTTTGTCGTTTCTGTTCAAATCGATCATCGTTTAGCATACTTTTCGATCATATTAGCTCAGTGGAGTAGTTTTGCGCACGCGTCGCTGTTGAAGTAGGTACTCTCCTACGTTATTTTAAAAGATACATCCCAAACAAAGTTAGTCGAATTTTACACTCTTTCGGACACCGTGAAATATTTTGTCTTGATATGAACCAACTTTATATTGACCGTCGCGTCGAGCCCGTTGCGTAGACATCTCGTTTGTGTAGATCAAACCTGTTGCACTTCAAAAACATCGCAAATAGATTCTGTTTGCAATAATTTTAGCGTTTTCACCTACTTTAGACACTGAATATTTGTCGTTTTAAAGCTCAGTTTGAAATGTTTTAGTTTGTCGTTTCTGTTCAAATCGATCATATTTAAGCATACTTTTTGATCGCAATATGGATTATGTTTGCAATAATTTTAGCGTTTTCACCTACTTTCGACACTGAATATTTGTCGATTTGAAGCTCAGTTTAAAATGTTTTAGTTTGTCGTTTCTGTTCAAATCGATCATCTTTTAGCATACTTTTCGATCATATTAGCTCACCGAAGTGGTTCTGCAAACGTTCCGCTGTTCTTGTAAGTACTCTTTTGCGATAATTTAAAAGATACATCCCATACAAAGACAGTCGAATTTTACACTATCGGTCACCGTGAAATATTTTGTCTTGATATTAACCGACTTTATATTGACCGTCGCGTCAAGCCCGTTGCGTAGACACCTCGTTTGTGTAGATCGGACCTGTTGCACTTCAAAAACATCGCAATATGAATTCTGTTTGCAATAAGTTTAGCGTTTTCACCTACTTTAGATACTGAATATTTGTCGTTTTGAAGCTCAGTTTGAAATGTTTTAGTTTGTCGGTTCTGTTCAAATCGATCATCGTTTAGCATACTTTTCGATCATATTAGCTCAGTGGAGTAGTTTTGCGCTCGCTCCGCTGTTGTAAATGGTACTCTCTGCGATATTTTAAAAGATACATCCCATACAAAGTAAGTCGAATTTTACACTTTTTCGGTCACCGTGAAATATTTTGTCTTGATATTAACCGACTTTATATTGACCGTCGCGTCGATATCGTCGCTTTGACACATAGTTTGTGTAGATTGAACCTGTTGCACTTCAAAAACATCGCAATATGGATTCTGTTTGCAATAATTTTAGCATTTTCACCTACTTTAGACACTGAATATTTGTCGTTTTAAAGCTCAGTTTGAAATATTTTCGTTTGTCGTTTCTGTTCAAATCGATCATCTTTTAGCATACTTTTTGATCATATTAGCTCATCGAAGTGGCTCTGCGCACGTTCCGCTGTTCTTGAAAGGTACTCTTTTGCGATAATTTAAAAGATACATCCCATACAAAGTAAGTCGAATTTTACACTTTTTCGGTCACCGTGAAATATTTTGTCTTGATATTAACCGACTTTTTATTGACCGTCGCGTCGAGCCCGTTGCGTAGACACCTAGTTAGTGTAGATCAAACCTGTTGCACTTCAAAAACATCGCAAAATAGATTCTGTTTGCAATAATTTTAGTGTTTTTACCTACTTTAGACACTGAATATTTGTCGTTTTAAAGCTCAGTTTGAAATGAAACGTGGCGAATTTTTTTTACTTTTTTTGGTTAGGTGTGGGTTACAGAGCGGGTCTATTTATTTGACAGATGACAGATTCTAGGGTGGGAACGCACGCCCGCGCGACCGGTACGAGACCGGTGAGATGAGGGCGCTGCAAGCGCAGCTAGTACTTAAGAAGAATCTGATAATTTGTATGTAAAATGATAATGAATAATTTATTTATCTTATTTAATTATAATTAATGTAATCTTTTTTTTTGTGATTTGTTGTGTTTTTTTTTCTTTTCTTTTTTTTTTCTTTTCAAGTGTGTGTTTACACCCAGCGCCTAACAGGGGTTCCCGCTGAAAATCAGTGTCGTGGCATGCTAACCATCTGTTGTCACGATATATACTGAGCGGGGACCTTTTTGGCACACCTGGGCGCTTTGTTTTTGTTTTTTTTGTATTAAATTAATTTTAGTTGTTTTTAATTATATAATGTAATTTATTTATGTTTTTAATTTATATAATGTAATTTTATTTGTGTTTTAAATAAATAAAAATTCATTCATTCATTCATTCATTCATTCAAATGTTTTAGTTTGTCGTTTCTGTTCAAATCGATCATCTTTTAGCACACTTTTTGATCGTATTAGCTCAATGAAGTGGTTCTGTGAACGTTTCGCTGTTCTTGTAAGTACTCTTTTGCGCTATTTTAAAAGATACATCCCATACAAAGTAAGTCGAATTTTACACTTTTTCGGTCACCGTGAAATATTTTGTCTTGATATTAACCGACTTTATATTGACCGTCGCGTCGAGCCCGTTGCGTAGACAACTCGTTTGAAACCTGTTGCACTTCAAAAACATCGCAAAATAGATTCTGTTTGCAATAATTTTAGCGTTTTCACCTACTTTCGACACTGAATATTTGTCGTTTTGAAGCTCAGTTTGAAATGTTTTAGTTTGTCGTTTCTGTTCAAATCGATCATCGTTTAGCATACTTTTCGATCATATTAGCTCAGTCGAGTAGTTTTGCGCACGCTCCGCTGTTAAAAAAGGTACTCTCTGCGATATTTTAAAAGATACATCCCATACAAAGTTAGTCGAATTTTACACTTTTTCGGTCACCGTGAAATATTTTGTCTTGATATTAGCCGACTTTATAATGACCGTCGCGTCGAGCCCGTTGCGTAGATACCTCGTTTGTGTAGATCAGACCTGTTGCACTTCAAAAACATCGCAATATGGATTCTGTTTGCAATAAATTTAGCGTTTTCACCTACTTTCGACACTGAATATTTGTCGTTTTGAAGCTCAGTTTGAAATGTTTTAGTTTGTCGTTTCTGTTCAAATCGATCATCGTTTAGCATACTTTTCGATCATATTACTTCAGTGGAGTAGTTTTGCGGACGCTCCGCTGTTGAAAAAGGTACCTCTCTGCGATATTTTAAAAGATACATCCCATAAAAAGTAAGTCGAATTTTACACTTTTTCGGTCACCGTGAAATATTTTGTATTGATATTAACCGACTTTATATTGACCGTCGCGTCGATATCGTCGCTTTGACAATTCGTTTGGGTAGATTGTACCTGTTGCATTTCAAAAACATCGCAATATGGATTCACTGAATATTTGTCGTTTTGAAGCTTAGTTTGAAATGTTTTAGTTTGTCGTTTCTGTTCAAATCGATCATCTTTTAGCATACTTTTCGATCATATTAGCTCAATGAAGTGGTTCTGCGAACGTTCCGCTGTTCTTGTAAGTTCTCTTTTGCTATATTTTAAAAGATACATTCCATACAAAGTTAGTCGAATTTTACACTTTTTCGGTCACCGTGAAATATTTTGTCTTGATATTAACCGACTTTTTATTGACAGTCGCGTCGAGCCCGTTGCATAGACACCTCGTTTGTGTAGATCAGACCTGTTGCACTTCAAAAACATCGCAATGTGGACTCTGTTTGCAATAGTTTTAGAGTTTTCACCTACTTTAGACACTGAATATTTGTCGTTTTGAAGCTGTGTTTGAAATGTTTGAGTTTGTCGTTTCTGTTCAAATCGATCATCTTTTAGCATACTTTTCGATTATATTAGCTAACAGAAGTGGTTCTGCGAACGTTTCGCTGTTCTTGTAAGTACTCTTTTGCGATATTTTAAAAGATACATCCCATACAAATTTAGTCGAATTTTACACTTTTTCGGTCACCGTGAAATATTTTGTCTTGATATTCACCGACTTTATATTGACCGTCGCGTCGAGCCCCTTGCGTAGACACCTCGTTTGTGTAGATTGGACCTGTTGCACTTCGAAAACGTCGCAAAATGGATTCTGTTTGCAATAATTTTAGCGTTTTCACTTACTTTCGACACTGAATATTTGTCGTTTTGAAGCTCAGTTTGAAATGTTTTAGTTTGTCGTTTCTGTTCAAATCGATCATCGTTTAGCATACTTTTCGATCATATTAGCTCAGTGGAGTAGTTTTGCGCACGCGTCGCTGTTGAAGTAGGTACTCTCCTGCGTTATTTTAAAAGATACATCCTATACAAAGTAAGTCGAATTTTACACTTTTTCGGTCACCGTAAAATATTTTGTCTTGATATTAACCGACTTTATATTGACCGTCGCGTCGAGCCCGTCGCGTAGATACCTCGTTTGTGTAGATCGGACCTGTTGCACTTCATAAACATCGCAATTTGGATTCTGTTTACAATAATTTTCGGGTTTCACCTACTTTAGACCCTGAATATTTGTCGTTTTGAAGCTTAGTTTGAAATGTTTTTTTTGTCTTTTCTGTGCAATTCGATCATCTTTTAGTATTTTTTTCGATCATGTTAGCTCACTAAAGTGGTTTTGCACACGCTCCGCTGTTCTTGTAGCTACTCTTTTGCGATAATTTAAAACATACATCCCATACAAAGTTAGTCGAATTTTACACTTTTTCGGTCACCGTGAAATATTTTGTCTTGATATTAACCGACTTTATATTGACCGTCGCGTCGAGCCCGGTGCGTAGACACCTCGTTTGTGTAGATCAGACCTGTTGCACTTCAAAAATATCGCAATATGGATTCTATTTGCAATAATTTTAGTGTTTTCACCTACTTTAGACACTGAATATTTGTCGTTTTGAAGCTTAGTTTGAAATGTTTTTGTGTGTCGTTTCTGTTCAAACCGATCATATTTTAGCATACTTTTCGATCAAATTAGCTCAATGAAGTGGTTCTGCGAACGTTCCGCTGTTCTTGTAAGTTCTCTTTTGCGATATTTTAAAAGATACATCCCATACAAAGTTAGTCGAATTTTACACTTTCTAGTCACCGTGAAAAATTTTGTCTTGATATTAACCGACTTTATATTGACCGTCGCGTCGAGCCCGTTGCGTAGACACCTCGTTTGTGTAGATTAAACCTGTTGCACTTCAAAAACATCGCAATATGGATTCTGTTTGCAATAATTTTAGCGTTTTCACCTACTTTAGACACTGAATATTTGTCGTTTTGAAGCTCAGTTTGAAATGTTTAAGTTTGTCGTTTCTGTTCAAATCGATCATCTTTTAGCATACTTTTTGAACATATTAGCTCACTTAAGTAGTTCTGCGCACGTTTCGCTGTTCTAGTAGGTACTTTTTTGCAATATTTTAAAAGATACATCCCATACAAAGTAAGTCGAATTTTACACTTTTTTGGTCACCGTGAAATATTTTGTCTTGATATTAACCGACTTCATATTGACCGTCCCGTCGATATCGTCGCTTTGACACCTCGTTTATGTAGATCGGACCTGTTGCACTTCAAAAACATCGCAATATGGATTCTGTTTGCAATAATTTTAGCGTTTTCACTTACTTTCGACACTGAATATTTGTCGTTTTGAAGCTCAGTTTGAAATGTTTTAGTTTGTCGTTTCTGTTCAAATCGATCATCGTTTAGCATACTTTTCGATCATATTAGCTCAGTGGAGTAGTTTTGCGCACGCGTTGCTGTTGAAGTACGTACCTTCCTGCGTTATTTTAAAAGATACATTCCATACAAAGTTAGTCGAATTTTACACTTTTTCGGTCACCGTGAAATATTTTGTCTTGATATTAACCGACTTTATATTGCCCGTCGCGTCGAGCCCGTTGCAAAGACACCTCGTTTGTGTAGATTGAACCTGTTGCACTTCAAAAACGTCACAATATGGATTCTGTTTGCAATAATTTTAGCGTTTTCACCTACTTTAGATACTGAATATTTGTCGTTTTGAAGCTCAGTTTGAAATGTTTTAGTTTGTCGTTTCTGTTCAAATCGATCATCTTTTAGCATACTTTTTGATCATATTAGCTCAACGAAGTGGTTCTGCGAACGTTCCGCTGTTCTTGTAAGTACTTTTTCTGCGATATTTTAAAAGATACACCCCATACAAAGTTAGTCGAATTTTACACTTTTTCGGTCACCATGAAATATTTTGTCTTGAAATTAACCGACTTTATATTGACCGTCGCGTCGAGCCCGTTGCGTAGACAACTTGTTTTTGCAGATCAAACCTGTTGCACTTCAAAAACATCGCAATATGGATTCTGTTTGCAATAATTTTAGCGTTTTCACTTACTTTCGACACTGAATATTTGTCGTTTTGAAGCTCAGTTTGAAATGTTTTAGTTTGTCGTTTCTGTTCAAATCGATCATCGTTTAGCATACTTTTCGATCATATTAGCTCAGTGGAGTAGTTTTGCGCACGCTCCGCTGTTGAAGTAGGTACCCTCCTGCGTTATTTTAAAAGATACATCCCATACAATGTAAGTCGAAATTTTCACTTTTTCGGTTACCGTGAAATATTTTGTCTTGATATTAACCGACTTTATATTGACCGTCTCGTCGAGCCCGTTGCAAAGACACCTCGTTTGTGTAGATTGAACCTGTTGCACTTCAAAAACGTCACAATATGGATTCTGTTTGCAATAATTTTAGCGTTTTCACCTACTTTAGATACTGAATATTTGTCGTTTTGAAGCTCAGTTTGAAATGTTTTAGTTTGTCGTTTCTGTTCAAATCGATCATCTTTTAGCATACTTTTTGATCATATTAGCTCAACGAAGTGGTTCTGCGAACGTTCCGCTGTTCTTGTAAGTACTTTTTCTGCGATATTTTAAAAGATACATCCCATACAAAGTTAGTCGAATTTTACACTTTTTCGGTCACCATGAAATATTTTGTCTTGATATTAACCGACTTTATATTGACCGTCGCGTCGAGCCCGTTGCGTAGACAACTTGTTTGTGCAGATCAAACCTGTTGCACTTCAAAAACATCGCAATATGGATTCTGTTTGCAATAATTTTAGCGTTTTCACTTACTTTCGACACTGAATATTTGTCGTTTTGAAGCTCAGTTTGAAATGTTTTAGTTTGTCGTTTCTGTTCAAATCGATCATCGTTTAGCATACTTTTCGATCATATTAGCTCAGTGGAGTAGTTTTGCGCACGTGTCGCTGTAAAAGTAGGTTTCCTCCTGCGTTATTTTAAAAGATACATCCCATACAAAGTAAGTCGAATTTAACACTTTTTCGGTCACCGTGAAATATTTTGTCTTGATATTAACCGACTTTTTATTGATCGTCGCGTCGAGCCCGTTGCGTAGACACCTTGTTTGTGTAGATCAAACCTGTTGCACTTCAAAAACATCGCAAAATAGATTCTGTTTGCAATAATTTTAGCGTTTTCACCTACTTTCGACACTGAATATTTGTCGTTTTTAAGCTCAGTTTGAAATGTTTTAGTTTGTCGTTTCTGTTCAAATCGATCATCGTTTAGCATACTTTTCGATCATATTAGCTCAGTCAAAAAGTTTTGCTCACGCTTCGCTGTTGAAAAAGGTTTTCTCTGCGATATTTTAAAAGATACATCCCATACAATGTTAGTCGAATTTTACACTTTTTCAGTCACCGTGAAATATTTTGTCTTGATATTAACCGACTTTATATTGACCGTCGCGTCGATATCGTCGCTTTGACACCTCGTTTAAGTAGATCGGACCTGTTGCATTTGAAAAATATCGCTATATGGATTCTATTTACAATAATTTTTGCATTTTCACCTACTTCAGACACTGAATATTTGTCGTTTTGAAGCTCAGTTTGAAAAGTTTTAGTTTGTCGTTTCTGTTCAAATCGATCATCTTTTAGCATACTTTTTGATCATCTTAGCTCATCGAAGTGGTTCTGCGCATGTTTTGCTGTTCTTTTAGATACTATTTTGTGATATTTTAAGAGATACATCCCATACAAAGTTAGTCGAATTTTACACTTTTTCGGTCACCGTGAAATATTTTGTCTTGATATTAGCCGACTTTATATTGACCGTCGCGTCGAGCCCGTTGCGTAGATAGCTCGTTTGTGTAGATCAGATCTGTTGCACTTCAAAAACATCGCAATATGGATTCTGTTTGCAATAAGTTTAGCGTTTTCACCTACTTTCGACACTGAATATTTATCGTTTTGAAGCTCAGTTTGAAATGTTTTGGTTTGTCGTTTTTGTTCAAATCGATCATCGTTTAGCATACTTTTCGATCATATTAGCTCAATGAAGTGGTTCTGCGAACGTTCCGCTGTTGGAGTAGGTACCTTCCTGCGTTATTTTAAAAGATACATCCCATACAAAGTTAGACGAATTTTACACTTTTTCGGTCACCGTGAAATATTTTGTCTTGATATTAACCGACTTTATATTGAACGTCGCGTCGATATTGTCGCTCTGACACCTCACTTGTGTTGATCAGACCTGTTGCACTTCAAAAACATCGCAAAATAGATTCTGTTTGCAATTATTTTAGTGTTTTTAACTACTTTAGACACTGAATATTTGTCGTTTTAAAGCTCAGTTTGAAATGTTTTAGTTTGTCGTTTCTGTTTAAATCGATCATCTTTTAGCACACTTTTTGATCACATTAGCTCAATGAAGTGGTTCTGCGAACGTTTCGCTGTTCTTGCAAGTACTCTTTTGCGATATTTTAAAAGATACATTCCATACAAAGTAAGTCGAATTTTACACTTTTTCGGTCACCGTGAAATATTTTGTCTTGATATTAACCGACTTTTTATTGACCGTCGCGTCGAGCCCGTTGCGTAGACACCTCGTTTGTGTAGATCAAACCTGTTGCACTTCAAAAACATCGCAAAATAGATTCTGTTTGCAATAATTTTTGCGTTTTCACCTACTTTCGACACTGAATATTTGTCGTTTTGAAGCTCAGTTTGAAATGTTTTAGTTTGTCGTTTCTGTTCAAATCGATCATCGTTTAGCATACTTTTCGATCATATTAGCTCAGTCGAGAAATTTTGCGCACACTCCGCTGTTAAAAAAGGTAATCTCTGCGATATTTTAAAAGATACATCCCATACAAAGTTAGTCGAATTTTACACTTTTTCGGTCACCGTGAAATATTTTGTCTTGATATTAGCCGACTTTATAATGACCGTCGCGTCGAGCCCGTTGCGTAGATACCTCGTTTGTGTAGATCAGACCTATTCACTTCAAAAACATCGCAATATGGATTCTGTTTGCAATAAGTTTAGCGTTTTCACCTACTTTAGACACTGAATATTTGCCGTTTTGAAGCTCAGTTTGAAATGTTTTAGTTTGTCGTTTCTGTTCAAATCGATCATCTTTTAGCATTCTTTTTGATCATATTAGCTCATCGAATTGGTTCTGCGCACGTTTCGCTGTTCTTTTAGGTACTCTTTTGCGATATTTTAAAAGATACATCCCATACAAAGTTACTCAAATTTTACACTTTATCGGTCACTGTGAAATATTTTGTCTTGATATTAACCGACTTTATATTGACCGTCGCGTCGAGCCCGTTGCGTAGACACCTCGTTTGTGTAGATTGAACCTTTTGCACTTCAAAAGCGTCGCAATATGAATTCTGTTTGCAATAAGTTAAGCGTTTTCACCTACTTTAGATACTGAATATTTGTCGTTTTGAAGCTCAGTTTGAAATGTTTTAGTTTGTCGTTTCTGTTCATATCGATCATCGTTTAGCATACTTTTCGATCATATTAGCTCAGTAGAGTAGTTTTCGCTCGCTCCGCTGTTGTAAATGGTACTTTCTGCGATATTTTAAAAGATACATCCCATACAAAATAAGTCGAATTTTACACTTTTTCGGTCACCGTGAAATATTTTGTCTTGATATTAACCGACTTTATATTGACCGTCGCGTCGATATCGTCGCTTTGACTTATAGTTTGTGTAGATTGAACCTGTTGCACTTCAAAAACATCGCAATGTGGATTCTGTTTGCAATAGTTTTAGCATTTTCACCTACATTAGACATTGAATATTTGTCGTTTTGAAGCTTAGTTTGAAATGTTTTTGTTTGTCGTTTCTGTTCAAATCGATTTTCTTTTATCATACTTTTCAATCATATAAGCTCACTGAAGTGGTTCCGCGCACGTTCCGCTGTTCTTGAAAGGTACTCTTTTGCGATAATTTAAAAGATACATCCTATACAAAGTAAGTCGAATTTTACACTTTTTCGGTCACCGTGAAATATTTTGTCTTGATATTAACCGACTTTTTATTGACCGTCGCGTCGAACCCGTTGCGTAGACACCTCGTTTGTGTAGATCAAACCTGTTAAACTTCAAAAACATCGCAATATGGATTCTGTTTGCAATAAGTTTAGCGTTTTCACCTTCTTGAGACACTGAATATTTGTCGTTTTGAAGCTCAGTTTGAAATGTTTTAGTTTGTCGTTTCTGTTCAAATCGATCATCGTTTAGCATACTTTTCGATCATATTAGCTCAGTGGAGTAGTTTTGCGCACGCGTTGCTGTTGAAGTAGGTACCTTCCTGCGTTATTTTAAAAGATACATTCCATACAAAGTTAGTCGAATTTTACACTTTTTCGGTCACCGTGAAATATTTTGTCTTGATATTAACCGACTTTATATTGACCGTCGCGTCGAGCCCGTTGCAAAGACACCTCGTTTGTGTAGATTGAACCTGTTGCACTTCAAAAACGTCACAATATGGATTCTGTTTGCAATAATTTTAGCGTTTTCACCTAATTTCAAAACTGAATATTTGTCGTTTTGAAGCTCAGTTTGAAATGTTTTAGTTTGTCGTTTCTGTTCAAATCGATCATCGTTTAGCATAGTTTTCGATCATATTAGCTCAGTGGAGTAGTTTTGCGCACGTGTCGCTGTAAAAGTAGGTTTCCTCCTGCGTTATTTTAAAAGATACATCCCATACAAAGTAAGTCGAATTTAACACTTTTTCGGTCACCGTGAAATATTTTGTCTTGATATTAACCGACTTTTTATTGATCGTCGCGTCGAGCCCGTTGCGTAGACACCTTGTTTGTGTAGATCAAACCTGTTGCACTTCAAAAACATCGCAAAATAGATTCTGTTTGCAATAATTTTAGCGTTTTCACCTACTTTCGACACTGAATATTTGTCGTTTTTAAGCTCAGTTTGAAATGTTTTAGTTTGTCGTTTCTGTTCAAATCGATCATCGTTTAGCATACTTTTCGATCATATTAGCTCACTGGATTAGTTTTGCGGACGCTCCGCTGTTGAAAAAGATACTCTCTGCGATATTTTAAAAGATACATCCCATACAATGTTAGTCGAATTTTACACTTTTTCAGTCACCGTGAAATATTTTGTCTTGATATTAACCGACTTTATATTGACCGTCGCGTCGATATCGTCGCTTTGACACCTCGTTTAAGTAGATCGGACCTGTTGCATTTGAAAAATATCGCTATATGGATTCTATTTACAATAATTTTTGCATTTTCACCTACTTCAGACACTGAATATTTGTCGTTTTGAAGCTCAGTTTGAAAAGTTTTAGTTTGTCGTTTCTGTTCAAATCGATCATCTTTTAGCATACTTTTTGATCATCTTAGCTCATCGAAGTGGTTCTGCGCATGTTTTGCTGTTCTTTTAGATACTATTTTGTGATATTTTAAGAGATACATCCCATACAAAGTTAGTCGAATTTTACACTTTTTCGGTCACCGTGAAATATTTTGTCTTGATATTAGCCGACTTTATATTGACCGTCGCGTCGAGCCCGTTGCGTAGATAGCTCGTTTGTGTAGATCAGATCTGTTGCACTTCAAAAACATCGCAATATGGATTCTGTTTGCAATAAGTTTAGCGTTTTCACCTACTTTCGACACTGAATATTTATCGTTTTGAAGCTCAGTTTGAAATGTTTTGGTTTGTCGTTTCTGTTCAAATCGATCATCGTTTAGCATACTTTTCGATCATATTAGCTCAATGAAGTGGTTCTGCGAACGTTCCGCTGTTGGAGTAGGTACCTTCCTGCGTTATTTTAAAAGATACATCCCATACAAAGTTAGACGAATTTTACACTTTTTCGGTCACCGTGAAATATTTTGTCTTGATATTAACCGACTTTATATTGAACGTCGCGTCGATATTGTCGCTCTGACACCTCACTTGTGTTGATCAGACCTGTTGCACTTCAAAAACATCGCAAAATAGATTCTGTTTGCAATTATTTTAGTGTTTTTAACTACTTTAGACACTGAATATTTGTCGTTTTAAAGCTCAGTTTGAAATGTTTTAGTTTGTCGTTTCTGTTTAAATCGATCATCTTTTAGCACACTTTTTGATCACATTAGCTCAATGAAGTGGTTCTGCGAACGTTTCGCTGTTCTTGCAAGTACTCTTTTGCGATATTTTAAAAGATACATTCCATACAAAGTAAGTCGAATTTTACACTTTTTCGGTCACCGTGAAATATTTTGTCTTGATATTAACCGACTTTTTATTGACCGTCGCGTCGAGCCCGTTGCGTAGACACCTCGTTTGTGTAGATCAAACCTGTTGCACTTCAAAAACATCGCAAAATAGATTCTGTTTGCAATAATTTTTGCGTTTTCACCTACTTTCGACACTGAATATTTGTCGTTTTGAAGCTCAGTTTGAAATGTTTTAGTTTGTCGTTTCTGTTCAAATCGATCATCGTTTAGCATACTTTTCGATCATATTAGCTCAGTCGAGAAATTTTGCGCACACTCCGCTGTTAAAAAAGGTAATCTCTGCGATATTTTAAAAGATACATCCCATACAAAGTTAGTCGAATTTTACACTTTTTCGGTCACCGTGAAATATTTTGTCTTGATATTAGCCGACTTTATAATGACCGTCGCGTCGAGCCCGTTGCGTAGATACCTCGTTTGTGTAGATCAGACCTATTCACTTCAAAAACATCGCAATATGGATTCTGTTTGCAATAAGTTTAGCGTTTTCACCTACTTTAGACACTGAATATTTGCCGTTTTGAAGCTCAGTTTGAAATGTTTTAGTTTGTCGTTTCTGTTCAAATCGATCATCTTTTAGCATTCTTTTTGATCATATTAGCTCATCGAATTGGTTCTGCGCACGTTTCGCTGTTCTTTTAGGTACTCTTTTGCGATATTTTAAAAGATACATCCCATACAAAGTTACTCAAATTTTACACTTTATCGGTCACTGTGAAATATTTTGTCTTGATATTAACCGACTTTATATTGACCGTCGCGTCGAGCCCGTTGCGTAGACACCTCGTTTGTGTAGATTGAACCTTTTGCACTTCAAAAGCGTCGCAATATGAATTCTGTTTGCAATAAGTTAAGCGTTTTCACCTACTTTAGATACTGAATATTTGTCGTTTTGAAGCTCAGTTTGAAATGTTTTAGTTTGTCGTTTCTGTTCATATCGATCATCGTTTAGCATACTTTTCGATCATATTAGCTCAGTAGAGTAGTTTTCGCTCGCTCCGCTGTTGTAAATGGTACTTTCTGCGATATTTTAAAAGATACATCCCATACAAAGTAAGTCGAATTTTACACTTTTTCGGTCACCGTGAAATATTTTGTCTTGATATTAACCGACTTTATATTGACCGTCGCGTCGATATCGTCGCTTTGACTTATAGTTTGTGTAGATTGAACCTGTTGCACTTCAAAAACATCGCAATGTGGATTCTGTTTGCAATAGTTTTAGCATTTTCACCTACATTAGACATTGAATATTTGTCGTTTTGAAGCTTAGTTTGAAATGTTTTTGTTTGTCGTTTCTGTTCAAATCGATTTTCTTTTATCATACTTTTCAATCATATAAGCTCACTGAAGTGGTTCCGCGCACGTTCCGCTGTTCTTGAAAGGTACTCTTTTGCGATAATTTAAAAGATACATCCTATACAAAGTAAGTCGAATTTTACACTTTTTCGGTCACCGTGAAATATTTTGTCTTGATATTAACCGACTTTTTATTGACCGTCGCGTCGAACCCGTTGCGTAGACACCTCGTTTGTGTAGATCAAACCTGTTAAACTTCAAAAACATCGCAATATGGATTCTGTTTGCAATAAGTTTAGCGTTTTCACCTTCTTGAGACACTGAATATTTGTCGTTTTGAAGCTCAGTTTGAAATGTTTTAGTTTGTCGTTTCTGTTCAAATCGATCATCGTTTAGCATACTTTTCGATCATATTAGCTCAGTGGAGTAGTTTTGCGCACGCGTTGCTGTTGAAGTAGGTACCTTCCTGCGTTATTTTAAAAGATACATTCCATACAAAGTTAGTCGAATTTTACACTTTTTCGGTCACCGTGAAATATTTTGTCTTGATATTAACCGACTTTATATTGACCGTCGCGTCGAGCCCGTTGCAAAGACACCTCGTTTGTGTAGATTGAACCTGTTGCACTTCAAAAACGTCACAATATGGATTCTGTTTGCAATAATTTTAGCGTTTTCACCTAATTTCAAAACTGAATATTTGTCGTTTTGAAGCTCAGTTTGAAATGTTTTAGTTTGTCGTTTCTGTTCAAATCGATCATCGTTTAGCATAGTTTTCGATCATATTAGCTCAGTGGAGTAGTTTTGCGCACGTGTCGCTGTAAAAGTAGGTTTCCTCCTGCGTTATTTTAAAAGATACATCCCATACAAAGTAAGTCGAATTTAACACTTTTTCGGTCACCGTGAAATATTTTGTCTTGATATTAACCGACTTTTTATTGATCGTCGCGTCGAGCCCGTTGCGTAGACACCTTGTTTGTGTAGATCAAACCTGTTGCACTTCAAAAACATCGCAAAATAGATTCTGTTTGCAATAATTTTAGCGTTTTCACCTACTTTCGACACTGAATATTTGTCGTTTTTAAGCTCAGTTTGAAATGTTTTAGTTTGTCGTTTCTGTTCAAATCGATCATCGTTTAGCATACTTTTCGATCATATTAGCTCACTGGATTAGTTTTGCGGACGCTCGGCTGTTGAAAAAGATACTCTCTGCGATATTTTAAAAGATACATCCCATACAATGTTAGTCGAATTTTACACTTTTTCAGTCACCGTGAAATATTTTGTCTTGATATTAACCGACTTTATATTGACCGTCGCGTCGATATCGTCGCTTTGACACCTCGTTTAAGTAGATCGGACCTGTTGCATTTGAAAAATATCGCTATATGGATTCTATTTACAATAATTTTTGCATTTTCACCTACTTCAGACACTGAATATTTGTCGTTTTGAAGCTCAGTTTGAAAAGTTTTAGTTTGTCGTTTCTGTTCAAATCGATCATCTTTTAGCATACTTTTTGATCATCTTAGCTCATCGAAGTGGTTCTGCGCATGTTTTGCTGTTCTTTTAGATACTATTTTGTGATATTTTAAGAGATACATCCCATACAAAGTTAGTCGAATTTTACACTTTTTCGGTCACCGTGAAATATTTTGTCTTGATATTAGCCGACTTTATATTGACCGTCGCGTCGAGCCCGTTGCGTAGATAGCTCGTTTGTGTAGATCAGATCTGTTGCACTTCAAAAACATCGCAATATGGATTCTGTTTGCAATAAGTTTAGCGTTTTCACCTACTTTCGACACTGAATATTTATCGTTTTGAAGCTCAGTTTGAAATGTTTTGGTTTGTCGTTTCTGTTCAAATCGATCATCGTTTAGCATACTTTTCGATCATATTAGCTCAATGAAGTGGTTCTGCGAACGTTCCGCTGTTGGAGTAGGTACCTTCCTGCGTTATTTTAAAAGATACATCCCATACAAAGTTACTCGAATTTTACACTTTTTCGGTCACCGTGAAATATTTTGTCTTGATATTAACCGACTTTATATTGACCGTCGCGTCGATATTGTCGCTCTGACACCTCGTTTGTGTTGATCAGACCTGTTGCACTTCAAAAACATCGCAAAATAGATTCTGTTTGCAATTATTTTAGTGTTTTTAACTACTTTAGACACTGAATATTTGTCGTTTTAAAGCTCAGTTTGAAATGTTTTAGTTTGTCGTTTCTGTTTAAATCGATCATCTTTTAGCACACTTTTTGATCACATTAGCTCAATGAAGTGGTTCTGCGAACGTTTCGCTGTTCTTGCAAGTACTCTTTTGCGATATTTTAAAAGATACATTCCATACAAAGTAAGTCGAATTTTACACTTTTTCGGTCACCGTGAAATATTTTGTCTTGATATTAACCGACTTTATATTGCCCGTCGCGTCGAGCCCGTTGCAAAGACACCTCGTTTGTGTAGATTGAACCTGTTGCACTTCAAAAACGTCACAATATGGATTCTGTTTGCAATAATTTTAGCGTTTTCACCTACTTTAGATACTGAATATTTGTCGTTTTGAAGCTCAGTTTGAAATGTTTTAGTTTGTCGTTTCTGTTCAAATCGATCATCTTTTAGCATACTTTTTGATCATATTAGCTCAACGAAGTGGTTCTGCGAACGTTCCGCTGTTCTTGTAAGTACTTTTTCTGCGATATTTTAAAAGATACATCCCATACAAAGTTACTCAAATTTTACACTTTATCGGTCACTGTGAAATATTTTGTCTTGATATTAACCGACTTTATATTGACCGTCGCGTCGAGCCCGTTGCGTAGACAACTTGTTTGTGCAGATCAAACCTGTTGAACTTCAAAAACATCGCAATATGGATTCTGTTTGCAATAAGTTTAGCGTTTTCACCTTCTTGAGACACTGAATATTTGTCGTTTTGAAGCTCAGTTTGAAATGTTTTAGTTTGTCGTTTCTGTTCAAATCGATCATCGTTTAGCATACTTTTCGATCATATTAGCTCAGTGGAGTAGTTTTGCGCACGCGTTGCTGTTGAAGTTGGTACCTTCCTGCGTTATTTTAAAAGATACATTCCATACAAAGTTAGTCGAATTTTACACTTTTTCGGTCACCGTGAAATATTTTGTCTTGATATTAACCGACTTTATATTGACCGTCGCGTCGAGCCCGTTGCAAAGACACCTCGTTTGTGTAGATTGAACCTGTTGCACTTCAAAAACGTCACAATATGGATTCTGTTTGCAATAATTTTAGCGTTTTCACCTAATTTCAAAACTGAATATTTGTCGTTTTGAAGCTCAGTTTGAAATGTTTTAGTTTGTCGTTTCTGTTCAAATCGATCATCGTTTAGCATAGTTTTCGATCATATTAGCTCAGTGGAGTAGTTTTGCGCACGTGTCGCTGTAAAAGTAGGTTTCCTCCTGCGTTATTTTAAAAGATACATCCCATACAAAGTAAGTCGAATTTAACACTTTTTCGGTCACCGTGAAATATTTTGTCTTGATATTAACCGACTTTTTATTGATCGTCGCGTCGAGCCCGTTGCGTAGACACCTTGTTTGTGTAGATCAAACCTGTTGCACTTCAAAAACATCGCAAAATAGATTCTGTTTGCAATAATTTTAGCGTTTTCACCTACTTTCGACACTGAATATTTGTCGTTTTTAAGCTCAGTTTGAAATGTTTTAGTTTGTCGTTTCTGTTCAAATCGATCATCGTTTAGCATACTTTTCGATCATATTAGCTCAGTCAAAAAGTTTTGCTCACGCTTCGCTGTTGAAAAAGGTTTTCTCTGCGATATTTTAAAAGATACATCCCATACAATGTTAGTCGAATTTTACACTTTTTCAGTCACCGTGAAATATTTTGTCTTGATATTAACCGACTTTATATTGACCGTCGCGTCGATATCGTCGCTTTGACACCTCGTTTAAGTAGATCGGACCTGTTGCATTTGAAAAATATCGCTATATGGATTCTATTTACAATAATTTTTGCATTTTCACCTACTTCAGACACTGAATATTTGTCGTTTTGAAGCTCAGTTTGAAAAGTTTTAGTTTGTCGTTTCTGTTCAAATCGATCATCTTTTAGCATACTTTTTGATCATCTTAGCTCATCGAAGTGGTTCTGCGCATGTTTTGCTGTTCTTTTAGATACTATTTTGTGATATTTTAAGAGATACATCCCATACAAAGTTAGTCGAATTTTACACTTTTTCGGTCACCGTGAAATATTTTGTCTTGATATTAGCCGACTTTATATTGACCGTCGCGTCGAGCCCGTTGCGTAGATAGCTCGTTTGTGTAGATCAGATCTGTTGCACTTCAAAAACATCGCAATATGGATTCTGTTTGCAATAAGTTTAGCGTTTTCACCTACTTTCGACACTGAATATTTATCGTTTTGAAGCTCAGTTTGAAATGTTTTGGTTTGTCGTTTCTGTTCAAATCGATCATCGTTTAGCATACTTTTCGATCATATTAGCTCAATGAAGTGGTTCTGCGAACGTTCCGCTGTTGGAGTAGGTACCTTCCTGCGTTATTTTAAAAGATACATCCCATACAAAGTTAGACGAATTTTACACTTTTTCGGTCACCGTGAAATATTTTGTCTTGATATTAACCGACTTTATATTGAACGTCGCGTCGATATTGTCGCTCTGACACCTCACTTGTGTTGATCAGACCTGTTGCACTTCAAAAACATCGCAAAATAGATTCTGTTTGCAATTATTTTAGTGTTTTTAACTACTTTAGACACTGAATATTTGTCGTTTTAAAGCTCAGTTTGAAATGTTTTAGTTTGTCGTTTCTGTTTAAATCGATCATCTTTTAGCACACTTTTTGATCACATTAGCTCAATGAAGTGGTTCTGCGAACGTTTCGCTGTTCTTGCAAGTACTCTTTTGCGATATTTTAAAAGATACATTCCATACAAAGTAAGTCGAATTTTACACTTTTTCGGTCACCGTGAAATATTTTGTCTTGATATTAACCGACTTTTTATTGACCGTCGCGTCGAGCCCGTTGCGTAGACACCTCGTTTGTGTAGATCAAACCTGTTGCACTTCAAAAACATCGCAAAATAGATTCTGTTTGCAATAATTTTTGCGTTTTCACCTACTTTCGACACTGAATATTTGTCGTTTTGAAGCTCAGTTTGAAATGTTTTAGTTTGTCGTTTCTGTTCAAATCGATCATCGTTTAGCATACTTTTCGATCATATTAGCTCAGTCGAGAAATTTTGCGCACACTCCGCTGTTAAAAAAGGTAATCTCTGCGATATTTTAAAAGATACATCCCATACAAAGTTAGTCGAATTTTACACTTTTTCGGTCACCGTGAAATATTTTGTCTTGATATTAGCCGACTTTATAATGACCGTCGCGTCGAGCCCGTTGCGTAGATACCTCGTTTGTGTAGATCAGACCTATTCACTTCAAAAACATCGCAATATGGATTCTGTTTGCAATAAGTTTAGCGTTTTCACCTACTTTAGACACTGAATATTTGCCGTTTTGAAGCTCAGTTTGAAATGTTTTAGTTTGTCGTTTCTGTTCAAATCGATCATCTTTTAGCATTCTTTTTGATCATATTAGCTCATCGAATTGGTTCTGCGCACGTTTCGCTGTTCTTTTAGGTACTCTTTTGCGATATTTTAAAAGATACATCCCATACAAAGTTACTCAAATTTTACACTTTATCGGTCACTGTGTAATATTTTGTCTTGATATTAACCGACTTTATATTGACCGTCGCGTCGAGCCCGTTGCGTAGACACCTCGTTTGTGTAGATTGAACCTGTTGCACTTCAAAAGCGTCGCAATATGAATTCTGTTTGCAATAAGTTAAGCGTTTTCACCTACTTTAGATACTGAATATTTGTCGTTTTGAAGCTCAGTTTGAAATGTTTTAGTTTGTCGTTTCTGTTCATATCGATCATCGTTTAGCATACTTTTCGATCATATTAGCTCAGTAGAGTAGTTTTCGCTCGCTCCGCTGTTGTAAATGGTACTTTCTGCGATATTTTAAAATATACATCCCATACAAAGTAAGTCGAATTTTACACTTTTTCGGTCACCGTGAAATATTTTGTCTTGATATTAACCGACTTTTTATTGACCGTCGCGTCGAGCCCGTTGCGTAGACACCTCGTTTGTGTAGATCAAACCTGTTGCACTTCAAAAACATCGCAAAATAGATTCTGTTTGCAATAATTTTTGCGTTTTCACCTACTTTCGACACTGAATATTTGTCGTTTTGAAGCTCAGTTTGAAATGTTTTAGTTTGTCGTTTCTGTTCAAATCGATCATCGTTTAGCATACTTTTCGATCATATTAGCTCAGTCGAGAAATTTTGCGCACGCTCCGCTGTTAAAAAAGGTAATCTCTGCGATATTTTAAAAGATACATCCCATACAAAGTTAGTCGAATTTTACACTTTTTCGGTCACCGTGAAATATTTTGTCTTGATATTAGCCGACTTTATAATGACCGTCGCGTCGAGCCCGTTGCGTAGATACCTCGTTTGTGTAGATCAGACCTATTCACTTCAAAAACATCGCAATATGGATTCTGTTTGCAATAAGTTTAGCGTTTTCACCTACTTTAGACACTGAATATTTGCCGTTTTGAAGCTCAGTTTGAAATGTTTTAGTTTGTCGTTTCTGTTCAAATCGATCATCTTTTAGCATTCTTTTTGATCATATTAGCTCATCGAATTGGTTCTGCGCACGTTTCGCTGTTCTTTTAGGTACTCTTTTGCGATATTTTAAAAGATACATCCCATACAAAGTTACTCAAATTTTACACTTTATCGGTCACTGTGAAATATTTTGTCTTGATATTAACCGACTTTATATTGACCGTCGCGTCGAGCCCGTTGCGTAGACACCTCGTTTGTGTAGATTGAACCTTTTGCACTTCAAAAGCGTCGCAATATGAATTCTGTTTGCAATAAGTTAAGCGTTTTCACCTACTTTAGATACTGAATATTTGTCGTTTTGAAGCTCAGTTTGAAATGTTTTAGTTTGTCGTTTCTGTTCATATCGATCATCGTTTAGCATACTTTTCGATCATATTAGCTCAGTAGAGTAGTTTTCGCTCGCTCCGCTGTTGTAAATGGTACTTTCTGCGATATTTTAAAATATACATCCCATACAAAGTAAGTCGAATTTTACACTTTTTCGGTCACCGTGAAATATTTTGTCTTGATATTAACCGACTTTTTATTGACCGTCGCGTCGAACCCGTTGCGTAGACACCTCGTTTTTGTAGATCAAACCTGTTAAACTTCAAAAACATCGCAATATGGATTCTGTTTGCAATAAGTTTAGCGTTTTCACCTTCTTGAGACACTGAATATTTGTCGTTTTGAAGCTCAGTTTGAAATGTTTTAGTTTGTCGTTTCTGTTCAAATCGATCATCGTTTAGCATACTTTTCGATCATATTAGCTCATTGGAGTAGTTTTGCGCACGCGTCAATGTTGAAGTAGGTACTCTCCTGCGTTATTTTAAAAGATACATCCCGTACAAAGTAAGTCTAATTTTACACTTTTTCGGTCACCGTGAAATATTTTGTCTTGATATTAACCGACTTTTTATTGACCGTCGCGTCGAGCCCGTTGCGTAGACACCTCGTTTGTGTAGATCAAACCTGTTGCACTTCAAAAACATCGCAAAATAGATTCTGTTTGCAATAATTTTAGCGTTTTCACCTACTTTCGACACTGAATATTTGTCGTTTTGAAGCTCAGTTTGAAATGTTTTAGTTTGTCGTTTCTGTTCAAATCGATCATCGTTTAGCATACTTTTCGATCATATTAGCTCATCGAATTGGTTCTGCGCACGTTTTGCTGTTCTAGTATGTACTCTTTTGCGATATTTTAAAAGATACATCCCATACAAAGTTAGTCAAATTTTACACTTTTTCAGTCACCGTGAAATATTTTGTCTTGATATTAACCGACTTTGTATTGACCGTCGCGTAGATATCGTCGCTTTGACACCTCGTTTGTGTAGATCGGACCTGTTGCACTTCAAAAACATCGCAATATGGATTCTGTTTGCAATAATTTTAGCATTTTCACCTACTTCAGACACTGAATATTTGTCGTTTTGAAGCTCAGTTTGAAATGTTTTAGTTTGTCGTTTCTGTTCAAATCGATCATCTTTTAGCATACTTTCCGATCATATTAGCCCAGCGAAGTGGTTCTGCGCACGCTCCGCTGTTGAAGTAGGTACTCTATTGCGATATTTCTAAAGATACATCCCATACAAAGTTAGTCGAATTTTACACTTTTTCGGTCACCGTGAAATATTTTGTCTTGATATTAACCGACTTTATATTGACCGTCGCGTCGAGCCCGTTGCAAAGACACCTCGTTTGTGTAGATTGAACCTGTTGCACTTCAAAAACGTCACAATATGGATTCTGTTTGCAATAATTTTAGCGTTTTCACCTACTTTAGATACTGAATATTTGTCGTTTTGAAGCTCAGTTTGAAATGTTTTAGTTTGTCGTTTCTGTTCAAATCGATCATCTATTAGCATACTTTTTGATCATATTAGCTCAACGAAGTGGTTCTGCGAACGTTCCGCTGTTCTTGTAAGTACTTTTTCTGCGATATTTTGAAAGATACATCCCATACAAAGTTAGTCGAATTTTACACTTTTTCAGTCACCGTGAAATATTTTGTCTTGATATTAACCGACTTTATATTGACCGTCGCGTAGATATCGTCGCTTTGACACCTCGTTTGTTTAGATCGAACCTAATGCACTTCAAAAACATCGTAATATGGATTCTGTTTGCAATTATTTTAGCGTTATAACCTACTTTACACACTGAATATTTGTCGTTTTAAAGCTCAGATTGAAATGTTTTAGTTTGTCGTTTCTGTTCAAATCGATCATCTTTTAGCATACTTTTCGATCATATTAGCTCACCAAAGTCGTTCTGCGCACGCTTCGCTGTTCTAGTAGTTACTCTTTTGCGATATTTTAAATGATACATGCTATACAAAGTTAGTCAAATTTTACACTTTTTCGGTCACCGTGAAATATTTTGTCTTGATATTAACCGACTTTATATTGACCGTCGCGCCAAGCCCGTTGCGTAGACACATCGTTTGTAAAGATTGCACCTTTTGCACTTTAAACACATCGCAATATGGATTCTGTTTGCAATAATTTCAGCGTTTTCACCTACTTTAGACACTGAATATTTGTCGTTTTGAAGCTCAGTTTGAAATGTTTTTGTTTGTCGTTTCTGTTCAAATCGATCATCGTTTAGCATATTTTTCGATCATATTAGCTCAAAGAAGTGGTTCTGCGCACGTTCCGCTGTTCTAGTAGGTACTCTTTTGCAATATTTTAAAAGATACATCCCATACAAAGTTAATCGAATTGTACACTTTTTCGGTCACCGTGAAATATTTTGTCTTGATATTAACCGACTTTATATACCGTCGCGTCGAGCCCGTTGCGTATTCACCTCGTTTGTGTAGACTAAACCTGTTGCACTTCGAAAATATCGCAATATGGATTCTGTTTGCAATAATTTTAGCGTTTTCACCTACTTTAGACACGGAATATTTGTCGTTGTGAAGCTCAGTTTGAAATGTTTTAGTTTGTCGTTTCTGTTCAAATCGATCATCTTTCAGCATACTTTATGATCATATTAGATCATAGGAGTGTTTGTGCGCTTGCTCCACTGTTGAAGTAGGTAATCTCCTGCGATATTTTAAACGATTCATCCCATACAAATTTAGTCGAATTTTACACTTTTTCGGTCACCGTGAAATATTTTGTCTTGATATTAACCAACTTTATATTGACCGTCGCGTCGAGCCCGTTGCGTAGACACCTCGTTTGTGTAGATCAAACCTTTTGCACTTTAAAAACATCGCAATATGGATTCTGTTTGCAATAATTTTAGCGTTTTCACCTACTTTAGACACTGAATATTTGTCGTTTTAAAGCTCAGTTTGAAATGTTTTAGTTTGTCGTTTCTGTTCAAATCGATCATCTTTTAGCATAATATACGATCATATTAGCTCATTTAAGTGTGTGTGCGCACGCTCCGCTGTTCTTGTAAGGTACTCTTTTGCGATAATTTGAAATATACATCCCATACAAAGTTAGTCGAATTTTACACTTTTTCGGTCACCGTGAAATATTTTGTCTTGATATTAACCGACTTTTTATTGACCGTCGCGTCGAACCCGTTGCGTAGACACCTTGTTTGTGTAGATCAAACCTGTTGCACTTCAAAAACATCGCAATATGGATTCTGTTTGCAATAATTTTAGCGTTTTCACCTACTTTAGACACTGAATATTTTTCGTTTTAAGCTCAGTTTGAAATGTTTTAGTTTGTCGTTTCTGTTCAAATCGATCATCTTTTAGCATACTTTTCGATCACATTAGCTCAATGAAGTGGTTTTGCGCACAATCTACTGTTGAAGTAGGTACTCTTTTGCGATATTTTAAAAGATACATCCCATACAAAGTTTGTCGAATTGTACACTTTTTCGGTTACCGTGAAATATTTTGTCTTGATATTAACCGACATTATATTGACCGTCGTGTGGAGCCCGTTGCGTAGACACCTCGTTTGTGTAGATCGGACCTGTTGCATTTCAAAAACATCGCAATATGGATTGTGTTTGCAATAATTTTAGCGTTTTCACCTACTTTAGACACTGAATATTTGTCGTTTTAAAGCTCAGTTTGAAATGTTTTAGTTTGTCGTTTCTGTTCAAATCGATCATCTTTTAGCATATTTTTTGATTATATTAGCTCACTGAAATGGTTCTGCGCACGCTCCGCTGTTGAAGTATCTACACTTTTGCGATATTTTAAAAGATACATCTCATACAAAGTTAGTCGAATTGTACACTTTTTCGGTCACCGTGAAATATTTTGTCTTGATATTAACCGACTTTATATTGACCGTCGCGTCGAACTCGTTGCGTAGACACCTTGTTTGTGTAGATCGGACCTGTTGCACTTCAAAAACATCGCAATATGGATTTTGGTTGCAATTATTTTAGCGTTTTCACCTACTTTAGGCACTGAATATATGTCGTTTGAAAGCTCAGTTTGAAATGTTTTAGTTTGTCGTTTCTGTTCAAATCGATCATCTTTTAGCATATTTTTCGATCATATTAGCTCACCAAAGTCGTTCTGCGCACGCTTCGCTGTTCTAGTAGTTACTCTTTTGCGATATTTTAAATGATACATGCTATACAAAGTTAGTCAAATTTTACACTTTTTCGGTCACCGTGAAATATTTTGTCTTGATATTAACCGACTTTATATTGACCGTCGCGTCGAGCCCGTTGCGTAGACACCTCGTTTGTGTAGATTGAACCTTTTGCACTTCAAAAGCGTCGCAATATGAATTCTGTTTGCAATAAGTTAAGCGTTTTCACCTACTTTAGATACTGAATATTTGTCGTTTTGAAGCTCAGTTTGAAATGTTTTAGTTTGTCGTTTCTGTTCATATCGATCATCGTTTAGCATACTTTTCGATCATATTAGCTCAGTAGAGTAGTTTTCGCTCGCTCCGCTGTTGTAAATGGTACTTTCTGCGATATTTTAAAATATACATCCCATACAAAGTAAGTCGAATTTTACACTTTTTCGGTCACCGTGAAATATTTTGTCTTGATATTAACCGACTTTTTATTGACCGTCGCGTCGAACCCGTTGCGTAGACACCTCGTTTTTGTAGATCAAACCTGTTAAACTTCAAAAACATCGCAATATGGATTCTGTTTGCAATAAGTTTAGCGTTTTCACCTTCTTGAGACACTGAATATTTGTCGTTTTGAAGCTCAGTTTGAAATGTTTTAGTTTGTCGTTTCTGTTCAAATCGATCATCGTTTAGCATACTTTTCGATCATATTAGCTCATTGGAGTAGTTTTGCGCACGCGTCAATGTTGAAGTAGGTACTCTCCTGCGTTATTTTAAAAGATACATCCCGTACAAAGTAAGTCTAATTTTACACTTTTTCGGTCACCGTGAAATATTTTGTCTTGATATTAACCGACTTTTTATTGACCGTCGCGTCGAGCCCGTTGCGTAGACACCTCGTTTGTGTAGATCAAACCTGTTGCACTTCAAAAACATCGCAAAATAGATTCTGTTTGCAATAATTTTAGCGTTTTCACCTACTTTCGACACTGAATATTTGTCGTTTTGAAGCTCAGTTTGAAATGTTTTAGTTTGTCGTTTCTGTTCAAATCGATCATCGTTTAGCATACTTTTCGATCATATTAGCTCATCGAATTGGTTCTGCGCACGTTTTGCTGTTCTAGTATGTACTCTTTTGCGATATTTTAAAAGATACATCCCATACAAAGTTAGTCAAATTTTACACTTTTTCAGTCACCGTGAAATATTTTGTCTTGATATTAACCGACTTTGTATTGACCGTCGCGTAGATATCGTCGCTTTGACACCTCGTTTGTGTAGATCGGACCTGTTGCACTTCAAAAACATCGCAATATGGATTCTGTTTGCAATAATTTTAGCATTTTCACCTACTTCAGACACTGAATATTTGTCGTTTTGAAGCTCAGTTTGAAATGTTTTAGTTTGTCGTTTCTGTTCAAATCGATCATCTTTTAGCATACTTTCCGATCATATTAGCCCAGCGAAGTGGTTCTGCGCACGCTCCGCTGTTGAAGTAGGTACTCTATTGCGATATTTCTAAAGATACATCCCATACAAAGTTAGTCGAATTTTACACTTTTTCGGTCACCGTGAAATATTTTGTCTTGATATTAACCGACTTTATATTGACCGTCGCGTCGAGCCCGTTGCAAAGACACCTCGTTTGTGTAGATTGAACCTGTTGCACTTCAAAAACGTCACAATATGGATTCTGTTTGCAATAATTTTAGCGTTTTCACCTACTTTAGATACTGAATATTTGTCGTTTTGAAGCTCAGTTTGAAATGTTTTAGTTTGTCGTTTCTGTTCAAATCGATCATCTATTAGCATACTTTTTGATCATATTAGCTCAACGAAGTGGTTCTGCGAACGTTCCGCTGTTCTTGTAAGTACTTTTTCTGCGATATTTTGAAAGATACATCCCATACAAAGTTAGTCGAATTTTACACTTTTTCAGTCACCGTGAAATATTTTGTCTTGATATTAACCGACTTTATATTGACCGTCGCGTAGATATCGTCGCTTTGACACCTCGTTTGTTTAGATCGAACCTAATGCACTTCAAAAACATCGTAATATGGATTCTGTTTGCAATTATTTTAGCGTTATAACCTACTTTACACACTGAATATTTGTCGTTTTAAAGCTCAGATTGAAATGTTTTAGTTTGTCGTTTCTGTTCAAATCGATCATCTTTTAGCATACTTTTCGATCATATTAGCTCAGCCAAAAAGTTTTGCTCACGCTTCGCTGTTGAAAAAGGTTTTCTCTGCGATATTTTAAAAGATACATCCCATACAATGTTAGTCGAATTTTACACTTTTTCAGTCACCGTGAAATATTTTGTCTTGATATTAACCGACTTTATATTGACCGTCGCGTCGATATCGTCGCTTTGACACCTCGTTTAAGTAGATCGGACCTGTTGCATTTGAAAAATATCGCTATATGGATTCTATTTACAATAATTTTTGCATTTTCACCTACTTCAGACACTGAATATTTGTCGTTTTGAAGCTCAGTTTGAAAAGTTTTAGTTTGTCGTTTCTGTTCAAATCGATCATCTTTTAGCATACTTTTTGATCATCTTAGCTCATCGAAGTGGTTCTGCGCATGTTTTGCTGTTCTTTTAGATACTATTTTGTGATATTTTAAGAGATACATCCCATACAAAGTTAGTCGAATTTTACACTTTTTCGGTCACCGTGAAATATTTTGTCTTGATATTAGCCGACTTTATATTGACCGTCGCGTCGAGCCCGTTGCGTAGATAGCTCGTTTGTGTAGATCAGATCTGTTGCACTTCAAAAACATCGCAATATGGATTCTGTTTGCAATAAGTTTAGCGTTTTCACCTACTTTCGACACTGAATATTTATCGTTTTGAAGCTCAGTTTGAAATGTTTTGGTTTGTCGTTTCTGTTCAAATCGATCATCGTTTAGCATACTTTTCGATCATATTAGCTCAATGAAGTGGTTCTGCGAACGTTCCGCTGTTGGAGTAGGTACCTTCCTGCGTTATTTTAAAAGATACATCCCATACAAAGTTAGTCGAATTTTACACTTTTTCGGTCACCGTGAAATATTTTGTCTTGATATTAACCGACTTTATATTGACCGTCGCGTCGATATTGTCGCTCTGACACCTCGTTTGTGTTGATCAGACCTGTTGCACTTCAAAAACATCGCAAAATAGATTCTGTTTGCAATTATTTTAGTGTTTTTAACTACTTTAGACACTGAATATTTGTCGTTTTAAAGCTCAGTTTGAAATGTTTTAGTTTGTCGTTTCTGTTTAAATCGATCATCTTTTAGCACACTTTTTGATCACATTAGCTCAATGAAGTGGTTCTGCGAACGTTTCGCTGTTCTTGCAAGTACTCTTTTGCGATATTTTAAAAGATACATTCCATACAAAGTAAGTCGAATTTTACACTTTTTCGGTCACCGTGAAATATTTTGTCTTGATATTAACCGACTTTTTATTGACCGTCGCGTCGAGCCCGTTGCGTAGACACCTCGTTTGTGTAGATCAAACCTGTTGCACTTCAAAAACATCGCAAAATAGATTCTGTTTGCAATAATTTTTGCGTTTTCACCTACTTTCGACACTGAATATTTGTCGTTTTGAAGCTCAGTTTGAAATGTTTTAGTTTGTCGTTTCTGTTCAAATCGATCATCGTTTAGCATACTTTTCGATCATATTAGCTCAGTCGAGAAATTTTGCGCACGCTCCGCTGTTAAAAAAGGTAATCTCTGCGATATTTTAAAAGATACATCCCATACAAAGTTAGTCGAATTTTACACTTTTTCGGTCACCGTGAAATATTTTGTCTTGATATTAGCCGACTTTATAATGACCGTCGCGTCGAGCCCGTTGCGTAGATACCTCGTTTGTGTAGATCAGACCTATTCACTTCAAAAACATCGCAATATGGATTCTGTTTGCAATAAGTTTAGCGTTTTCACCTACTTTAGACACTGAATATTTGCCGTTTTGAAGCTCAGTTTGAAATGTTTTAGTTTGTCGTTTCTGTTCAAATCGATCATCTTTTAGCATTCTTTTTGATCATATTAGCTCATCGAATTGGTTCTGCGCACGTTTCGCTGTTCTTTTAGGTACTCTTTTGCGATAATTTAAAAGATACATCCTATACAAAGTAAGTCGAATTTTACACTTTTTCGGTCACCGTGAAATATTTTGTCTTGATATTAACCGACTTTATATTGACCGTCGCGTCGAACCCGTTGCGTAGACACCTCGTTTTTGTAGATCAAACCTGTTAAACTTCAAAAACATCGCAATATGGATTCTGTTTGCAATAAGTTTAGCGTTTTCACCTTCTTGAGACACTGAATATTTGTCGTTTTGAAGCTCAGTTTGAAATGTTTTAGTTTGTCGTTTCTGTTCAAATCGATCATCGTTTAGCATACTTTTCGATCATATTAGCTCAGTAGAGTAGTTTTCGCTCGCTCCGCTGTTGTAAATGGTACTTTCTGCGATATTTTAAAAGATACATCCCATACAAAGTAAGTCGAATTTTACACTTTTTCGGTCACCGTGAAATATTTTGTCTTGATATTAACCGACTTTATATTGACCGTCGCGTCGATATCGTCGCTTTGACTTATAGTTTGTGTAGATTGAACCTGTTGCACTTCAAAAACATCGCAATGTGGATTCTGTTTGCAATAATTTTAGCATTTTCACCTACTTTAGACATTGAATATTTGTCGTTTTGAAGCTTAGTTTGAAATGTTTTTGTTTGTCGTTTCTGTTCAAATCGATTTTCTTTTATCATACTTTTCAATCATATAAGCTCACTGAAGTGGTTCCGCGCACGTTCCGCTGTTCTTGAAAGGTACTCTTTTGCGATAATTTAAAAGATACATCCTATACAAAGTAAGTCGAATTTTACACTTTTTCGGTCACCGTGAAATATTTTGTCTTGATATTAACCGACTTTATATTGACCGTCGCGTCGAACCCGTTGCGTAGACACCTCGTTTTTGTAGAACAAACCTGTTTAACTTCAAAAACATCGCAATATGGATTCTGTTTGCAATAAGTTTAGCGTTTTCACCTTCTTGAGACACTGAATATTTGTCGTTTTGAAGCTCAGTTTGAAATGTTTTAGTTTGTCGTTTCTGTTCAAATCGATCATCGTTTAGCATACTTTTCGATCATATTAGCTCATTGGAGTAGTTTTGCGCACGCGTCAATGTTGAAGTAGGTACTCTCCTGCGTTATTTTAAAAGATACATCCCGTACAAAGTAAGTCTAATTTTACACTTTTTCGGTCACCGTGAAATATTTTGTCTTGATATTAACCGACTTTTTATTGACCGTCGCGTCGAGCCCGTTGCGTAGACACCTCGTTTGTGTAGATCAAACCTGTTGCACTTCAAAAACATCGCAAAATAGATTCCGTTTGCAATAATTTTAGCGTTTTCACCTACTTTCGACACTGAATATTTGTCGTTTTGAAGCTCAGTTTGAAATGTTTTAGTTTGTCGTTTCTGTTCAAATCGATCATCGTTTAGCATACTTTTCGATCATATTAGCTCATCGAATTGGTTCTGCGCACGTTTTGCTGTTCTAGTATGTACTCTTTTGCGATATTTTAAAAGATACATCCCATACAAAGTTAGTCAAATTTTACACTTTTTCAGTCACCGTGAAATATTTTGTCTTGATATTAACCGACTTTATATTGACCGTCGCGTAGATATCGTCGCTTTGACACGTCGTTTGTGTAGATCGGACCTGTTGCACTTCAAAAACATCGCAATATGGATTCTGTTTGCAATAATTTTAGCATTTTCACCTACTTCAGACACTGAATATTTGTCGTTTTGAAGCTCAGTTTGAAATGTTTTAGTTTGTCGTTTCTGTTCAAATCGATCATCTTTTAGCATACTTTCCGATCATATTAGCCCAGCGAAGTGGTTCTGCGCACGCTCCGCTGTTGAAGTAGGTACTCTATTGCGATATTTCTAAAGATACATCCCATACAAAGTTAGTCGAATTTTACACTTTTTCGGTCACCGTGAAATATTTTGTCTTGATATTAACCGACTTTATATTGACCGTTGCATCGAGCCCGTTGCGTTGACACCTCGATTGTGTAGATAAAACCTGGTGCACTTCAAAAACATCGCAATATGTATTCTGTCTGCAATAATTTTAGCGTTTTTACCTACTTTTAACACTGAATATTTGTCGTTTTAAAGCTCAGTTTGAAATGTTTTAGTTTGTCGTTTCTGTTCAAATCGATCATCTTTTAGCATACTTTTCGATCATATTAGCTCAGCCAAAAAGTTTTGCTCACGCTTCGCTGTTGAAAAAGGTTTTCTCTGCGATATTTTAAAAGATACATCCCATACAATGTTAGTCGAATTTTACACTTTTTCAGTCACCGTGAAATATTTTGTCTTGATATTAACCGACTTTATATTGACCGTCGCGTCGATATCGTCGCTTTGACACCTCGTTTAAGTAGATCGGACCTGTTGCATTTGAAAAATATCGCTATATGGATTCTATTTACAATAATTTTTGCATTTTCACCTACTTCAGACACTGAATATTTGTCGTTTTGAAGCTCAGTTTGAAAAGTTTTAGTTTGTCGTTTCTGTTCAAATCGATCATCTTTTAGCATACTTTTTGATCATCTTAGCTCATCGAAGTGGTTCTGCGCATGTTTTGCTGTTCTTTTAGATACTATTTTGTGATATTTTAAGAGATACATCCCATACAAAGTTAGTCGAATTTTACACTTTTTCGGTCACCGTGAAATATTTTGTCTTGATATTAGCCGACTTTATATTGACCGTCGCGTCGAGCCCGTTGCGTAGATAGCTCGTTTGTGTAGATCAGATCTGTTGCACTTCAAAAACATCGCAATATGGATTCTGTTTGCAATAAGTTTAGCGTTTTCACCTACTTTCGACACTGAATATTTATCGTTTTGAAGCTCAGTTTGAAATGTTTTGGTTTGTCGTTTCTGTTCAAATCGATCATCGTTTAGCATACTTTTCGATCATATTAGCTCAATGAAGTGGTTCTGCGAACGTTCCGCTGTTGGAGTAGGTACCTTCCTGCGTTATTTTAAAAGATACATCCCATACAAAGTTAGTCGAATTTTACACTTTTTCGGTCACCGTGAAATATTTTGTCTTGATATTAACCGACTTTATATTGACCGTCGCGTCGATATTGTCGCTCTGACACCTCGTTTGTGTTGATCAGACCTGTTGCACTTCAAAAACATCGCAAAATAGATTCTGTTTGCAATTATTTTAGTGTTTTTAACTACTTTAGACACTGAATATTTGTCGTTTTAAAGCTCAGTTTGAAATGTTTTAGTTTGTCGTTTCTGTTTAAATCGATCATCTTTTAGCACACTTTTTGATCACATTAGCTCAATGAAGTGGTTCTGCGAACGTTTCGCTGTTCTTGCAAGTACTCTTTTGCGATATTTTAAAAGATACATTCCATACAAAGTAAGTCGAATTTTACACTTTTTCGGTCACCGTGAAATATTTTGTCTTGATATTAACCGACTTTTTATTGACCGTCGCGTCGAGCCCGTTGCGTAGACACCTCGTTTGTGTAGATCAAACCTGTTGCACTTCAAAAACATCGCAAAATAGATTCTGTTTGCAATAATTTTTGCGTTTTCACCTACTTTCGACACTGAATATTTGTCGTTTTGAAGCTCAGTTTGAAATGTTTTAGTTTGTCGTTTCTGTTCAAATCGATCATCGTTTAGCATACTTTTCGATCATATTAGCTCAGTCGAGAAATTTTGCGCACGCTCCGCTGTTAAAAAAGGTAATCTCTGCGATATTTTAAAAGATACATCCCATACAAAGTTAGTCGAATTTTACACTTTTTCGGTCACCGTGAAATATTTTGTCTTGATATTAGCCGACTTTATAATGACCGTCGCGTCGAGCCCGTTGCGTAGATACCTCGTTTGTGTAGATCAGACCTATTCACTTCAAAAACATCGCAATATGGATTCTGTTTGCAATAAGTTTAGCGTTTTCACCTACTTTAGACACTGAATATTTGCCGTTTTGAAGCTCAGTTTGAAATGTTTTAGTTTGTCGTTTCTGTTCAAATCGATCATCTTTTAGCATTCTTTTTGATCATATTAGCTCATCGAATTGGTTCTGCGCACGTTTCGCTGTTCTTTTAGGTACTCTTTTGCGATAATTTAAAAGATACATCCTATACAAAGTAAGTCGAATTTTACACTTTTTCGGTCACCGTGAAATATTTTGTCTTGATATTAACCGACTTTATATTGACCGTCGCGTCGAACCCGTTGCGTAGACACCTCGTTTTTGTAGATCAAACCTGTTAAACTTCAAAAACATCGCAATATGGATTCTGTTTGCAATAAGTTTAGCGTTTTCACCTTCTTGAGACACTGAATATTTGTCGTTTTGAAGCTCAGTTTGAAATGTTTTAGTTTGTCGTTTCTGTTCAAATCGATCATCGTTTAGCATACTTTTCGATCATATTAGCTCAGTAGAGTAGTTTTCGCTCGCTCCGCTGTTGTAAATGGTACTTTCTGCGATATTTTAAAAGATACATCCCATACAAAGTAAGTCGAATTTTACACTTTTTCGGTCACCGTGAAATATTTTGTCTTGATATTAACCGACTTTATATTGACCGTCGCGTCGATATCGTCGCTTTGACTTATAGTTTGTGTAGATTGAACCTGTTGCACTTCAAAAACATCGCAATGTGGATTCTGTTTGCAATAATTTTAGCATTTTCACCTACTTTAGACATTGAATATTTGTCGTTTTGAAGCTTAGTTTGAAATGTTTTTGTTTGTCGTTTCTGTTCAAATCGATTTTCTTTTATCATACTTTTCAATCATATAAGCTCACTGAAGTGGTTCCGCGCACGTTCCGCTGTTCTTGAAAGGTACTCTTTTGCGATAATTTAAAAGATACATCCTATACAAAGTAAGTCGAATTTTACACTTTTTCGGTCACCGTGAAATATTTTGTCTTGATATTAACCGACTTTATATTGACCGTCGCGTCGAACCCGTTGCGTAGACACCTCGTTTTTGTAGATCAAACCTGTTTAACTTCAAAAACATCGCAATATGGATTCTGTTTGCAATAAGTTTAGCGTTTTCACCTTCTTGAGACACTGAATATTTGTCGTTTTGAAGCTCAGTTTGAAATGTTTTAGTTTGTCGTTTCTGTTCAAATCGATCATCGTTTAGCATACTTTTCGATCATATTAGCTCATTGGAGTAGTTTTGCGCACGCGTCAATGTTGAAGTAGGTACTCTCCTGCGTTATTTTAAAAGATACATCCCGTACAAAGTAAGTCTAATTTTACACTTTTTCGGTCACCGTGAAATATTTTGTCTTGATATTAACCGACTTTTTATTGACCGTCGCGTCGAGCCCGTTGCGTAGACACCTCGTTTGTGTAGATCAAACCTGTTGCACTTCAAAAACATCGCAAAATAGATTCCGTTTGCAATAATTTTAGCGTTTTCACCTACTTTCGACACTGAATATTTGTCGTTTTGAAGCTCAGTTTGAAATGTTTTAGTTTGTCGTTTCTGTTCAAATCGATCATCGTTTAGCATACTTTTCGATCATATTAGCTCATCGAATTCTTTCTGCGCACGTTTTGCTGTTCTAGTATGTACTCTTTTGCGATATTTTAAAAGATACATCCCATACAAAGTTAGTCAAATTTTACACTTTTTCAGTCACCGTGAAATATTTTGTCTTGATATTAACCGACTTTATATTGACCGTCGCGTAGATATCGTCGCTTTGACACCTCGTTTGTGTAGATCGGACCTGTTGCACTTCAAAAACATCGCAATATGGATTCTGTTTGCAATAATTTTAGCATTTTCACCTACTTCAGACACTGAATATTTGTCGTTTTGAAGCTCAGTTTGAAATGTTTTAGTTTGTCGTTTCTGTTCAAATCGATCATCTTTTAGCATACTTTCCGATCATATTAGCCCAGCGAAGTGGTTCTGCGCACGCTCCGCTGTTGAAGTAGGTACTCTATTGCGATATTTCTAAAGATACATCCCATACAAAGTTAGTCGAATTTTACACTTTTTCGGTCACCGTGAAATATTTTGTCTTGATATTAACCGACTTTATATTGACCGTCGCGTCGAGCCCGTTGCAAAGACACCTCGTTTGTGTAGATTGAACCTGTTGCACTTCAAAAACGTCACAATATGGATTCTGTTTGCAATAATTTTAGCGTTTTCACCTACTTTAGATACTGAATATTTGTCGTTTTGAAGCTCAGTTTGAAATGTTTTAGTTTGTCGTTTCTGTTCAAATCGATCATCTATTAGCATACTTTTTGATCATATTAGCTCAACGAAGTGGTTCTGCGAACGTTCCGCTGTTCTTGTAAGTACTTTTTCTGCGATATTTTAAAAGATACATCCCATACAAAGTTAGTCGAATTTTACACTTTTTCAGTCACCGTGAAATATTTTGTCTTGATATTAACCGACTTTATATTGACCGTCGCGTCGATATCGTCGCTTTGACACCAAGTTTGTGTAGATCGGACATGTTGCACTTCAAAAACATCTTAATTTGGATTCTGTTTGCAATAATTTTAGCGTTTTCACCTACTTTAGACACTGAATATTTATCGTTTTGAAGCTCAGTTTGAAATGTTTTGGTTTGTCGTTTCTGTTCAAATCGATCATCGTTTAGCATACTTTTCGATCATATTAGCTCAATGAAGTGGTTCTGCGAACGTTCCGCTGTTGGAGTAGGTACCTTCCTGCGTTATTTTAAAAGATACATCCCATACAAAGTTAGTCGAATTTTACACTTTTTCGGTCACCGTGAAATATTTTGTCTTGATATTAACCGACTTTATATTGACCGTCGCGTCGATATTGTCGCTCTGACACCTCGTTTGTGTTGATCAGACCTGTTGCACTTCAAAACCATCGCAAAATAGATTCTGTTTGCAATTATTTTAGTGTTTTTAACTACTTTAGACACTGAATATTTGTCGTTTTAAAGCTCAGTTTGAAATGTTTTAGTTTGTCGTTTCTGTTTAAATCGATCATCTTTTAGCACACTTTTTGATCACATTAGCTCAATGAAGTGGTTCTGCGAACGTTTCGCTGTTCTTGCAAGTACTCTTTTGCGATATTTTAAAAGATACATCCCGTACAAAGTAAGTCTAATTTTACACTTTTTCGGTCACCGTGAAATATTTTGTCTTGATATTAACCGACTTTTTATTGACCGTCGCGTCGAGCCCGTTGCGTAGACACCTCGTTTGTGTAGACCAAACCTGTTGCACTTCAAAAACATCGCAAAATAGATTCTGTTTGCAATAATTTTTGCTTTTTTACCTACTTTCGACACTGAATATTTGTCGTTTTGAAGCTCAGTTTGAAATGTTTTGGTTTGTCGTTTCTGTTCAAATCGATCATCGTTTAGCATACTTTTCAATCATATAAGCTCACTGAAGTGGTTCCGCGCACGTTCCGCTGTTCTTGAAAGGTACTCTTTTGCGATAATTTAAAAGATACATCCCATACAAAGTAAGTCGAATTTTACACTTTTTCGGTCACCGTGAAATATTTTGTCTTGATATTAACCGACTTTATGTTGACCGTCGCGTCGATATCGTCGCTTTGACACATAGTTTGTGTAGATTGAACCTGTTGCACTTCAAAAACATCGCAATATGGATTCTGTTCGCAATAATTTTAGCATTTTCACCTACTTTAGACATTGAATATTTGTCGTTTTGAAGCTTAGTTTGAAATGTTTTTGTTTGTCGTTTCTGTTCAAATCGATTTTCTTTTATCATACTTTTCAATCATATAAGCTCACTGAAGTGGTTCCGCGCACGTTCCGCTGTTCTTGAAAGGTACTCTTTTGCGATAATTTAAAAGATACATCCCATACAAAGTAAGTCGAATTTTACACTTTTTCGGTCACCGTGAAATATTTTGTCTTGATATTAACCGACTTTTTATTGACCGTCGCGTCGAGCCCGTTGCGTAGACACCTCGTTTGTGTAGATCAAACCTGTTAAACTTCAAAAACATCGCAATATGGATTCTGTTTGCAATAAGTTTAGCGTTTTCACCTTCTTGAGACACTGAATATTTGTCGTTTTGAAGCTCAGTTTGAAATGTTTTAGTTTGTCGTTTCTGTTCAAATCGATCATCGTTTAGCATACTTTTCGATCATATTAGCTCAGTCGAGAAATTTTGCGCACGCTCCGCTGTTAAAAAAGGTAATCTCTGCGATATTTTAAAAGATACATCCCATACAAAGTTAGTCGAATTTTACACTTTTTCGGTCACCGTGAAATATTTTGTCTTGATATTAGCCGACTTTATAATGACCGTCGCGTCGAGCCCGTTGCGTAGATACCTCGTTTGTGTAGATCAGACCTATTCACTTCAAAAACATCGCAATATGGATTCTGTTTGCAATAAGTTTAGCGTTTTCACCTACTTTAGACACTGAATATTTGCCGTTTTGAAGCTCAGTTTGAAATGTTTTAGTTTGTCGTTTCTGTTCAAATCGATCATCTTTTAGCATTCTTTTTGATCATATTAGCACATCGAATTGGTTCTGCGCACGTTTCGCTGTTCTTTTAGGTACTCTTTTGCGATATTTTAAAAGATACATCCCATACAAAGTTACTCAAATTTTACACTTTATCGGTCACTGTGAAATATTTTGTCTTGATATTAACCGACTTTATATTGACCGTCGCGTCGAGCCCGTTGCGTAGACACCTCGTTTGTGTAGATTGAACCTTTTGCACTTCAAAAGCGTCGCAATATGAATTCTGTTTGCAATAAGTTAAGCGTTTTCACCTACTTTAGATACTGAATATTTGTCGTTTTGAAGCTCAGTTTGAAATGTTTTAGTTTGTCGTTTCTGTTCATATCGATCATCGTTTAGCATACTTTTCGATCATATTAGCTCAGTAGAGTAGTTTTCGCTCGCTCCGCTGTTGTAAATGGTACTTTCTGCGATATTTTAAAAGATACATCCCATACAAAGTAAGTCGAATTTTACACTTTTTCGGTCACCGTGAAATATTTTGTCTTGATATTAACCGACTTTATATTGACCGTCGCGTCGATATCGTCGCTTTGACTTATAGTTTGTGTAGATTGAACCTGTTGCACTTCAAAAACATCGCAATGTGGATTCTGTTTGCAATAATTTTAGCATTTTCACCTACTTTAGACATTGAATATTTGTCGTTTTGAAGCTTAGTTTGAAATGTTTTTGTTTGTCGTTTCTGTTCAAATCGATTTTCTTTTATCATACTTTTCAATCATATAAGCTCACTGAAGTGGTTCCGCGCACGTTCCGCTGTTCTTGAAAGGTACTCTTTTGCGATAATTTAAAAGATACATCCTATACAAAGTAAGTCGAATTTTACACTTTTTCGGTCACCGTGAAATATTTTGTCTTGATATTAACCGACTTTATATTGACCGTCGCGTCGAACCCGTTGCGTAGACACCTCGTTTTTGTAGATCAAACCTGTTTAACTTCAAAAACATCGCAATATGGATTCTGTTTGCAATAAGTTTAGCGTTTTCACCTTCTTGAGACACTGAATATTTGTCGTTTTGAAGCTCAGTTTGAAATGTTTTAGTTTGTCGTTTCTGTTCAAATCGATCATCGTTTAGCATACTTTTCGATCATATTAGCTCATTGGAGTAGTTTTGCGCACGCGTCAATGTTGAAGTAGGTACTCTCCTGCGTTATTTTAAAAGATACATCCCGTACAAAGTAAGTCTAATTTTACACTTTTTCGGTCACCGTGAAATATTTTGTCTTGATATTAACCGACTTTTTATTGACCGTCGCGTCGAGCCCGTTGCGTAGACACCTCGTTTGTGTAGATCAAACCTGTTGCACTTCAAAAACATCGCAAAATAGATTCTGTTTGCAATAATTTTAGCGTTTTCACCTACTTTCGACACTGAATATTTGTCGTTTTGAAGCTCAGTTTGAAATGTTTTAGTTTGTCGTTTCTGTTCAAATCGATCATCGTTTAGCATACTTTTCGATCATATTAGCTCATCGAATTGGTTCTGCGCACGTTTTGCTGTTCTAGTATGTACTCTTTTGCGATATTTTAAAAGATACATCCCATACAAAGTTAGTCAAATTTTACACTTTTTCAGTCACCGTGAAATATTTTGTCTTGATATTAACCGACTTTATATTGACCGTCGCGTAGATATCGTCGCTTTGACACCTCGTTTGTGTAGATCGGACCTGTTGCACTTCAAAAACCTCGCAATATGGATTCTGTTTGCAATAATTTTAGCATTTTCACCTACTTCAGACACTGAATATTTGTCGTTTTGAAGCTCAGTTTGAAATGTTTTAGTTTGTCGTTTCTGTTCAAATCGATCATCTTTTAGCATACTTTCCGATCATATTAGCCCAGCGAAGTGGTTCTGCGCACGCTCCGCTGTTGAAGTAGGTACTCTATTGCGATATTTCTAAAGATACATCCCATACAAAGTTAGTCGAATTTTACACTTTTTCGGTCACCGTGAAATATTTTGTCTTGATATTAACCGACTTTATATTGACCGTCGCGTCGAGCCCGTTGCAAAGACACCTCGTTTGTGTAGATTGAACCTGTTGCACTTCAAAAACGTCACAATATGGATTCTGTTTGCAATAATTTTAGCGTTTTCACCTACTTTAGATACTGAATATTTGTCGTTTTGAAGCTCAGTTTGAAATGTTTTAGTTTGTCGTTTCTGTTCAAATCGATCATCTATTAGCATACTTTTTGATCATATTAGCTCAACGAAGTGGTTCTGCGAACGTTCCGCTGTTCTTGTAAGTACTTTTTCTGCGATATTTTAAAAGATACATCCCATACAAAGTTAGTCGAATTTTACACTTTTTCAGTCACCGTGAAATATTTTGTCTTGATATTAACCGACTTTATATTGACCGTCGCGTAGATATCGTCGCTTTGACACCTCGTTTGTTTAGATCGAACCTAATGCACTTCAAAAACATCGTAATATGGATTCTGTTTGCAATTATTTTAGCGTTATAACCTACTTTACACACTGAATATTTGTCGTTTTAAAGCTCAGATTGAAATGTTTTAGTTTGTCGTTTCTGTTCAAATCGATCATCTTTTAGCATACTTTCCGATCATATTAGCCCAGCGAAGTGGTTCTGCGCACGCTCCGCTGTTGAAGTAGGTACTCTATTGCGATATTTCTAAAGATACATCCCATACAAAGTTAGTCGAATTTTACACTTTTTCGGTCACCGTGAAATATTTTGTCTTGATATTAACCGACTTTATATTGACCGTCGCGTCGAGCCCGTTGCAAAGACACCTCGTTTGTGTAGATTGAACCTGTTGCACTTCAAAAACGTCACAATGTGGATTCTGTTTGCAATAATTTTAGCGTTTTCACCTACTTTAGATACTGAATATTTGTCGTTTTGAAGCTCAGTTTGAAATGTTTTAGTTTGTCGTTTCTGTTCAAATCGATCATCTATTAGCATACTTTTTGATCATATTAGCTCAATGAAGTGGTTCTGCGAACGTTCCGCTGTTCTTGTAAGTACTTTTTCTGCGATATTTTAAAAGATACATCCCATACAAAGTTAGTCGAATTTTACACTTTTTCAGTCACCGTGAAATATTTTGTCTTGATATTAACCGACTTTATATTGACCGTCGCGTAGATATCGTCGCTTTGACACCTCGTTTGTGTAGATCGGACCTGTTGCACTTTAAAAAACATCGCAATATGGATTCTGTTTGCAATAATTTTAGCATTTTCACCTACTTCAGACACTGAATATTTGTCGTTTTGAAGCTCAGTTTGAAATGTTTTAGTTTGTAATTTCTGTTCAAATCGATCATCTTTTAGCATACTTTTTGAACATATTAGCTCATCGAATTGGTTCTGCGCACGTTTTGCTGTTCTAGTATGTACTCTTTTGCGATATTTGAAAAGATACATACCATACAAATTTAGTCGAATTTTACACTTTTTCGGTCACCGTGAAATATTTTGTCTTGATATTAGCCGACTTTATATTGACCGTCGCGTCGAGCCCGTTGCGTAGATACCTCGTTTGTGTAGATCAGACCTATTCACTTCAAAAACATCGCAATATGGATTCTGTTTGCAATAAGTTTAGCGTTTTCACCTACTTTAGACACTGAATATTTGCCGTTATTAAGCTTAGTTTGAAATGTTTTAGTTTGTCGTTTCTGTTCAAATCGATCATCTTTTAGCATACTTTTTGATCATATTAGCTCATCGAATTGGTTCTGCGCACGTTTCGCTGTTCTTTTAGGTACTCTTTTGCGATATTTTAAAAGATACATCCCATACAAAGTTAGTCGAATTTTACACTTTATCGGTCACCGTGAAATATTTTGTCTTGATATTAACCGACTTTATATTGACCGTCGCGTCGAGCCCGTTGCGTAGACACATCTTTTGTGTAGATTGAACCTTTTGCACTTCAAAAGCGTCGCAATATGAATTCTGTTTGCAATAAGTTTAGCGTTTTCACCTACTTTAGATACTGAATATTTGTCGTTTTGAAGCTCAGTTTGAAATGTTTTAGTTTGTCGGTTCTGTTCAAATCGATCATCGTTTAGCATACTTTTCGATCACATTAGCTCAGTGGAGTAGTTTTGCGCTCGCTCCGCTGTTGTAAATAGTACTTTCTGCGATATTTTAAAAGATACATCCCATACAAAGTAAGTCGAATTTTACACTTTTTCGGTCACCGTGAAATATTTTGTCTTGATATTAACCGACTTTATATTGACCGTCGCGTCGATATCGTCACTTTGACACATAGTTTCTGTAGATTGAACCTGTTGCACTTCAAAAACATCGCAATATGGATTCTGTTTGCAATAATTTTAGCATTTTCACCTACTTTAGACATTGAATATTTGTCGTTTTGAAGCTTAGTTTGAAATGTTTTTGTTTGTCGTTTCCGTTCAAATCGATTTTCTTTTATCATACTTTTCAATCATATAAGCTCAGTGGAGTAGTTTTACGCACGTTCCGCTGTTCTAGTATGAACTCTTTTGCGATATTTTAAAAGATACATCCCATACAAAGTAAGTCGAATTTTACACTTTTTCGGTCACCGTGAAATATTTTGTCTTGATATTAACCGACTTTATATTGACCGTCGCGTCGATATCGTCGCTTTGACACATAGTTTGTGTAGATTGAACCTGTTGCACTTCAAAAACATCGCAATATGGATTCTGTTTGCAATAATTTTAGCGTTTTCACCAACTTTAGACACTGAATATTTGTCGTTTTGAAGCTCAGTTTGAAATGTTTTAGTTTGTCGTTTCTGTTCAAATCGATCATCGTTTAGCATACTTTTCGATCATATTAGCTCAGTGGAGTAGTTTTGCGCACGTTCCGCTGTTCTAGTATGAACTCTTTTGCGATATTTTAAAAGATACATCCCATACAAAGTTAGTCGAATTATACACTTTTTCGGACACCATGAAATATTTTGTCTTGATATTTACCGACTTTATATTGACCGTCGCGTCGAGCCCGTTACGTAGACAACTCGTTTCTGTAGAACAGACCTGTTGCACTTCAAAAACATCGCAAAATAGATTCTGTTTGCAATAATTTTAGCGTTTTCACCTAATTTCGACACTGAATATTTGTCGTTTTGAAGCTCAGTTTGAAATGTTTTAGATTGTCGTTTCTGTTCAAATCGATCATCGTTTAGCATACTTTTCGATCATATTAGCTCAGTGGAGTAGTTTTGCGCACGCGTCGCTGTTGAAGTAGGTACCCTCCAGCGTTATTTTAAAAGATACATCGCATACAAAGTTAGTCGAATTTTACACTTTTTCAGTCACCGTGACATATTTTGTCTTGATATTAACCGACTTTATATTGACCGACGCGTCGATATCGTCGCTTTGACACATCGTTTGTGTAGATCGGACCTGTTGCACTTCAAAAACATCGCAATATGGATTCTGTTTGCAATAAGTTTAGCGTTTTCACCTACTTTAGACACTGAATATTTGTCGTTTTGAAGCTTAGTTTGAAATGTTTTAGTTTGTCGTTTCTGTTCAAATCGATCATCTTTTAGCATACTTTTCGATCATATTAGCTCAGTGGAGTAGTTTTGCGCACGCGTCGCTGTTGAAATAGGTACCCTCCTGCGTTATTTTAAAAGATACATCCTCTACAAAGTAATTCGAATTTTACACTTTTTCGGTCACCGTGAAATATTTTGTCTTGATATTAACTGACTTTTTATTAACCGTCGCGTTGAGCCCGTTGCGTAGACACCTCGTTTGTGTAGATCAAACCTGTTGCACTTCAAAAACATCGGAAAATAGATTCTGTTTGCAATAATTTTAGCGTTTTCACCTTCTTTAGACACTGAATATTTGTCGTTTTAAAGCTCAGTTTGAAATGTTTTAGTTTGTCGTTTCTGTTCAAATCGATCATCTTCTAGCATACTTTTTGATCATATTAGCTCATCAAAGTGGTTCTGCGCACGTTTCGCTGTTCTTTTAGGTATTCTTCTGCGATATTTTAAAAGATACATCCCATACAAAGTTAGTCGAATTTTACACTTTTTCGGTCACCGTGAAATATTTTGTCTTGATATTAACCGACTTTATATTGACCGTCGCGTCGAGCCCGTTGCGTAGACACTTCGTACAGTATCTAAATTAGGTGAAAACGCTAAAATTATTGCAAACAGAATCTATTTTGCGATGTTTTTGAAGTGCAACAGGTTTGATCTACACAAACGAGGTGTCTACGCAACGGGCTCGACGCGACGGTCAATAAAAAGTCGGTTAATATCAAGACAAAATATTTCACGGTGACCGAAAAAGTGTAAAATTCGACTAACTTTGTATGGGATGTATCTTTTAAATTAACGCAAAAAAGTACCTACTTTAACAGCGGAGCGTGCGCACAAACACTCCGGTGAGCTAATATGATCGAAAAATATGCTATTATATATGATCGACTTGAACAGAAACGACAAACTAAAACATTTCAAACTGAGCTTTAAAACGACAAATATTCAGTGTCTAAAGAAGGTGAAAACGCTAAACTTATTGCAAACAGAATCTATTTTGCGATGTTTTTGAAGTGCAACAGGTTTGATCTACACAAACGAGGTGTCTACGCAACGGGCTCGACGCGACGGTCAATAAAAAGTCGGTTAATATCAAGACAAAATATTTCACGGTGACCGAAAAAGTGTAAAATTCGACTTACTTTGTATGGGATGTATCTTTTAAAATAACGCAGGAGGGTACCTACTTCAACAGCGACGCGTGCGCAAAACTACTCCACTGAGCTAATATGATCGAAAAGTATGCTAAACGATGATCGATTTGAACAGAAACGACAAACGAAAACATTTCAAACTAAGCTTCAAAACGACAAAGTTAGATACTGTAAAGTTAGTCGAATTTTACACTTTTTCGGTCACCGTGAAATATTTTGTCTTGATATTAACCGACTTTATATTGACCGTCGCGTCGAGCCCGTTGCAAAGACACCTCGTTTGTGTAGATTGAACCTGTTGCACTTCAAAAACGTCACAATATGGATTCTGTTTGCAATAATTTTAGCGTTTTCACCTACTTTAGATACTGAATATTTGTCGTTTTGAAGCTCAGTTTGAAATGTTTTAGTTTGTCGTTTCTGTTCAAATCGATCATCTATTAACATACTTTTTGATCATATTAGCTCAACAAAGTGGTTCTGCGAACGTTCCGCTGTTCTTGTAAGTACTTTTTCTGCGATATTTTAAAAGATACATCCCATACAAAGTTAGTCGAATTTTACACTTTTTCAGTCACCGTGAAATATTTTGTCTTGATATTAACCGACTTTATATTGACCGTCGCGTAGATATCGTCGCTTTGACACCTCGTTTGTGTAGATCGGACCTGTTGCACTTCAAAAACATCGCAATATGGATTCTGTTTGCAATAATTTTAGCATTTTCACCTACTTCAGACACTGAATATTTGTCGTTTTGAAGCTCAGTTTGAAATGTTTTAGTTTGTAATTTCTGTTCAAATCGATCATCTTTTAGCATACTTTTTGAACATATTAGCTCATCGAATTGGTTCTGCGCACGTTTTGCTGTTCTTTTAGGTACTCTTTTGCGATATTTTTAAAGATACATCCCATACAAAGTTAGTCGAATTTTACACTTTATCGGTCACCGTGAAATATTTTGTCTTGATATTAACCGACTTTATATTGACCGTCGCGTCGAGCCCGTTGCGTAGACACATCGTTTGTGTAGATTGAACCTTTTGCACTTTAAAAGCGTCGCAATATGAATTCTGTTTGCAATAAGTTTAGCGTTTTCACCTACTTTAGATACTGAATATTTGTCGTTTTGAAGCTCAGTTTGAAATGTTTTAGTTTGTCGGTTCTGTTCAAATCGATCATCGTTTAGCATACTTTTCGATCATATTAGCTCAGTGGAGTAGTTTTGCGCTCGCTCCGCTGTTGTAAATAGTACTTTCTGCGTTATTTTAAAAGATACATCCCATACAAAGTAAGTCGAATTTTACACTTTTTCGGTCACCGTGAAATATTTTGTCTTGATATTAACCGACTTTATAGTGACCGTCGCGTCGATATCGTCACTTTGACACATAGTTTTTGTAGATTGAACCTGTTGCACTTCAAAAACATCGCAATATGGATTCTGTTTGCAATAATTTTAGCATTTTCACCTACTTTAGACATTGAATATTTGTCGTTTTGAAGCTTAGTTTGAAATGTTTTTGTTTGTCGTTTCCGTTCAAATCGATTTTCTTTTATCATACTTTTCAATCATATAAGCTCAGTGGAGTAGTTTTGCGCACGTTCCGCTGTTCTAGTATGAACTCTTTTGCGATATTTTAAAAGATACATCCCATACAAAGTAAGTCGAATTTTACACTTTTTCGGTCACCGTGAAATATTTTGTCTTGATATTAACCGACTTTATATTGACCGTCGCGTCGATATCGTCGCTTTGACACATAGTTTGTGTAGATTGAACCTGTTGCACTTCAAAAACATCGCAATATGGATTCTGTTTGCAATAATTTTAGCGTTTTCACCAACTTTAGACACTGAATATTTGTCGTTTTGAAGCTCAGTTTGAAATGTTTTAGTTTGTCGTTTCTGTTCAAATCGATCATCGTTTAGCATACTTTTCGATCATATTAGCTCAGTGGAGTAGTTTTGCGCACGTTCCGCTGTTCTAGTATGAACTCTTTTATGATATTTTAAAAGATACATCCCATACAAAGTTAGTCGAATTATACACTTTTTCGGACACCATGAAATATTTTGTCTTGATATTTACCGACTTTATATTGACCGTCGCGTCGAGCCCGTTACGTAGACAACTCGTTTCTGTAGATCAGACCTGTTGCACTTCAAAAACATCGCAAAATAGATTCTGTTTGCAATAATTTTAGCGTTTTCACCTAATTTCGACACTGAATATTTGTCGTTTTGAAGCTCAGTTTGAAATGTTTTAGATTGTCGTTTCTGTTCAAATCGATCATCGTTTAGCATACTTTTCGATCATATTAGCTCAGTGGAGTAGTTTTGCGCACGCGTCGCTGTTGAAGTAGGTACCCTCCAGCGTTATTTTAAAAGACACATCGCATACAAAGTTAGTCGAATTTTACACTTTTTCAGTCACCGTGAAATATTTTGTCTTGATATTAACCGACTTTATATTGACCGACGCGTCGATATCGTCGCTTTGACACATCGTTTGTGTAGATCGGACCTGTTGCACTTCAAAAACATCGCAATATGGATTCTGTTTGCAATAAGTTTAGCGTTTTCACCTACTTTAGACACTGAATATTTGTCGTTTTGAAGCTTAGTTTGAAATGTTTTAGTTTGTCGTTTCTGTTCAAATCGATCATCTTTTAGCATACTTTTCGATCATATTAGCTCAGTGGAGTAGTTTTGCGCACGCGTCGCTGTTGAAATAGGTACCCTCCTGCGTTATTTTAAAAGATACATCCTCTACAAAGTAATTCGAATTTTACACTTTTTCGGTCACCGTGAAATATTTTGTCTTGATATTAACTGACTTTTTATTAACCGTCGCGTCGAGCCCGTTGCGTAGACACCTCGTTTGTGTAGATCAAACCTGTTGCACTTCAAAAACATCGCAAAATAGATTCTGTTTGCAATAATTTTAGCGTTTTCACCTTCTTTAGACACTGAATATTTGTCGTTTTAAAGCTCAGTTTGAAATGTTTTAGTTTGTCGTTTCTGTTCAAATCGATCATCTTCTAGCATACTTTTTGATCATATTAGCTCATCAAAGTGGTTCTGCGCACGTTTCGCTGTTCTTTTAGGTATTCTTCTGCGATATTTTAAAAGATACATCCCATACAATGTTAGTCGAATTTTACACTTTTTCGGTCACCGTGAAATATTTTGTCTTGATATTAACCGACTTTATATTGACCGTCGCGTCGAGCCCGTTGCGTAGACACATCGTTTGTGTAGATTGAACCTTTTGCACTTCAAAAGCTTCGCAATATGAATTCTGTTTGCAATAAGTTTAGCGTTTTCACCTACTTTAGATACTGAATATTTGTCGTTTTGAAGCTCAGTTTGAAATGTTTTAGTTTGTCGGTTCTGTTCAAATCGATCATCGTTTAGCATACTTTTCGATCATATTAGCTCAGTGGAGTAGTTTTGCGCTCGCTCCGCTGTTGTAAATAGTACTTTCTGCGTTATTTTAAAAGATACATCCCATACAAAGTAAGTCGAATTTTACACTTTTTCGGTCACCGTGAAATATTTTGTCTTGATATTAACCGACTTTATATTGACCGTCGCGTCGATATCGTCACTTTGACACATAGTTTTTGTAGATTGAACCTGTTGCACTTCAAAAACATCGCAATATGGATTCTGTTTGCAATAATTTTAGCATTTTCACCTACTTTAGACATTGAATATTTGTCGTTTTGAAGCTTAGTTTGAAATGTTTTTGTTTGTCGTTTCCGTTCAAATCGATTTTCTTTTATCATACTTTTCAATCATATAAGCTCAGTGGAGTAGTTTTGCGCACGTTCCGCTGTTCTTGTATGAACTCTTTTGCGATATTTTAAAAGATACATCCCATACAAAGTAAGTCGAATTTTACACTTTTTCGGTCACCGTGAAATATTTTGTCTTGATATTAACCGACTTTATATTGACCGTCGCGTCGATATCGTCGCTTTGACACATAGTTTGTGTAGATTGAACCTGTTGCACTTCAAAAACATCGCAATATGGATTCTGTTTGCAATAATTTTAGCGTTTTCACCAACTTTAGACACTGAATATTTGTCGTTTTGAAGCTCAGTTTGAAATGTTTTAGTTTGTCGTTTCTGTTCAAATCGATCATCGTTTAGCATACTTTTCGATCATATTAGCTCAGTGGAGTAGTTTTGCGCACGTTCCGCTGTTCTAGTATGAACTCTTTTGCGATATTTTAACCCTAGAGTGGGCGCGTCTTTTTGCGTAACGTCAGTAGGCGCGTGGGGAGCATTTTGCCGCCTCATTTTCTTTGACCATTTTGACTAGTAATATAGCAATTTAATATTTTTTCTTTGAGGATTTAAATAAATAAACAGTAAGTAATATTTAATCAACATATTTATTCAACTTCGTTCTATAAACTTTGGTTTACAAAAGACTTTAGAAAACTTAATATTTTTATTGACTTTTTTTCTCTTATGCTACATAATACTTTTTAATACTTAAAAAAATGGAAAAAAATAACAAAATTATATATTTTCTAAATCTACAGGATACGCTTTATCAAAACAGTCTTCACAAAGATATGTACAATGTTCATTGCACAGTAACTTTTGGCATCTGGAACACCCTTTTTTCGTGCGCCTGTTTTTCTTTGAGGGACATATGCTGCCTTTGCCCTCCTTTTTTGAAGAAGATGCTTGTTCTACTGGGACAAAGCGGGCAATTTGGTTCCTCAAAGGAATATTTAAAGTGCCTATAGAATACCTTGTGGTCATATATTGCTTGACAAGTACCATGGCAATTTGTTTCAAATATTCTCGACGTAGCATCAAATGTTGAGTATTGGCTTTGTAAATAATTTGACTGTTTATACCGGCAATATTCAACATTGAAAAAAACAATCTCATTGGCCATCTGCGAGTCATCCTCCCAACAGAATATTCTTCCTTCATTTGGTCAACCAAGTCAACACCACCTTTAGTACTATTATAAAATGTTATTATTTCAGGTTTTGCAGCAGGCCCGGTGCTTTCATCGATTGTATCATCTTCATGCAAAGTTGATAATAGTAATACTATTTTCTTTTGCTTTTTATTTGGAACATAAGATAGTAAAACTTTCTTGTCGCCAAATCCAAACATTGAAGATAGCTTCGCCCGGTCTTTGGTGTTCAAAAAATTTGGTGGAATTTCTTTTTTATTTTTACGTAACGTTCCAACAATAGTCGTTCTATGATCATTTAGCAACTGATCAGCAAGAGGTATCGAAGTAAAAAAGTTGTCCATAGTGATGTTGCGGCCAGTGTTGAGGATATTTTGGGATAATCTTTTTACCAAAGCATTTGCTGAATTATCAACATTGAACTGCCCTGGAGGTTGTTTCCCAGCATACACCTCTAAATTGCTAGTGTAAAATGATTTCGCATCAACAAGTGCATAAATTTTTATGCCATATTTGGCAGGTTTATTGGCCATATATACCCGGAACTTACATCTACCTCTGAAGGATTCCAGCATCTCGTCTATAGTACAATATTCTCCGATTTGATAATGTTCTTGACAGTATGAATTAAATTTTTCAAAAATATTTCGCATAGCTGCCATATTGTCATGAGTAGCACGCTCTGTTCTGGTGTTCATATCATCAAATCGCAGATGTCTAAGTAAAAAATAAAACCTTTTTATAGACATAGTTGCCCTGAAAACGTCAGGGGCGGTCCCATCATTTACCCACATTTCTTGAATATTTGCGTGATTCATCTTTTTTAGACCAGCCATCAGCAGTAATCCGATAAGAGATTTCACTTCGATTCTGTTCGTTTCTTTTGCATCTCTCTCACGGGAAAATTTTTCTTGGTTAGCTCTTATGTATGTATTAGTACATAACACAATATCATCAAGCATTGATTCGGTAATAAACAAATGAAAACATTCTACAGGTGTTTTACAGTTCAAAGCTTCCTCACCCTTCACTCCGGGCCTGCCAATTACAATATTTTCCTGTCTTGTCCGGATATTTGGTCGTAAAGGAGGGTGAATAAGCCATTTCGTGCCATCTTTACCTTGATACATCGGAACTCTAGTATGTCGTCGCCGAGAAGCTGGAGTAACAGATAAAAGTTGAGATTGAGCTGACGTACTTGCCTGCGGGGACGATACAGTATTTCTGAGACGAAGTAGTTGCGCTAGTGGTTCATCATCATCGCTGGACGTACATGTTGGAGATTTATCACCACGTGGTTGTATTTTACGTTTACGACGACGAGATCGAGGCTGATGGCTACTCATATCTGAACTGGGTGTAGGTGCTATTTCGGAAGACACAACAGTTGAATAAGATTCTTTATTGTTCGAAGCGTCACTGTCTGCTGACTGTTCTGTTTCCGTGTTGTGCTCACTATGAATAGTGGATCTATCACTATCTGAAATATTTTCATTTTCAACGATGTGTGTACTAGCATCTTCAAAATCAGATGTTTCTTCTAGCCAAGACAAAATTTGAGCTTCTATTCTATCCATTCTTATTTATTATTATCAATGAATTCTTTGAAATCCTAAAACAAACATATTTTTAGTAGCAAAAGTTATTAATGCACCATAAAATATAGTCAACATTTCGAGTTTGCAAAAAATACATTATACAATATTACTTACGTGAGTGGGCGCGCGGTGAGCAATTTGCCGCCCGGCGACACCTGATGTTAGAAACCTTCTTCTCCAGCGGTCCCCCGCGCACTGACGGCGTCCAGATTCTCGACAAACGTTGCTAACGAGAGTGGGGGCAGCTACTAAGAAGCGCAAGTCTAACGGCTAGTTATTTTAAAAAATATTAAAGGTATTTTAGCGCGGGCGGCAAAATGCTCATAGCGCGCCCACTCTAGGGTTAAAAGATACATCCCATACAAAGTTAGTCGAATTATACACTTTTTCGGACACCATGAAATATTTTGTCTTGATATTTACCGACTTTATATTGACCGTCGCGTCGAGCCCGTTACGTAGACAACTCGTTTCTGTAGATCAGACCTGTTGCACTTCAAAAACATCGCAAAATAGATTCTGTTTGCAATAATTTTAGCGTTTTCACCTAATTTCGACACTGAATATTTGTCGTTTTGAAGCTCAGTTTGAAATGTTTTAGATTGTCGTTTCTGTTCAAATCGATCATCGTTTAGCATACTTTTCGATCATATTAGCTCAGTGGAGTAGTTTTGCGCACGCGTCGCTGTTGAAGTAGGTACCCTCCAGCGTTATTTTAAAAGATACATCGCATACAAAGTTAGTCGAATTTTACACTTTTTCAGTCACCGTGAAATATTTTGTCTTGATATTAACCGACTTTATATTGACCGACGCGTCGATATCGTCGCTTTGACACATCGTTTGTGTAGATCGGACCTGTTGCACTTCAAAAACATCGCAATATGGATTCTGTTTGCAATAAGTTTAGCGTTTTCACCTACTTTAGACACTGAATATTTGTCGTTTTGAAGCTTAGTTTGAAATGTTTTAGTTTGTCGTTTCTGTTCAAATCGATCATCTTTTAGCATACTTTTCGATCATATTAGCTCAGTGGAGTAGTTTTGCGCACGCGTCGCTGTTGAAGTAGGTACCCTCCTGCGTTATTTTAAAAGATACATCCTCTACAAAGTAATTCGAATTTTACACTTTTTCGGTCACCGTGAAATATTTTGTCTTGATATTAACTGACTTTTTATTAACCGTCGCGTCGAGCCCGTTGCGTAGACACCTCGTTTGTGTAGATAAAACCTGTTGCACTTCAAAAACATCGCAAAATAGATTCTGTTTGCAATAATTTTAGCGTTTTCACCTTCTTTAGACACTGAATATTTGTCGTTTTAAAGCTCAGTTTGAAATGTTTTAGTTTGTCGTTTCTGTTCAAATCGATCATCTTCTAGCATACTTTTTGATCATATTAGCTCATCAAAGTGGTTCTGCGCACGTTTCGCTGTTCTTTTAGGTATTCTTCTGCGATATTTTAAAAGATACATCCCATACAATGTTAGTCGAATTTTACACTTTTTCGGTCACCGTGAAATATTTTGTCTTGATATTAACCGACTTTATATTGACCGTCGCGTCGAGCCCGTTGCGTAGACACTTCGTACAGTATCTAAATTAGGTGAAAAAGCTAAAATTATTGCAAACAGAATCTATTTTGCGATGTTTTTGAAGTGCAACAGGTTTGATCTACACAAACGAGGTGTCTACGCAACGGGCTCGACGCGACGGTCAATAAAAAGTCGGTTAATATCAAGACAAAATATTTCACGGTGACCGAAAAAGTGTAAAATTCGACTAACTTTGTATGGGATGTATCTTTTAAATTAACGCAAAAAAGTACCTACTTTAACAGCGGAGCGTGCGCACAAACACTCCGGTGAGCTAATATGATCGAAAAATATGCTATTATATATGATCGACTTGAACAGAAACGACAAACTAAAACATTTCAAACTGAGCTTTAAAACGACAAATATTCAGTGTCTAAAGAAGGTGAAAACGCTAAATTTATTGCAAACAGAATCTATTTTGCGATGTTTTTGAAGTGCAACAGGTTTGATCTACACAAACGAGGTGTCTACGCAACGGGCTCGACGCGACGGTCAATAAAAAGTCGGTTAATGTCAAGACAAAATATTTCACGGTGACCGAAAAAGTGTAAAATTCGACTTACTTTGTATGGGATGTATCTTTTAAAATAAAGCAGGAGGGTACCTACTTCAACAGCGACGCGTGCGCAAAACTACTCCACTGAGCTAATATGATCGAAAAGTATGCTAAACGATGATCGATTTGAACAGAAACGACAAACGAAAACATTTCAAACTAAGCTTCAAAACGACAAAGTTAGATACTGTAAAGTTAGTCGAATTTTACACTTTTTCGGTCACCGTGAAATATTTTGTCTTGATATTAACCGACTTTATATTGACCGTCGCGTCGAGCCCGTTGCAAAGACACCTCGTTTGTGTAGATTGAACCTGTTGCACTTCAAAAACGTCACAATATGGATTCTGTTTGCAATAATTTTAGCGTTTTCACCTACTTTAGATACTGAATATTTGTCGTTTTGAAGCTCAGTTTGAAATGTTTTAGTTTGTCGTTTCTGTTCAAATCGATCATCTATTAGCATACTTTTTGATCATATTAGCTCAACGAAGTGGTTCTGCGAACGTTCCGCTGTTCTTGTAAGTACTTTTTCTGCGATATTTTAAAAGATACATCCCATACAAAGTTAGTCGAATTTTACACTTTTTCGGTCACCATGAAATATTTTGTCTTGATATTAACCGACTTTATATTGACCGTCGCGTCGAGCCCGTTGCGTAGACAACTTGTTTGTGCAGATCAAACCTGTTGCACTTCAAAAACATCGCAATATGGATTCTGTTTGCAATAAGTTTAGCGTTTTCACCTACTTTAGATACTGAATATTTGTCGTTTTGAAGCTCAGTTTGAAATGTTTTAGTTTGTCGGTTCTGTTCAAATCGATCATCGTTTAGCATACTTTTCGATCATATTAGCTCAATGAAGTGGTTTTGCGCACGCTTCGCTGTTGAAATAGGTACTCTTTTGCTATATTTTAAAAGATACATCCCATACAAAGTTAGTCGAATTTTACACTTTTTCGGTCACCGTGAAATATTTTGTCTTGATATTAACCGACTTTATATTGACCGTCGCGTCGAGCCCGTTGCGTAGACACCTCGTTTGTGTAGATCAGACCTGTTGCACTTCAAAAACATTGTAATATGGATTCTGTTTGCAATAATTTTAGCGTTTTCACCTAATTTCAAAACTGAATATTTGTCGTTTTGAAGCTCAGTTTGAAATGTTTTAGTTTGTCGTTTCTGTTCAAATCGATCATCGTTTAGCATAGTTTTCGATCATATTAGCTCAGTGGAGTAGTTTTGCGCACGCGTCGCTGTAAAAGTAGGTTTCCTCCTGCGTTATTTTAAAAGATACATCCCATAAAGATGAAATAAGAAACCAAAAATTTGCGCACGGGCGGGACTTGAACCAGCAACCTTTTGGCAAACCGGGCCAAACGCTCTTACCAATTGAGCTACCGTGCTGTTAGTCCGACCCTGCGAAATTTGTGGTTTCTTATGAAAACGTCAATTGCGTGACGCTTAGCGCCATCTAGCCGTCTGTTTATGAAACAGATGGCCCAAGCAGTTATTCTTTACAGAATAAATTCAACTTGGAAATTGATGTCGCTTCGCTGTCTAATGCTTTAGAATGTTTTTAACACTCACAGTGTCATATTTTATATTCATAAAGATGAAATAAGAAACCAAAAATTTGCGCACGGGCGGGACTTGAACCAGCAACCTTTTGGCAAACCGGGCCAAACGCTCTAACCAATTGAGCTACCGTGCTGTTAGTCCGACCCTGCGAAATTTGTGGTTTCTTATGAAAACGTCAATTGCGTGACGCTTAGCGCCATCTAGCCGTCTGTTTATGAAACAGATGGCCCAAGCAGTTATTCTTTACAGAATAAATTCAACTTGGAAATTGATGTCGCTTCGCTGTCTAATGCTTTAGAATGTTTTTAACACTCACAGTGTCATATTTTATATTCATAAAGATGAAATAAGAAACCAAAAATTTGCGCACGGGCGGGACTTGAACCAGCAACCTTTTGGCAAACCGGGCCAAACGCTCTTACCAATTGAGCTACCGTGCTGTTAGTCCGACCCTGCGAAATTTGTGGTTTCTTATGAAAACGTCAATTGCGTGACGCTTAGCGCCATCTAGCCGTCTGTTTATGAAACAGATGGCCCAAGCAGTTATTCTTTACAGAATAAATTCAACTTGGAAATTGATGTCGCTTCGCTGTCTTGGGCCATCTGTTTCATAAACAGACGGCTAGATGGCGCTAAGCGTCACGCAATTGACGTTTTCATAAGAAACCACAAATTTCGCAGGGTCGGACTAACAGCACGGTAGCTCAATTGGTAAGAGCGTTTGGCCCGGTTTGCCAAAAGGTTGCTGGTTCAAGTCCCGCCCGTGCGCAAATTTTTGGTTTCTTATTTCATCTTTATGAATATAAAATATGACACTGTGAGTGTTAAAAACATTCTAAAGCATTAGATACATCCCATACAAAGTAAGTCGAATTTAACACTTTTTCGGTCACCATGAAATATTTTGTCTTGATATTAACCGACTTTTTATTGATCGTCGCGTCGAGCCCGTTGCGTAGACACCTTGTTTGTGTAGATCAAACCTGTTGCACTTCAAAAACATCGCAAAATAGATTCTGTTTGCAATAATTTTAGCGTTTTCACCTACTTTCGACACTGAATATTTGTCGTTTTTAAGCTCAGTTTGAAATGTTTTAGTTTGTCGTTTCTGTTCAAATCGATCATCGTTTAGCATACTTTTCGATCATATTAGCTCAGTCAAAAAGTTTTGCGCACGCTTCGCTGTTGAAAAAGGTTTTCTCTGCGATATTTTAAAAGATACATCCCATACAATGTTAGTCGAATTTTACACTTTTTCAGTCACCGTGAAATATTTTGTCTTGATATTAACCGACTTTATATTGACCGTCGCGTCGATATCGTCGCTTTGACACCTCGTTTAAGTAGATCGGACCTGTTGCACTTGAAAAATATCGCTATATGGATTCTATTTACAATAATTTTTGCATTTTCACCTACTTCAGACACTGAATATTTGTCGTTTTGAAGCTCAGTTTGAAAAGTTTTAGTTTGTCGTTTCTGTTTAAATCAATCATCTTTTAGCATACTTTTTGATCATCTTAGCTCATCGAAGTGGTTCTGCGCATGTTTTGCTGTTCTTTTAGATACTATTTTGTGATATTTTATGAGATACATCCCATACAAAGTTAGTCGAATTTTACACTTTTTCGGTCACCGTGAAATATTTTGTCTTGATATTAGCCGACTTTATATTGACCGTCGCGTCGAGCCCGTTGCGTAGATAGCTCGTTTGTGTAGATCAGATCTCTTGCACTTCAAAAACATCGCAATATGGATTCTGTTTGCAATAAGTTTAGCGTTTTCACCTACTTTCGACACTGAATATTTATCGTTTTGAAGCTCAGTTTGAAATGTTTTGGTTTGTCGTTTCTGTTCAAATCGATCATCGTTTAGCATACTTTTCGATCATATTAGCTCAATGAAGTGGTTTTGCGAACGTTCCACTGTTGGAGTAGGTACCTTCCTGCATTATTTTAAAAGATACATCCCATACAAAGTTAGTCGAATTTTACACTTTTTCGGTCACCGTGAAATATTTTGTCTTGATATTAACCGACTTTATATTGACCGTCGCGTCGATATTGTCGCTCTGACACCTCGTTTGTGTTGATCAGACCTGTTTCACTTCAAAAACATCGCAAAATAGATTCTGTTTGCAATTATTTTAGTGTTTTTAACTACTTTAGACACTGAATATTTGTCGTTTTAAAGCTCAGTTTGAAATGTTTTAGTTTGTTGTTTCTGTTTAAATCGATCATCTTTTAGCACACTTTTTGATCACATTAGCTCAATGAAGTGGTTCTGCGAACGTTTCGCTGTTCTTGCAAGTACTCTTTTGCGATATTTTAAAAGATACATTCCATACAAAGTAAGTCGAATTTTACACTTTTTCGGTCACCGTGAAATATTTTGTCTTGATATTAACCGACTTTTTATTGACCGTCGCGTCGAGCCCGTTGCGTAGACACCTCGTTTGTGTAGATCAAACCTGTTGCACTTCAAAAACATCGCAAAATAGATTCTGTTTGCAATAATTTTTGCGTTTTCACCTACTTTCGACACTGAATATTTGTCGTTTTGAAGCTCAGTTTGAAATGTTTTAGTTTGTCGTTTCTGTTCAAATCGATCATCGTTTAGCATACTTTTCGATCATATTAGCTCAGTCGAAAAATTTTGCGCACGCTCCGCTGTTAAAAAAGGTAATCTCTGCGATATTTTAAAAGATACATCCCATACAAAGTTAGTCGAATTTTACACTTTTTCGGTCACCGTGAAATATTTTGTCTTGATATTAGCCGACTTTATAATGACCGTCGCGTCGAGCCCGTTGCGTAGATACCTCGTTTGTGTAGATCAGACCTATTCACTTCAAAAACATCGCAATATGGATTCTGTTTGCAATAAGTATAGCGTTTTCACCTACTTTAGACACTGAATATTTGCCGTTTTGAAGCTCAGTTTGAAATGTTTTAGTTTGTCGTTTCTGTTCAAATCGATCATCTTTTAGCATACTTTTTGATCATATTAGCTCATCGAATTGGTTCTGCGCACGTTTCGCTGTTCTTTTAGGTACTCTTTTGCGATATTTTAAAAGATACATCCCATACAAAGTTACTCGAATTTTACACTTTATCGGTCACTGTGAAATATTTTGTCTTGATATTAACCGACTTTATATTGACCGTCGCGTCGAGCCCGTTGCGTAGACACCTCGTTTGTGTAGATTGAACCTTTTGCACTTCAAAAGCGTCGCAATATGAATTCTGTTTGCAATAAGTTAAGCGTTTCACCTACTTTAGATACTGAATATTTGTCGTTTTGAAGCTCAGTTTGAAATGTTTTAGTTTGTCGGTTCTGTTCAAATCGATCATCGTTTAGCATACTTTTCGATCATATTAGCTCAGTAGAGTAGTTTTCGCTCGCTCCGCTGTTGTAAATGGTACTTTCTGCGATATTTTAAAAGATACATCCCATACAAAGTAAGTCGAATTTTACACTTTTTCGGTCACCGTGAAATATTTTGTCTTGATATTAACCGACTTTTTATTGACCGTCGCGTCGAGCCCGTTGCGTAGACACCTCGTTTGTGTAGATCAAACCTGTTAAACTTCAAAAACATCGCAATATGGATTCTGTTTGCAATAAGTTTAGCGTTTTCGCCTACTTTAGACACTGAATATTTGCCGTTTTGAAGCTCAGTTTGAAATGTTTTAGTTTGTCGTTTCTGTTCAAATCGATCATCTTTTAGCATACTTTTTGATCATATTAGCTCATCGAATTGGTTCTGCGCACGTTTCGCTGTTCTTTTAGGTACTCTTTTGCGATATTTTAAAAGATACATCCCATACAAAGTTGGTCGAATTTTACACTTTATCGGTCACCGTGAAATATTTTGTCTTGATATTAACCGACTTTATATTGACCGTCGCGTCGAGCCCGTTGCGTAGACACCTCGTTTGTGTAGATTGAACCATTTGCACTTCAAAAGCGTCGCAATATGAATTCTGTTTGCAATAAGTTTAGCGTTTTCACCTACTTTAGATACTGAATATTTGTCGTTTTAAAGCTCAGTTTGAAATGTTTTAGTTTGTCGGTTCTGTTCAAATCGATCATCGTTTAGCATACTTTTCGATCATATTAGCTCAGTGGAGTAGTTTTGCGCTCGCTCCGCTGTTGTAAATGGTACTTTCTGCGATATTTTAAAAGATACATCCCATACAAAGTAAGTCGAATTTTACACTTTTTCGGTCACCGTGAAATATTTTGTCTTGATATTAACCGACTTTATATTGACCGTCGCGTCGATATCGTCGCTTTGACACAAAGTTTGTGTAGATTGAACCTGTTGCACTTCAAAAACATCGCAATATGGATTCTGTTTGCAATAATTTTAGCATTTTCACCTACTTTAGACATTGAATATTTGTCGTTTTGAAGCTTAGTTTGAAATGTTTTTGTTTGTCGTTTCTGTTCAAATCGATTTTCTTTTATCATACTTTTCAATCATATAAGCTCACTGAAGTGGTTCCGCGCACGTTCCGCTGTTCTTGAAAGGTACTCTTTTGCGATAATTTAAAAGATACATCCCATACAAAGTAAGTCAAATTTTACACTTTTTCGGTCACCGTGAAATATTTTGTCTTGATATTAACCGACTTTTTATTGACCGTCGCGTCGAGCCCGTTGCGTTGACACCTCGTTTGTGTAGATCAAACCTGTTAAACTTCAAAAACATCGCAAAATAGATTCTGTTTGCAATAATTTTAGCGTTTTCACCTACTTTAGACACTGAATATTTGTCGTTTTGAAGCTCAGTTTGAAATGTTTTAGTTTGTCGTTTCTGTTCAAATCGATCATCGTTTAGCATACTTTTCGATCATATTAGCTCAGTGGAGTAGTTTTGCGCACGCGTCAATGTTGAAGTAGGTACTCTCCTGCGTTATTTTAAAAGATACATCCCATACAAAGTAGGTCTAATTTTACACTTTTTCGGTCACCGTGAAATATTTTGTCTTGATATTAACCGACTTTTTATTGACCGTCGCGTCGAGCCCGTTGCGTAGACACTTCGTACAGTATCTAAATTAGGTGAAAACGCTAAAATTATTGCAAACAGAATCTATTTTGCGATGTTTTTGAAGTGCAACAGGTTTGATCTACACAAACGAGGTGTCTACGCAACGGGCTCGACGCGACGGTCAATAAAAAGTCGGTTAATATCAAGACAAAATATTTCACGGTGACCGAAAAAGTGTTAAATGCGACTAACTTTGTATGGGATGTATCTTTTAAATTAACGCAAAAAAGTACCTACTTTAACAGCGGAGCGTGCGCACAAACACTCCGGTGAGCTAATATGATCGAAAAATATGCTATTATATATGATCGACTTGAACAGAAACGACAAACTAAAACATTTCAAACTGAGCTTTAAAACGACAAATATTCAGTGTCTAAAGAAGGTGAAAACGCTAAATTTATTGCAAACAGAATCTATTTTGCGATGTTTTTGAAGTGCAACAGGTTTGATCTACACAAACGAGGTGTCTACGCAACGGGCTCGACGCGACGGTCAATAAAAAGTCGGTTAATATCAAGACAAAATATTTCACGGTGACCGAAAAAGTGTAAAATTCGACTTACATTGTATGGGATGTATCTTTTAAAATAACGCAGGAGGGTACCTACTTCAACAGCGACGCGTGCGCAAAACTACTCCACTGAGCTAATATGATCGAAAAGTATGCTAAACGATGATCGATTTAAACAGAAACGACAAACTAAAACATTTCAAACTAAGCTTCAAAACGACAAAGTTAGATACTGTAAAGTAAGTCGAATTTTACACTTTTTCGGTCACCGTGAAATATTTTGTCTTGATATTAACCGACTTTATATTGACCGTCGCGTCGAGCCCGTTGCAAAGACACCTCGTTTGTGTAGATTGAACCTGTTGCACTTCAAAAACGTCACAATATGGATTCTGTTTGCAATAATTTTAGCGTTTTCACCTACTTTAGATACTGAATATTTGTCGTTTTGAAGCTCAGTTTGAAATGTTTTAGTTTGTCGTTTCTGTTCAAATCGATCATCTTTTAGCATACTTTTTGATCATATTAGCTCAACGAAGTGGTTCTGCGAACGTTCCGCTGTTCTTGTAAGTACTTTTTCTGCGATATTTTAAAAGATACATCCCATACAAAGTTAGTCGAATTTTACACTTTTTCGGTCACCATGAAATATTTTGTCTTGATATTAACCGACTTTATATTAACCGTCGCGTCGAGCCCGTTGCGTAGACAACTTGTTTGTGCAGATCAAACCTGTTGCACTTCAAAAACATCGCAATATGGATTCTGTTTGCAAAAATTTTAGCGTTTTCACCTACTTAGGCACTGAATATTTGTCGTTTTGAAGCTTAGTTTGAAATGTTTTAGTTTGTCGTTTCTGTTCAAATCGATCATCTTTTAGCATATTTTTCGATCATATTAGCTCAATGAAGTGGTTTTGCGCACGCTTCGCTGTTAAAATAGGTACTCTTTTGCTATATTTTAAAAGATACATCCCATACAAAGTTAGTCGAATTTTACACTTTTTCGGTCACCGTGAAATATTTTGTCTTGATATTAACCGACTTTATATTGACCGTCGCGTCGAGCCCGTTGCGTAGACACCTCGTTTGTGTAGATCAGACCTGTTGCACTTCAAAAACATTGCAATATGGATTCTGTTTGCAATAATTTTAGCGTTTTCACCTAATTTCAAAACTGAATATTTGTCGTTTTGAAGCTCAGTTTGAAATGTTTTAGTTTGTCGTTTCTGTTCAAATCGATCATCGTTTAGCATAGTTTTCGATCATATTAGCTCAGTGGAGTAGTTTTGCGCACGCGTCGCTGTAAAAGTAGGTTTCCTCCTGCGTTATTTTAAAAGATACATCCCATACAAAGTAAGTCGAATTTAACACTTTTCGGTCACCGTGAAATATTTTGTCTTGATATTAACCGACTTTTTATTGATCGTCGCGTCGAGCCCGTTGCGTAGACACCTTGTTTGTGTAGATCAAACCTGTTGCACTTCAAAAACATCGCAAAATAGATTCTGTTTGCAATAATTTTAGCGTTTTCACCTACTTTGGACACTGAATATTTGTCGTTTTGAAGCTCAGTTTGAAATGTTTTAGTTTGTCGTTTCTGTTCAAATCGATCATCGTTTAGCATACTTTTCGATCATATTAGCTCAGTCGAGAAATTTTGCGCACGCTCCGCTGTAAAAAAGGTAATCTCTGCGATATTTTAAAAGATACATCCCATACAAAGTTAGTCGAATTTTACACTTTTTCGGTCACCGTGAAATATTTTGTCTTGATATTAGCCGACTTTATAATGACCGTCGCGTCGAGCCCGTTGCGTAGATACCTCGTTTGTGTAGATCAGACCTATTCACTTCAAAAACATCGCAATATGGATTCTGTTTGCAATAAGTTTAGCGTTTTCACCTACTTTAGACACTGAATATTTGCCGTTTTGAAGCTCAGTTTGAAATGTTTTAGTTTGTCGTTTCTGTTCAAATCGATCATCGTTTAGCATACTTTTCGATCATATTAGCTCAGTGGAGTAGTTTCGCGCACGCTCCGCTGTTGATAATGGTACTCTCTGCGATATTTTAAAAGATACATCCTATACAAAGTTAGTCGAATTTTACACTTTTTCAGTCACCATGAAATATTTTGTCTTGATATTAACCGACTTTATATTGACCGTCGCGTCGAGCCCGTAGCGTAGACACCTCGTTTGTGTAGATCAGACCTGTTGCACTTCAAAAACATCGCAATATGGATTCTGTTTGCAATAATTTTAGCGTTTTCACCTAATTTCGACACTGAATATTTGTCGTTTTGAAGCTCAGTTTGTAATGTTTTAGTTTGTCGTTTCTGTTCAAATCGAACATCGTTTAGCATACTTTTCGATCATATTAGCTCAGTAGAGTAGTTTTGCGCACGCGTCATTGTTGAAGTAGGTACTCTCCTGCGTTATTTTAAAAGATACATCCCATACAAAGTAGGTCTAATTTTACACTTTTTCGGTCACCGTGAAATATTTTGTCTTGATATTAACCGACTTTTTATTGACCGTCGCGTCGAGCCCGTTGCGTAGACACTTCGTACAGTATCTAAATTAGGTGAAAACGCTAAAATTATTGCAAACAGAATCTATTTTGCGATGTTTTTGAAGTGCAACAGGTTTGATCTACACAAACGAGGTGTCTACGCAACGGGCTCGACGCGACGGTCAATAAAAAGTCGGTTAATATCAAGACAAAATATTTCACGGTGACCGAAAAAGTGTTAAATGCGACTAACTTTGTATGGAATGTATCTTTTAAATTAACGCAAAAAAGTACCTACTTTAACAGCGGAGCGTGCGCACAAACACTCCGGTGAGCTAATATGATCGAAAAATATGCTATTATATATGATCGACTTGAACAGAAACGACAAACTAAAACATTTCAAACTGAGCTTTAAAACGACAAATATTCAGTGTCTAAAGAAGGTGAAAACGCTAAATTTATTGCAAACAGAATCTATTTTGCGATGTTTTTGAAGTGCAACAGGTTTGATCTACACAAACGAGGTGTCTACGCAACGGGCTCGACGCGACGGTCAATAAAAAGTCGGTTAATATCAAGACAAAATATTTCACGGTGACCGAAAAAGTGTAAAATTCGACTTACTTTGTATGGGATGTATCTTTTAAAATAACGCAGGAGGGTACCTACTTCAACAGCGACGCGTGCGCAAAACTACTCCACTGAGCTAATATGATCGAAAAGTATGCTAAACGATGATCGATTTAAACAGAAACGACAAACTAAAACATTTCAAACTAAGCTTCAAAACGACAAAGTTAGATACTGTAAAGTAAGTCGAATTTTACACTTTTTCGGTCACCGTGAAATATTTTGTCTTGATATTAACCGACTTTATATTGACCGTCGCGTCGAGCCCGTTGCAAAGACACCTCGTTTGTGTAGATTGAACCTGTTGCACTTCAAAAACGTCACAATATAGATTCTGTTTGCAATAATTTTAGCGTTTTCACCTACTTTAGATACTGAATATTTGTCGTTTTGAAGCTCAGTTTGAAATGTTTTAGTTTGTCGTTTCTGTTCAAATCGATCATCTTTTAGCATACTTTTTGATCATATTAGCTCAACGAAGTGGTTCTGCGAACGTTCCGCTGTTCTTGTAAGTACTTTTTCTGCGATATTTTAAAAGATACATCCCATACAAAGTTAGTCGAATTTTACACTTTTTCGGTCACCATGAAATATTTTGTCTTGATATTAACCGACTTTATATTAACCGTCGCGTCGAGCCCGTTGCGTAGACAACTTGTTTGTGCAGATCAAACCTGTTGCACTTCAAAAACATCGCAATATGGATTCTGTTTGCAAAAATTTTAGCGTTTTCACCTACTTAGGCACTGAATATTTGTCGTTTTGAAGCTTAGTTTGAAATGTTTTAGTTTGTCGTTTCTGTTCAAATCGATCATCTTTTAGCATATTTTTCGATCATATTAGCTCAATGAAGTGGTTTTGCGCACGCTTCGCTGTTAAAATAGGTACTCTTTAGCTATATTTTAAAAGATACATCCCATACAAAGTTAGTCGAATTTTACACTTTTTCGGTCACCGTGAAGTATTTTGTCTTGATATTAACCGACTTTATATTGACCGTCGCGTCGAGCCCGTTGCGTAGACACCTCGTTTGTGTAGACCAGACCTGTTGCACTTCAAAAACATTGCAATATGGATTCTGTTTGCAATAATTTTAGCGTTTTCACCTAATTTCAAAACTGAATATTTGTCGTTTTGAAGCTCAGTTTGAAATGTTTTAGTTTGTCGTTTCTGTTCAAATCGATCATCGTTTAGCATAGTTTTCGATCATATTAGCTCAGTGGAGTAGTTTTGCGCACGCGTCGCTGTAAAAGTAGGTTTCCTCCTGCGTTATTTTAAAAGATACATCCCATACAAAGTAAGTCGAATTTAACACTTTTTCGGTCACCGTGAAATATTTTGTCTTGATATTAACCGACTTTTTATTGATCGTCGCGTCGAGCCCGTTGCGTAGACACCTTGTTTGTGTAGATCAAACCTGTTGCACTTCAAAAACATCGCAAAATAGATTCTGTTTGCAATAATTTTAGCGTTTTCACCTACTTTCGACACTGAATATTTGTCGTTTTGAAGCTCAGTTTGAAATGTTTTAGTTTGTCGTTTCTGTTCAAATCGATCATCTTTTAGCATATTTTTCGATCATATTAGCTCAATGAAGTGGTTTTGCGCACGCTTCGCTGTTAAAATAGGTACTCTTTTGCTATATTTTAAAAGATACATCCCATACAAAGTTAGTCGAATTTTACACTTTTTCGGTCACCGTGAAGTATTTTGTCTTGATATTAACCGACTTTATATTGACCGTCGCGTCGAGCCCGTTGCGTAGACACCTCGTTTGTGTAGATCAGACCTGTTGCACTTCAAAAACATTGCAATATGGATTCTGTTTGCAATAATTTTAGCGTTTTCACCTACTTTCGACACTGAATATTTGTCGTTTTGAAGCTCAGTTTGAAATGTTTTAGTTTGTCGTTTCTGTTCAAATCGATCATCGTTTAGCATACTTTTCGATCATATTACTTCAGTGGAGTAGTTTTGCGGACGCTCCGCTGTTGAAAAAGGTACTCTTTTGCTATATTTTAAAAGATACATCCCATACAAAGTAAGTCGAATTTTACACTTTTTCGGTCACCGTGAAATATTTTGTCTTGATATTAACCGACTTTATATTGACCGTCGCGTCGATATCGTCGCTTTCACAATTCGTTTGGGTAGATTGTACCTGTTGCACTTCAAAAACATCGCAATATGGATTCACTGAATATTTGTCGTTTTGAAGCTTAGTTTGAAATGTTTTAGTTTGTCGTTTCTGTTCAAATCGATCATCTTTTAGCATACTTTTCGATCATATTAGCTCAATGAAGTGGTTCTGCGAACGTTCCGCTGTTCTTGTAAGTTCTCTTTTGCGATATTTTAAAAGATACATCCCATACAAAGTTAGTCGAATTTTACACTTTTTCGGTCACCGTGAAATATTTTGTCTTGATATTAACCGACATTTTATTGACAGTCGCGTCGAACCCGTTGCGTAGACACCTCGTTTGCGTAGATCAGACCTGTTGCACTTCAAAAACATCGCAATGTGGACTGTGTTTGCAATAGTTTTAGCGTTTTCACCTACTTTAGACACTGAATATTTGTCGTTTTGAAGCTGTGTTTGAAATGTTTTAGTTTGTCGTTTCTGTTCAAATCGATCATCTTTTAGCATACTTTTCGATCATATTAGCTAACCGAAGTGGTTCTGCGAACGTTTCGCTTTTCTTGTAAGTACTTTTTTGGGATATTTTAAAAGATACATCCCATACAAAGTTAGTCGAATTTTACACTTTTTCGGTCACCGTGAAATATTTTGTCTTGATATTCACCGACTTTATATTTACCGTCGCGTCGAGCCCCTTGCGTAGACACCTCGTTTGTGTAGAATGGACCTTTTGCACTTCGAAAACGTCGCAAAATAGATTCTGTTTGCAATAATTTTAGCGTTTTCACCTAATTTCGACACTGAATATTTGTCGTTTTGAAGCTCAGTTTGAAATGTTTTAGTTTGTCGTTTCTGTTCAAATCGATCATCGTTTAGCATACTTTTCGATCATATTAGCTCAGTGGAGTAGTTTTGCGCACGCGTCGCTGTTGAAGTAGGTACTCTCCTGCGTTATTTTAAAAGATACATCCTATACAAAGTTAGTCAAATTTTACACTTTTTCAGTCACCGTGAAATATTTTGTCTTGATATTAACCGACTTTATATTGACCGTCGCATCGAGCCCGTTGCGTTGACACCTTGTTTGTGTAGATCAAACCTGTTGCACTTCAAAAACATCGCAAAATAGATTCTGTTTGCAATAAGTTTAGCGTTTACACCTACTTTAGACACTGAATATTTGTCGTTTTAAAGCTCAGTTTGAAATGTTTTAGTTTGTCGTTTCTGTTCAAATCGATCATCTTTTAGCATACTTTTTGATCATATTAGCTCATCGAAGTGGTACTGCGCACGTTTCGCTGTTCTTTTAGGTTTTGCGATATTTTAAAAGATACATCCCATACAAAGTTAGTCGAATTTTACACTTTATAGGTCACCGTGAAATATTTTGTCTTGATATTAAGCGACTTTATATTGACCGTCGCGTCGAGCCCGTTCCGTACACACCTCGTTTGTGTAGATCGGACCTGTTGCACTTCATAAACATCGCAATTTGGATTCTGTTTACAATAATTTTCGGGTTTCACCTACTTTAGACACTGAATATTTGTCGTTTTGAAGCTTAGTTTGAAATGTTTTTTTTGTCTTTTCTGTGCAATTCGATCATCTTTTAGTATTTTTTTCGATCATGTTAGCTCACTGAAGTGGTTTTGCACACGCTCCGCTGTTCTTGTAGCTACTCTTTTGCGATAATTTAAAAGATACATCCCATACAAAGTTAGTCGAATTTTACACTTTTTCGGTCACCGTGAAATATTTTGTCTTGATATTAACCGACTTTATATTGACCGTCGCGTCGATATCGTCGCTTTGACAACTCCTTTGTGTAGATCAGACCTGTTGCACTTCAAAAACATCGCAATATGGATTCTGTTTGCAATAATTTTAGTGTTTTCACCTACTTTAGACACTGAATATTTGTCGTTTTGAAGCTTAGTTTGAAATGTTTTTGTTTGTCGTTTCTGTTCAAATCGATCATATTTTAGCATACTTTTCGATCAAATTAGCTCAATGAAGTGGTTCTGCGAAGGTTGCGCTGTTCTGGTAAGTTCTCTTTTGCGATATTTTAAAAGATACATCCCATACAAAGTTAGTCGAATTTTACACTTTCTAGTCACCGTGAAATATTTTGTCTTGATATTAACCGACTTTATATTGACCGTCGTGTCGAAGCCATTAAGTAGACACCTCGTTTGTGTAGATCGGACCTGTTGCACTTAAAAAACATCGCAATATGGATTCTGTTGGCAATAATTTTAGCGTTTTCACCTACTTTCAACACTAAATATTTGTCGTTTTAAAGCTCAGTTTGAAATGTTTTAGTTTGTCGTTTCTGTTCAAAACGATCAACTTTTAGCATACTTTTCGAACATATTAGCTCACTGAAGTGGTTCTGCGCACGCTCCGCTGTTCTGGTTGGTACTCTTCTGCGATATTTTAATACGTCCCATACAAAGTAAGTCGAATTTTACACTTTTTCGGTCACCGTGAAATATTTTGTCTTGATATTAACCGACTTTATATTGACCGTCGCGTCGAGCCCGTTGCGTTGACACCTCGTTTGTGTAGATCGGACCTGTTGCACTTCAAAAACATCGCCATGTGGATTCTGTTTGCAATAATTTTAGCGTTTTCACTTACTTTAGGCACTGAATATTTGTCGTTTTAAAGCTCAGTTTGAAATGTTATAGTTTGTCGTTTCTGTTCAAATCGATCATCTTTTAGCATACATTTTGATCATATTAGCTCATCGAAGTGGTTCTGCGCACGTTCCGCTGTTCCTGTTAGAACCCTTTTGCGATATTTTAAAAGATACATCCCATACAAAGTTAGTCGAATTTTACACTTTTTCGGTCACCGTGAAATATTTTGTCTTGATATTAACCGACTTTATATTGACCGTCGCGTCGAGCCCGTTCGTTGACACCTCATTTGTGTAGATCGGACCTGTTGCACTTCAAAAACATCGCAGTATGAATTCTGTTTGCAATAAGTTTAGCGTTTTCACCTTCTTGAGACACTGAATATTTGTCGTTTTGAAGCTCAGTTTGAAATGTTTTAGTTTGTCGTTTCTGTTCAAATCGATCATCGTTTAGCATACTTTTCGATCATATTAGCTCATTGGAGTAGTTTTGCGCACGCGTCAATGTTGAAGTAGGTACTCTCCTGCGTTATGTTAAAAGATACATCCCGTACAAAGTAAGTCTAATTTTACACTTTTTCGGTCACCGTGAAATATTTTGTCTTGATATTAACCGACTTTTTATTGACCGTCGCGTCGAGCCCGTTGCGTAGACACCTCGTTTGTGTAGATCAAACCTGTTGCACTTCAAAAACATCGCAAAATAGATTCTGTTTGCAATAATTTTAGCGTTTTCACCTACTTTCGACACTGAATATTTGTCGTTTTGAAGCTCAGTTTGAAATGTTATAGTTTGTCGTTTCTGTTCAAATCGATCATCGTTTAGCATACTTTTCGATCATATTAGCTCATCGAATTGGTTCTGCGCACGTTTTGCTGTTCTAGTATGTACTCTTTGCGATATTTTAAAAGATACATCCCATACAAAGTGAGTCAAATTTTACACTTTTTCAGTCACCGTGAAATATTTTGTCTTGATATTAACCGACTTTATATTGACCGTCGCGTAGATATCGTCGCTTTGACACCTCGTTTGTGTAGATCGGACCTGTTGCACTTCAAAAACATCGCAATATGGATTCTGTTTGCAATAATTTTAGCATTTTCACCTTCTTCAGACACTGAATATTTGTCGTTTTGAAGCTCAGTTTGAAATGTTTTAGTTTGTAATTTCTGTTCAAATCGATCATCTTTTAGCATACTTTTTGAACATATTAGCTCATCGAATTGGTTCTGCGCACGTTTTGCTGTTCTAGTATGTACTCTTTTGCGACATTTTAAAAGATACATCCCATACAAAGTTAGTCGAATTTTACACTTTTTCGGTCACCGTGAAATATTTTGTCTTGATATTAGCCGACTTTATATTGACCGTCGCGTCGAGCCCGTTGCGTAGATACCTCGTTTGTGTAGATCAGACCTATTCACTTCAAAAACATCGCAATATGGATTCTGTTTGCAATAAGTTTAGCGTTTTCACCTACTTTAGACACTGAATATTTGCCGTTATGAAGCTCAGTTTGAAATGTTTTAGTTTGTCGTTTCTGTTCAAATCGATCATCTTTTAGCATACTTTTTGATCATATTAGCTCATCGAATTGGTTCTGCGCACGTTTCGCTGTTCTTTTAGGTACTCTTTTGCGATATTTTAAAAGATACATCCCATACAAAGTTAGTCGAATTTTACACTTTATCGGTCACCGTGAAATATTTTGTCTTGATATTAACCGACTTTATATTGACCGTCGCGTCGAGCCCGTTGCGTAGACACCTCGTTTGTGTAGATTGAACCTTTTGCACTTCAAAAGCGTCGCAATATGAATTCTGTTTGCAATAAGTTTAGCGTTTTCACCTACTTTAGATACTGAATATTTGTCGTTTTGAAGCTTAGTTTGAAATGTTTTAGTTTGTCGGTTCTGTTCAAATCGATCATCGTTTAGCATATTTTTCGATCATATTAGCTCAGTGGAGTAGTTTTGCGCTCGCTCCGCTGTTGTAAATGGTACTTTCTGCGATATTTTAAAAGATACATCCCATACAAAGTAAGTCGAATTTTACACTTTTTCGGTCACCGTGAAATATTTTGTCTTGATATTAACCGACTTTATATTGACCGTCGCGTCGATATCGTCGCTTTGACACATAGTTTGTGTAGATTGAACCTGTTTCACTTCAAAAACATCGCAATATGGATTCTGTTTGCAATAATTTTAGCATTTTCACCTACTTTAGACATTGAATATTTGTCGTTTTGAAGCTTAGTTTGAAATGTTTTTGTTTGTCGTTTCCGTTCAAATCGATTTTCTTTTATCATACTTTTCAATCATATAAGCTCACTGAAGTGGTTCCGCGCATGTTCCGCTGTTCTTGAAAGGTACTCTTTTGCGATAATTTAAAAGATACATCCCTTACAAAGTAAGTCGAATTTTACACTTTTTCGGTCACCGTGAAATATTTTGTCTTGATATTAACCGACTTTTTATTGACCGTCGCGTCGAACCCGTTGCGTAGACACCTCGTTTGTGTAGATCAAACCTGTTAAACTTCAAAAACATCGCAAAATAGATTCTGTTTGCAATAATTTTAGCGTTTTCACCTACTTTTGACACTGAATATTTGTCGTTTTGAAGCTCAGTTTGAAATGTTTTAGTTTGTCGTTTCTGTTCAAATCGATCATCGTTTAGCATACTTTTCGATCATATTAGCTCAGTGGAGTAGTTTTGCGCACGCGTCAATGTTGAAGTAGGTACTCTCCTGCGTTATTTTAAAAGATACATCCCATACAAAGTAAGTCTAATTTTACACTTTTTCGGTCACCGTGAAATATTTTGTCTTGATATTAACCGACTTTTTATTGACCGTCGCGTCGAGCCCGTTGCGTAGACACCTCGTTTGTGTAGATCAAACCTGTTAAACTTCAAAAACATCGCAATATGGATTCTGTTTGCAATAAGTTTAGCGTTTTCGCCTACTTTAGACACTGAATATTTGCCGTTTTGAAGCTCAGTTTGAAATGTTTTAGTTTGTCGTTTCTGTTCAAATCGATCATCTTTTAGCATATTTTTTGATCATATTAGCTCATCGAATTGGTTCTGCGCACGTTTCGCTGTTCTTTTAGGTACTCTTTTGCGATATTTTAAAAGATACATCCCATACAAAGTTAGTCGAATTTTACACTTTATCGGTCACCGTGAAATATTTTGTCTTGATATTAACCGACTTTATATTGACCGTCGCGTCGAGCCCGTTGCGTAGACACCTCGTTTGTGTAGATTGAACCTTTTGCACTTAAAAAGCGTCGCAATATGAATTCTGTTTGCAATAAGTTTAGCGTTTTCACCAACTTTAGATACTGAATATTTGTCGTTTTGAAGCTCAGTTTGAAATGTTTTAGTTTGTCGGTTCTGTTCAAATCGATCATCGTTTAGCATACTTTTCGATCATATTAGCTCAGTGGAGTAGTTTTGCGCTCGCTCCGCTGTTGTAAATGGTACTTTCTGCGATATTTTAAAAGATTCATCCCATACAAAGTAAGTCGAATTTTACACTTTTTCGGTCACCGTGAAATATTTTGTCTTGATATTAACCGACTTTATATTGACCGTCGCGTCGATATCGTCGCTTTGACACATAGTTTGTGTAGATTGAACCTGTTGCACTTCAAAAACATCGCAATATGGATTCTGTTTGCAATAATTTTAGCATTTTCACCTACTTTAGACATTGAATATTTGTCGTTTTGAAGCTTAGTTTGAAATGTTTTTGTTTGTCGTTTCTGTTCAAATCGATTTTCTTTTATCATACTTTTCAATCATATAAGCTCACTGAAGTGGTTCCGCGCACGTTCCGCTGTTCTTGAAAGGTACTCTTTTGCGATAATTTAAAAGATACATCCCATACAAAGTAAGTCGAATTTTACACTTTTTCGGTCACCGTGAAATATTTTGTCTTGATATTAACCGACTTTTTATTGACCTACGCGTCGAGCCCGTTGCGTTGACACCTCGTTTGTGTAGATCAAACCTGTTAAACTTCAAAAACATCGCAAAATAGATTCTGTTTGCAATAATTTTAGCGTTTTCACCTACTTTTGACACTGAATATTTGTCGTTTTGAAGCTTAGTTTGAAATGTTTTTGTTTGTCGTTTCTGTTCAAATCGATTTTCTTTTATCATACTTTTCAATCATATAAGCTCACTGAAGTGGTTCCGCGCACGTTCCGCTGTTCTTGAAAGGTACTCTTTTGCGATAATTTAAAAGATACATCCCATACAAAGTAAGTCGAATTTTACACTTTTTCGGTCACCGTGAAATATTTTGTCTTGATATTAACCGACTTTTTATTGACCGTCGCGTCGAGCCCGTTGCGTAGACACCTCGTTTGTGTAGATCAAACCTGTTAAACTTCAAAAACATCGCAATATGGATTCTGTTTGCAATAAGTTTAGCGTTTTCACCTTCTTGAGACACTGAATATTTGTCGTTTTGAAGCTCAGTTTGAAATGTTTTAGTTTGTCGTTTCTGTTCAAATCGATCATCGTTTAGCATACTTTTCGATCATATTAGCTCAGTGGAGTAGTTTTGCGCACGCGTCAATGTTGAAGTAGGTACTCTCCTGCGTTATTTTAAAAGATACATCCCATACAAAGTAAGTCTAATTTTACACTTTTTCGGTCACCGTGAAATATTTTGTCTTGATATTAACCGACTTTTTATTGACCGTCGCGTCGAGCCCGTTGCGTAGACACCTCGTTTGTGTAGATCAAACCTGTTGCACTTCAAAAACATCGCAAAATAGATTCTGTTTGCAATAATTTTAGTGTTTTTACCTACTTTAGACACTGAATATTTGTCGTTTTAAAGCTCAGTTTGAAATGTTTTAGTTTGTCGTTTCTGTTCAAATCGATCATCTTTTAGCACACTTTTTGATCACATTAGCTCAATGAAGTGGTTCTGCGAACGTTTCGCTGTTCTTGTAAGTACTCTTTTGCGATATTTTAAAAGATACATCCCATACAAAGTAAGTCGAATTTTACTCTTTTTCGGTCACCGTGAAATATTTTGTCTTGATATTTTGGTAGACGTTCGAGGTAGGTGGTAGACATGATACTCCGATGAAGGTGTAGAAGTGAATATTTATTTGACGGACTTACCCTAATTATATTTACATTCATTTACTTATAACTATGTGCTTAGCGATAACTTATTTTAGCCAATCAAGTCGAGTTTGGCATCTCACTCTTTCGCGAGGTTTCCTTCACTCGCCACGGGGTATGCAGGTGAGGCGCGGGGGAGAAGGCGCTGGCACAAAAGCGTAGCGCGCGTGGCTCGCGTCCTTTTCAGCGGCGGGCAGCGGCGCAGGTTGCACGTTGAGACGGCGTAGCTCCGAGACAGCGCGGTGCGACGATCCACGTAGCAACAGCTCTTTTCAGAGCTACTATCTTGTTTCATCTTCGAATCCGAGTCCGAATGTCTTGTTTCTTGTGGAGTCTTACTATCTTGTTTCTGTGAGAGTAGCCACAGTACTCTCCTTCAAGTGAAACGTACCGGTAACTTGACACGGCGGCCGGAACGTGTTTGCTTCGGACTCGGTACTTGTAGCGGTGACAATAAAGTTTGATGTGCCATGGTGGTATTTTGATTTCCCGTCTTGGTAACTTGTGCTTGTGAAGGTAAATCTTGGTTTGATGTTGGTAAGGTAACCGGGTTTGATGCTGGTAAGGTAATTCTGCTTGCTCTCGGTAAGGTATGTTGATCTTGAGGTAAGTTGGTAACTGAGGTATCCGGTAAGAGATAGGCAGGCTTCAATCTGTCTATAGATACGTTTGTTTGCCGGTCCAGTAGCTGGATCGTGTATACTTTGTCAGATCGCTTGATGACACGGTAAGGGCCTTCATAGGGTGCTTGAAGTGGTTTCTTAACTGCATCAACTCTTATGAAGACGTGAGTGCAGTCAAGTAGATCTTGATGAACGAAGATGCGTGGCTTGTCATGGTGTGATGTTGCTGTCGTCGGTTTGTTTTCTTCAATCGAGGTACGTAATTTGTCTACGTATGAGTAATTGAGTGGCGTAGTAACAGAAGACAACGCGTTGAAAAAGTCGCCGGGCATGCGGAATGTGTGTCCGTAGGTAAGTTCCGCAGCGCTTACGCCTGAGTCAGCGTTAAGTGTGGCGCGCAGTCCCAATAGTACTGTAGGTAATTCATCGAGCCACGACCTTGAACTTGATAGTTTCGTTCGTAGGGCACTTTTCAGTGTGCGATGCCATCTTTCGATTATTCCGTTGCTTTGAGGGTGGTATGGAGTTGTTCTTGTTTTCTTAATTCCCATTTGTTTCATTAGAGCTTGGAATAGGTGGCTTTCAAACTGGCGGCCTTGGTCACTTGTAAGCGTTTCAGGGCACCCAAAACGGCTTATCCAATGTTTATAGAGTACTTTCGCAACGGTTTCAGCCGAAGTATCCTCCGTAGGTATTGCTTCGGGCCACTTGGTCGCACGGTCGATCATAGTGATAAGGTAACGTGAACCGTCGCTTGCGGTAGGTAGGGGTCCTACTATGTCGACGTGCAGATGACTGAATCGTTTCGATGGTGGGAACTTTGATGTAGCGGAGATCGTATGACGTTGAATCTTGCTTTTCTGACAGTCGATGCAGCTTTTCGTCCATCTTCCGATGTCGGCGTTCATTGACGGCCAGAAGTACTTTTGTGATGCCAGTTTTCTAGTAGTCCGTGTCCCAGGGTGGCAGATATTATGAATACTTCGGAATGCTTCGTATCGATGACTTTCAGGTATATATGGTCGAATGTTGGTTCCGGAGGCTTCACAGTGTAACTCGATGTCAGTGTTCGGAATAGGTATTTTCTTCATACATATGTTGGTTTGCTGTTTCAGTTGTTCTATGGTCGAATCTTGTTCTTGTGATTTCGCAATTTCTTCATAGGTGATTGTAGTAGGGGCCGTTATTGTTTCTACGCGGCTGAGTGCGTCGGCCACGACATTTTGTTTTCCGCTGACGTGACGAATGTTGGTTGTGAATTCGCTTATGAACAAAAGTTGCCTTGTTCTCCTCGGCGTTTCTGTTGTTGATTGTGACTTGCAGATGGCAAATGTAAGCGGCTTATGATCGGTGAATATAATCAGCGGTCTTCCTTCGAACATTTTTCTAAAATGTTTCACGGCCATGTAGATAGCGAGTAATTCACGATCGTAGGTAGAGTATCTTGTTTGTGCATTGGTTAATTTCTTCGAGAAGTATGCGAGCGGTTGCCATTGGTTGCTGACATACTGTTGTAAAACTGCGCCGGCGGACTTGTCTGAAGCATCGCACGATAGCGCGTAGGTAGCTGTGTGCGACGGGTGCGCGAGAAGGGTAGCTTCGGAGATGCTTTTCTTGCAGTCTTCAAAAGCTTGCGTTGCGGCTTCGTTCCATGTTATTTCAGACTTGTCTTGCTTTTTCGTATTGTGTAAGTAGGCATTTAGTGGCGCTTGAATCGACGCGGCGTTTGGAATGTGGTCGCGATAAAAGTTTATCATTCCCAGGAAGCGGCGTAATTCTTGAATTGTCTTAGGTTTCGGGTAGTCGTTGATAGCTTGTACTCGTTCGACAGGCGGCTTAATCCCATTCTTAGACACAATGTATCCTAGGAACTTTACTTCCGGTTGGCCTAGGACACATTTGGCTGGGTTGATAGTGATGCCGTATTCTTCGAGTCGTTGTAACACGGTGCGTAGGTGGCTTCTATGACTTTGTTCACTATCTGATGCCAGGAGCAAATCGTCGACGAATGGATAGACGAAGTCAAGGTCGCGCAGTACTTCATGTATGAATCGTTGAAATGTTTGCCCTGCGTTCTTAAGACCCGGGCACATTCGAGGAAACTCGAACAATCCGAACGGCGTGATGATGGCGGTTTTTTCTATGTCTTTTTCGTGCACCGGTAGTTGTTGGTAAGCGCGATTGAGGTCCAAAGTGGAGAACACTTTCTTGTTGTAGAGTTGATAGGTGAAATCTTTTACTCTCGGCACGGGGTAGCGGTCGGGTTTTGTGATGTTATTGAGTCGTCGGTAGTCGCCGCACACACGTAGATCACCGTTTTTCTTCGGCACAATATGGAGAGGGCTTGACCACGGACTCTTGCTCGGTCTACAGAGGCCTTGATGAATCATATTTTCGAATTCTTTTTTGACTTGATTGTAGCGGTGCGGTGGAATCGGGCGGGCACGACAATGTAAAGGCGGGCCGGTCGTTTCGATGAAGTGTTCGACGTCGTGTTTAGCGTTGAGTTTCATTGAAGTGAGACGAGTCGTTCCGGGGTACTCCGCTAGTATGTCGTGGTATGACTGACGTTCATCGATGCTGCGTATTGTAGGCGTATCGGTGAATCGTCCCGATGCGTGTGTGACAAGTTTGGTGACATCGTCGATGAGTCGCTGATTCTTCAAATCAACTAATAAGTTGTGATGTTTGAGAAAGTCGGCTCCGATGATGGGTTTAGTGACGGCGGCTACGATGAATTTCCACTTGTAGGGTCTTCGAAGATTGAGGTTGAGTTCTAGTGTCTTCTCGCCGTATGTAGGTATTATCGTGTTATTGGCTGCGTAGAGGTTGAATGGAAGCGGTTTCTCGAACGTTCCCTTTCGTTTGGGTATGACAGAGATGTTGGCGCCGGTGTCGACTAGGAATGTCATGTTTAAGTTCTTATCTGTGACGAATAGGCGGTATGACTTGCTTCCTGCGCTGGGTTCCGCCTCGGCCAACGCTTGCTTTAGTTTTCCGTCTTCGAATCTTGAAGGAAACTGCACGGTGTCGTGCATCGTTTAGCTTTGGTTCCAAATCTTCGGTGGTAGTAGCAATGAGGCGACGGAGTAGCGGAGCGGTCACGCCGGGCATCGTTGTGCGAGCGAGATGGAGATGTCTGTCTCTGTCGGCCGCGTGACTGGCTTCGGTATCGGGGTGCAGGCGATGTTCTGTGCGTTTTCAGCTCGGCGATTTCAGTATGCAATTTTCGTATTTCGTCCACGAGGTACTGCATACTGAATTGACTGTCAGGTTGGTGTGTTGCGACGGTGGATACGGCGGATACTTGGTGGTGTTGCTCAAGCATCTTGTCCGCAAGCTTCGCGAGTTCATCCAGCGCTGTTGTCTGGCTAATGGTGTCGCTGACGACGAGTACTGACCGTACGTGTGGTGGCAGTAGGTTCATCCACATCAGTCGCAGCGTGTTGTCGGGAACTTTGTTCAGGGCAAGTGTCTTCATCCGCCGGAGGAGTTGGCTGGGCTTCTGGTCACCTAGCTCCATGTCGGAAAGGAGCTTCTGCAGTTGCTTCCCGTCGGATTCTTCATAGACGGAGATCAGACGGTCCTTGAGCGCAGTATATAGGTGGTCTGAAGGCGGGTTGTACAACAGATCGCAGACTTGCTAAATGTCTTCTCTTTGTAGTTGCGCTATCACCATTTGTGCACGCTGAGCTTGGCTCTTCTTGAGGTCGTTCGTGGCGGCTTCGAACGCGATGAACCAGAGACGCGGCTTGTCACGCCAAAATGGAGGAACTCGCATAGCGAGCGCTATACCGGAGACTTCTTGAAGGTTTGTGGTCGTTGAAGTGGAAGGCAGCGGTGCTGGAGCTGGAGCTGGTTGCGGATGTTGTGGTAGCGGGATCGGTTGCTGTTCTTCAGCCATGTTGCTGGTCGGTGGTCACCACTTTGGTAGACGTTCGAAGTAGGTGGTAGAAATGATACTCCGATGAAGGTGTAGAAGTGAATATTTATTTGACGGACTTACCCTAATTTTATTTACATTCATTTACTTATAACTATGTGCTTAGCGATATCTTATTTTAGCCAATCAAGTCGAGTTTGGCATCTCACTCTTTCGCGAGGTTTCCTTCACTCGCCACGGGGTATGCAGGTGAGGCGCGGGGGAGAAGGCGCTGGCACAAAAGCGTAGCGCGCGTGGCTCGCGTCCTTTTCAGCGGCGGGCAGCGGCGCAGGTTGCACGTTGAGACGGCGTAGCTCCGAGACAGCGCGGTGCGACGATCCACGTAGCAACAGCTCTTTTCAGAGCTACTATCTTGTTTCATCTTCAATTCCGAGTTCGAATGTCTTGTTTCTTGTGGAGTCTTACTATATTGTTTCTGTGAGAGTAGCCACAATATTAACCGACTTTTTATTGACCGTCGCGTCGAGCCCGTTGCGTAGACACCTCGTTTGTGTAGATCAAACCTGTTGCACTTCAAAAACATCGCAATATGGATTCTGTTTGCAATAATTTTAGCGTTTTCACCTACTTTCGACACTGAATATTTGTCGTTTTGAAGCTCAGTTTGAAATGTTTTAGTTTGTCGTTTCTGTTCAAATCGATCATCGTTTAGCATACTTTTCGATCATATTAGCTCAGTCGAGAAGTTTTGCGCACGCTCCGCTGTTAAAAAAGGTAATCTCTGCGATATTTTAAAAGATACATCCCATACAAAGTTAGTCGAATTTTACACTTTTTCAGTCACCGTGAAATATTTTGTCTTGATATTAACCGACTTTATATTGACCGTCGCGTAGATATCGTCGCTTTGACACCTCGTTTGTGTAGATCGGACCTGTTGCACTTTAAAAACATCGCAATATGGATTCTGTTTGCAATAATTTTAGCATTTTCACCTACTTCAGACACTGAATATTTGTCGTTTTGAAGCTCAGTTTGAAATGTTTTAGTTTGTCGTTTCTGTTCAAATCGATCATCTTTTAGCATACTTTTCGATCATATTAGCTCAACGAAATGGTTCTGCGAACGTTCCGCTGTTCTGGTAAGTACTCTTTTGCAATATTTTAAAAGATACATCCCATACAAAGTTAGTCGAATTTTACACTTTTTCGGTCACCGTGATATATTTTGTCTTGATATTAACCGACTTTATATTGACCGTCGCGTCGAGTTCGTTGCGTAGACACCTCGTTTGTGTAGATGGAACCTGTTGCACTTCCAAAACATCGCAATATGGATTCTCTTCGCAATAAGTTTAGCGTTTTCACCTACTTTAGATACTGAATATTTGTCGTTTTGAAGCTCAGTTTGAAATGTTTTAGTTTGTCGGTTCTGTTCAAATCGATCATCGTTTAGCATACTTTTCGATCATATTAGCTCAGTGGAGTAGTTTTGCGCTCGCTCCGCTGTTGTAAATGGTACTTTCTGCGATATTTTAAAAGATACATCCCATACAAAGTAAGTCGAATTTTACACTTTTTCGGTCACCGTGAAATATTTTGTCTTGATATTAACCGAATTTATATTGACCGTCGCGTCGATATCGTCGCTTTGACACATAGTTTGTGTAGATTGAACCTGTTGCCCTTCAAAAACATCGCAATATGGATTCTGTTTGCAATAATTTTAGCATTTTCACCTACTTTAGACATTGAATATTTGTCGTTTTGAAGCTTAGTTTGAAATGTTTTTGTTTGTCGTTTCTGTTCAAATCGATTTTCTTTTATCATACTTTTCAATCATATAAGCTCACTGAAGTGGTTCCGCGCACGTTCCGCTGTTCTTGAAAGGTACTCTTTTGCGATAATTTAAAAGATACATCCCATACAAAGTAAGTCGAATTTTACACTTTTTCGGTCACCGTGAAATATTTTGTCTTGATATTAACCGACGTTTTATTGACCGTCGCGTCGAGCCCGTTGCGTAGACACCTCGTTTGTGTAGATCAAACCTGTTGCACTTCAAAAACATCGCAAAATAGATTCTGTTTGCAATAATTTTAGCGTTTTCACCTACTTTTGACACTGAATATTTGTCGTTTTGAAGCTCAGTTTGAAATGTTTTAGTTTGTCGTTTCTGTTCAAATCGATCATCGTTTAGCATACTTTTCGATCATATTAGCTCAGTGGAGTAGTTTTGCGCACGCGTCAATGTTGAAGTAGGTACTCTCCTGCGTTATTTTAAAAGATACATCCCATACAAAGTAAGTCTAATTTGACACTTTTTCGGTCACCGTGAAATATTTTGTCTTGATATTAACCGACTTTTTATTGACCGTCGCGTCGAACCCGTTGCGTAGACACCTCGATTGTGTAGATCAAACCTGTTGCACTTCAAAAACATCGCAAAATAGATTCTGTTTGCAATAAATTTAGTGTTTTTACCTACTTTAGACACTGAATATTTGTCGTTTTAAAGCTCAGTTTGAAATGTTTTAGTTTGTCGTTTCTGTTCAAATCGATCATCTTTTAGCACACTTCTTGATCACATTAGCTCAATGAAGTGGTTCTGCGAACGTTTTGCTGTTCTTGTGAGTACTCTTTTGCGATATTTTAAAAGATACATCCCATACAAAGTAAGTCGAATTTTACACTTTTTCGGTCACCTTGAAATATTTTGTCTTGATATTAACCGACTTTTTATTGACCGTCGCGTCGAGCCCGTTGCGTAGACAACTCGTTTGAAACCTGTTGCACTTCAAAAACATCGCAAAATAGATTCTGTTTGCAATAATTTAAGCGTTTTCACCTACTTTCGACACTGAATATTTGTCGTTTTGAAGCTCAGTTTGAAATGTTTTAGTTTGTCGTTTCTGTTCAAATCGATCATCGTTTAGCATACTTTTCGATCATATTAGCTCAGTGGAGTAGTTTTGCGCACGCGTCGCTGTTGAAGTAGGTACTCTCCTGCGTTATTTTAAAAGATACATCCCATACAAAGTTAGTCGAATTTCACACTTTTTCAGTCACCGTGAAATATTTTGTCTTGATATTAACCGACTTTATATTGACCGTCGCGTCGAGCCCGTTGCGTAGATACCTCGTTTGTGTAGATCAGACCTGTTGCACTTCAAAAACATCGCAATATGGATTCTGTTTGCAATAATTTTAGCATTTTCACCTACTTCAGACACTGAATATTTGTCGTTTTGAAGCTCAGTTTGAAAAGTTTTAGTGTGTCGTTTCTGTTTAAATCGATCATCTTTTAGCATACTTTTTGAACATATTAGCTCATCGAATCGGTTCTGCGCACATTTTGCTGTTCTAGTATGTACTCTTTTGCGATATTTTAAAAGATACATCCCATACAAAGTTAGTCGAATTTTACACTTTTTCGGTCACCGTGAAATATTTTGTCTTGATATTAGCCGACTTTATATTGACCGTCGCGTCGAGCCCGTTGCGTAGATACCTCGTTTGTGTAGATCAGACCTGTTGCACTTCAAAAACATCGCAATATGGATTCTGTTTGCAATAAATTTAGCGTTTTCACCTACTTTAGACACTGAATATTTGTCGTTTTGAAGCTCAGTTTGAAATGTTTTAGTTTGTCGTTTCTGTTCAAATCGATCATCTTTTAGCATATTTTTTGATCATATTAGCTCACTGAAGTGGTTCCGCGCACGTTCTGCTGTTCTTGAAAGGTACTCTTTTGCGATATTTTAAAAGATACATCCCATACAAAGTTAGTCGAATTTTACACTTTATCGGTCACCGTGAAATATTTTGTCTTGATATTAACCGACTTTATATTGACCGTCGCGTCGAGCCCGATGCGCAGACACCTCGTTTGTGTAGATTGAACCTTTTGCACTTCAAAAGCGTCGCAATATGGATTCTGTTTGCAATAAGTTTAGTGTTTTCACCTACTTTAGATACTGAATATTTGTCGTTTTGAAGCTCAGTTTGAAATGTTTTAGTTTGTCGTTTCTGTTCAAATCGATCATCGTTTAGCATACTTTTCGATCATATTAGCTCAGTCGAGTAGTTTTGCGCACGCTCCGCTGTTAAAAAAGGTACTCTCTGCGATATTTTAGAAGATACATCCCATACAAAGTTAGTCGAATTTTACACTTTTTCAGTCACCGTGAAATATTTTGTCTTGATATTAACCGACTTTATATTGACCGTCGCGTCGATTACGTCGCTTTGACACCTCGTTTGTGTAGATCGGACCTGTTGCACTTCAAAAACATCGCAATATGAATTCTGTTTGCAATAATTTTAGTGCAGCAGGTCTGATCAATACAAACGAGGTGTCTACGCAACGGGCTCGACGCGACGGTCAATATAAAGTCGGTTAATATCAAGACAAAATATTTCACGGTGACCGAAAAAGTATTAAATTCGACTAACTTTGTATGGGATGTATCTTTTAAAATAACGCAGGAGGGTACCTACTTCAACAGCGACGCGTGCGCAAAACTACTCTACTGAGCTAATATGATCGAAAAGTATGCTAAACGATGATCGATTTAAACAGAAACGACAAACTAAAACATTACAAACTGAGCTTCAAAACGACAAATATTCAGTGTCGAAATTAGGTGAAAACGCTAAAATTATTGCAAACAGAATCCACATTGCGATGTTTTTGAAGTGCAACAGGTCCGATCTACACAAACGAGGTGTCTACGCAACGGGCTCGACGCGACGGTCAATATAAAGTCGGTTAATATCAAGACAAAATATTTCACGGTGACTGAAAAAGTGTAAAATTCGACTAACTTTGTATGGGATGTATCTTTTAAATTAACGCAAAGGAGTACCTATTTTAACAGCGGAGCGTGCGCACAAACACTCCTGTTAGCTAATATGATCGAATATTATGCTACAAGATGATCGATTTGAACAGAAACGGCAAACTAAAATATTTCAAACTGAGCTTTAAAGCGACAAATATTCAGTGTCTAAAGAAGGTGAAAACGCTAATACTATTGCAATCAGAATCTATATCCACTCGACTGTCCGCGCTGACAGACTATGATGTGAGCTAATGTGATCGAAAAATATGCTAAACGATGATCGATTTGAACAGAAACGACAAACTAAAACATTTCAAACTGAGCTTTAAAACGACAAATATTCAGTGTCGAAAGTAGGTGAAAACGCTAAAATTATTGCAAACAGAATCCATTTTGCGATGTTTTTGAAGTGCAATAGGTCCGATCTACACAAACGAGGTGTCAACGCAACGGGCTCGACGCGACGGTCAATATAAAGTCGGTTAATATCAAGACAAAATATTTCATGGTGACCGAAAAAGTGTAAAATTCGATTAACTTTGTATGGGATGTATCTTTTAAAATAACGCAAAAGAGTACCTATTTCAGCAGCGGAGCGTGCGCACGAATATTTCGGTGAGATAATATGATCAAAAAAAATGCTAAACGATGATCGATTTAAAAAGAATAGACAAACTAAAATATTTCAAACTGAGCTTTAAAAAGACAAATATTCAGTGTCTAAAGTAGATGAAAACGCTAAAATTATTGCAAACAGAATCCATATTGCGGAGATTTTGAAGTGCAGCAGGTCTGATCTACACAAACGAGGTGTCTTCGCAACGAGCTCGACGCGACGGTCAATATAAAGTCGGTTTATATCAAAACAAAATATTTCACGGTGACCGAAAAAGTGTTAAATTCGACTAACTTTGTATGGGATGTATCTTTTAAAATAACGCAGGAGGGTACCTACTTCAACAGCGACGCGTGCGCAAAACTACTCCACTGAGCAAATATGATCGAAAAGTATGCTAAACGATGATCGATTTGAACAGAAACGACAAACTAAAACATTACAAACTGAGCTTCAAAACGACAAATATTCAGTGTCGAAAGTAGGTGAAAACGCTAAAATTATTGCAAACAGAATCCATATTGCGATGTTTTTGAAGTGCAACAGGTCTGATCTACACAAACGAGGTGTCTACACAACGGGCTTGACGCGACGGTCAATATAAAGTCGGTTAATATCAAGACAAAATATTTCACGGTGACTGAAAAAGTGTAAAATTCGACTAACTTTGTATGGGATGTATCTTTTAAAATATCGCAGAGAGTACCATTATCAACAGCGGAGCGTGCGCGAAACTACTTCACTGAGCTAATATGATCGAAAAATATGCTAAACGATGATCGATTTGAACAGAAACGACAAACTAAAACATTACAAACTGAGCTTCAAAACGACAAATATTCAGTGTCGAAATTAGGTGAAAACGCTAAAATTATTGCAAACAGAATCCATATTGCGATGATTTTGAAGTGCAGCAGGTCTGATCTACACAAACGAGTTGTCTACGCAACGGGCTCGACGCGACGGTCAATATAAAGTCGGTTAATATCAAGACAAAATATTTCACGGTGACCGAAAAAGTGTTAAATTCGACTAACTTTGTATGGGATGTATCTTTTAAAATAACGCAGGAGGGTACCTATTTCAACAGCGACGCGTGCGCAAAACTACTCCACTGAGCTAATATGATCGAAAAGTATGCTAAACGATGATCGATTTGAACAGAAACGACAAACTAAAACATTTCAAACTGAGCTTTAAAACGACAAATATTCAGTGTCGAAAGTAGGTGAAAACGCTAAAATTATTGCAAACAGAATCCATTTTGCGATGTTTTTGAAGTGCAATAGGTCCGATCTACACAAACGAGGTGTCAACGCAACGGGCTCGACGCGACCGTCAATATAAAGTCGGTTAATATCAAGACAAAATATTTCATGGTGACCGAAAAAGTGTAAAATTCGATTAACTTTGTATGGGATGTATCTTTTAAAATAACACAAAAGAGTACCTATTTCAGCAGCGGAGCGTGCGCACGAATATTTCGGTGAGATAATATGATCGAAAAAAATGCTAAACGATGATCGATTTAAAAAGAATAGACAAACTAAAATATTTCAAACTGAGCTTTAAAAAGACAAATATTCAGTGTCTAAAGTACATGAAAACGCTAAAATTATTGCAAACAGAATCCATATTGCGGAGATTTTGAAGTGCAGCAGGTCTGATCTACACAAACGAGGTGTCTACGCAACGAGCTCGACGCGACGGTCAATATAAAGTCGGTTAATATCAAGACAAAATATTTCACGGTGACCGAAAAAGTGTTAAATTCGACTAACTTTGTATGGGATGTATCTTTTAAAATAACGCAGGAGGGTACCTACTTCAACAGCGACGCGTGCGCAAAACTACTCCACTGAGCTAATATGATTGAAAAGTATGCTAAACGATGATCGATTTGAACAGAAACGACAAACTAAAACATTACAAACTGAGCTTCAAAACGACAAATATTCAGTTTCGAAATTAGGTGAAAACGCTAAAATTATTGCAAACAGAATCCATATTGCGATGTTTTTGAAGTGCAACAGGTCCGATCTACACAAACGAGGTGTCTACGCTACGGGCTCGACGCGACGGTCAATATAAAGTCGGTTAATATCAAGACAAAATATTTCACGGTGACTGAAAAAGTGTAAAATTCGACTAACTTTGTATGGGATGTATCTTTTAAAATATCGCAGAGAGTACCATTATCAACAGCGGAGCGTGCGCTTAACTACTCCACTGAGCTAATATGATCGAAAAGTATGCTAAACGATGATCGATTTGAACAGAAACGACAAACTAAAACATTACAAACTGAGCTTCAAAACGACAAATATTCAGTGTCGAAATTAGGTGAAAACGCTAAAATTATTGCAAACAGAATCCATATTGCGATGTTTTTGAAGTGCAACAGGTCTGATCTACACAAACGAGGTGTCTACGCAACGGGCTCGACGCGACGGTCAATATAAAGTCGATTAATATCAAGACAAAATATTTCACGGTGACCGAAAAAGTGTAAAATTCGACTAACTTTGTATGGAATGTATCTTTTAAAATAACGCAGGAGGGTACCTACTTCAACAGCGACGCGTGCGCAAAACTACTCCACTGAGCTAATATGATCGAAAAGTATGCTAAACGATGATCGATTTGAACAGAAACGACAAACTAAAACATTACAAACTGAGCTTCAAAACGACAAATATTCAGTGTCGAAATTAGGTGAAAACGCTAAAATTATTGCAAACAGAATCCACATTGCGATGTTTTTGAAGTGCAACAGGTCCGATCTACACAAACGAGGTGTCTACGCAACGGGCTCGACGCGACGGTCAATATAAAGTCGGTTAATATCAAGACAAAATATTTCACGGTGACTGAAAAAGTGTAAAATTCGACTAACATTGTATGGGATGTATCTTTTAAATTAACGTAAAGGAGTACCTATTTTAACAGCGGAGCGGGCGCACAAACACTCTGGTTTGCTAATATGATCGAAAATTATGCTAAAAGATGATCGATTTGAACAGAAACGACAAACTAAAACATTTCAAACTGAGCTTTAAAACGACAAATATTCAGTGTTTAAAGTAGGTAAAAACTCTAAAATTATTGCAAACAGAATCTATTTCGCGATGTTTTTGAAGTGCAACAGGTTTGATCTACACAAACAAGGTGTCAACGCAACGGGCTCGGCGCGACGGTCAATATAAAGTTGGTTAATATCAAGACAAAATATTTCACGGTGACTGAAAAAGTGTTAAATTCGACTAACTTTGTATGGGATGTATATTTTAAAATATCGCAAAAGTGTACCTACTAGAACACCGGAGTGAGCGCAGAACCACTTCGGTGAGCTAATATGATCGAAAAGTATGCTAAAATATTATCGATTTGAACAGAAACGACAAACTAAAACATTTCAAACTGAGCTTAAAAACGACAAATATTCAGTGTCGTAAGTAGGTGAAAACGCAAAAAAATATTGCAAACAGAATCCACATTGCGAATGTTTTGAAGTGCAACAGGTCCGATCTACACAAACGAGGTGTCTTAGCAACGGGCTCGACACTACGGTCAATATAAAGTCGGTTTTTATCATGACAAAATGTTTCACGGTGACCGAAAAAGTGTTAAATTCGACTAACTTTGTATGGGATGTATCTTTTAAAATAACGCAGGAGGAACCTACTTCAACAGCGACGCGTGCGCAAAACTACTCCACTGAGCTAATATGATCGAAAAGTATGCTAAACGATGTTCGATTTGAACAGAAACGACAAACTAAAACATTACAAACTGAGCTTCAAAACGACAAATATTCAGTGTCTAAATTAGGTGAAAACGCTAAAATTATTCAAAACCGAATCCATATTGCAAAGTTTTTGAAATGCAACAGGTCCAATCTACATAAATGAGGTGTCTACGCAACAGGCTCGACGCGACGGTCAATATAAAGTCGGTTAATATCAAGACAAAATATTTCACGGTGACCGAAAAAGTGTAAAATTCGACTAACATTGTATGGCATGTATCTTTAAAACTAACGTAGGAGAGTACCTACTTTAACAGCAGAGCGTGCGCTGAACTATCTTTGGTGAGCTAATATGATCGAAAATCATGCTAAAAGATGATCAATTTGAACAGAAACGACAAACTAAAACAATTCAAACTGAGCTTTAAAACGACAAAAAATCAGTGTCTTAAGTAGGTAAAAACTCTAAAATTATTGCAAACAAAATCCATGTTGCGATGTTTTTGAAGTGCAACAGGTCCGATCTACACAAACGAGGTGTCTAAGCAACGGGCTCGACGCGACGGTCAATATAAAGTCGGTTAATATCAAGACAAAATATTTCACGGTGACTGAAAAAGTGTAAAATTCGACTAACTTTGTATGGGATGTATCTTTTAAATTAACGTAAAGGAGTACCTATTTTAACAGCAAAGCGTGCGCACAATCACTCCGGTGAACTAATATGATCGAAAAGTTTGCTAAAAGATGATCGATTCGAACAGAAACGACAAACTAAAACATTTCAAACTAAGTTTTAAAACGACAAATATTCAGTGTCTAAAGTAGGTGAAAAGGCTAAAATTATTCCAAACAGAATCCATATTGCGGTGTTTTTGAAGTGCAACAGGTCCGATCTACACAAACGAGGTGTCTACGCAACGGGCTCGACGCGACGGTCAATATAAAGTCGGATAATATCAAGACAAAATATTTCACGGTGACCGAAAAAGTGTTAAATTCCATTAACTTTGTATGGCATGTATCTTTTAAAATGACGCAAAAGAGTACCTACTAGAAAAGCGGAGCGTGCGCAAAACCACTTCGGTGAGCTAATGTGATCGAAAAGTATGCTAAAAGATGATTGATTTGAACAGAAACGTCAAACTAAAACATTTCAAACTGAGCTTTAAAGCGACAAAATTTCAGTGTCTTAAGTAGGTGAAAACGCTAAAATTATTGCAAATAAAATATATTTTTGCGATGATTTTGAAGTGCAACAGGTCCGATCTACACAAACGAGGTATCTACGCAACGGCCTCGACGCGACGGTCAAAATAAAGTCGGTTAATATCAAGACAAACTATTTCACGGTGACCGAAAAAGTGTAAAATTTGACTAACTTTGTATGGCATGTATCTTTTAAAATAACGCAGGAGAGTACTTACTTCAACAGCGGAGCGTGCGCACAAACACTCCGGTGAGCTAATATGATCAAAAAGTATGCTAAAAGATGATCGATTTGAACAGAAACGACAAACTAAAACATTTCAAACTGAGCTTTAAAAAGACAAATATTCAGTGTCTAAAGTAGGTGAAAACGCTAAAATTATTGCAAACAAAATCTATGTTGCGATGTTTTTAAAGAAAGAAAGAAAGAAAGAAAATGCATTTATTTGACTCAAATAAAATTACATCAATTATATTAATAATACAAAAACAGGCGACTTGAGTCAAAAAGGCACCCGCTCAGCATAAGTCGTGGCAGCGGGACGCATACCACGACGCTGATTTTCAGCGGGTGCCTTAGTGGGTGGTAATAATTTGAAATATCACAACATAAACAATAAAATATAAGTAACACATCATTTGATTATAAATAATATTTTCGATGTGTATTAAATAATATAAAATAAAAAATAAAAAAAAAGTTTGGTTTGGCTTTATTGCGGCGGCCATTAGACAATGTTTTTATAATCTGTGGCGGTCGGCCATCATGCGCATTCCGACGACATACGAGTGAAACCGATAATAATGCCACGCCACCCAGCCACGTACAAGAATAGCAAACACGTTTTTTCGGACACGTTGGCATTAATTGATAGCAGTAATTGTGTTGTGTTAATGGCTACCAAATATTACACAAAAGAAATGATCGTATCATCCGGAACTGGTCAATGCAAAAGACTGCGACTCCACGCGTCACCGCCATGCACGATAACTATGCGTGCATACGCGGACAGTTAAATTACGAAGAAGAACCCTGAACCCACGGCATGTAATTACCTGTGTCTGGGTTTGCGACCCCCTAGTTTGACGCGCATACCCCGTTGGTAAGTTAACCTGTGCTTTTCGTCTTCACATTGATTATGTAGTAAGTGCTGTTTAAGTTTTGATTTAAACGTTGATTTAACTTTCAGGGCGCGCAACGGCGGGGGCAGCGAGTTCCAACACCGTGTCGCAGCGAATTTGAAGGAGCCGCGGAATGCAACTGTGCGATGTCTTGGGGTCAGGAACACGCTAGCACACTCCCTCCTTCCACCCCGTGCCCACGTCAAGTTCTCATGTAAGTAGCGTGGTCTCTTTGTCTTAATGACTTCAAACATTAGGCTTGCCAAGTGCAGTTTCCTACGAGCCTCCATTCGCAGCATGCTCGCAGCACTAATGTATGGAGAGACGTGAGTTCGAGGCGGGATATGATAGCAGAAGCGCACGCACGCATTTTGCACTCGCTGAATAAGCTTTTCCGACCTCGCCAGCAGACAGGGACCATACACCGTATCGCAATAATTAAGCTTTGATAGTACAAGTGACTCGCAGAGTGCTTTTCTGATTGCCTCGCTCAGATATGGTCTTATTTTGTATAATAGCTTGAGTCGATAAAAACAGTTTCTCGTGCATTCTGCGATATGACTTTCAAATCTTAAATTACTATCAAAAAGCAGGCCCAGGTTTCTTGCTCTGTCAACCCTTTCCACTGGATCTCCATTTATGGTTATATTTATTGTATTCATGTGTAATTTTTGGATGTTTTTAGGTGTTCCTTTTATTAAAAATTTGGACTTTTTTGGGTTAAGCATGAGGCAGTTACTGTTACTCCACTTGCTTATCCTCTCCAGCTCATTGTTTACTGTCGTCACTGCGCTTCTACACTGCTCAGGGTCAAATGAGTAGTACAATTGCAGATCATCTGCATAAAGATGGTAGTTACAGCCAGTGATGCAATTAATGATGTCAGCACTGTACAGGATAAAGAGAATTGGGCCCAAAATTGAGCCCTGGGGGACCCCCCTACTCACCACTTGTGGTGCTGAATGCACTGTGACACCATTTGCTCCAGTTATCTCCACATGCTGCTGTCGCTGATATAGGTAGCTATGGAACCACTTTATGGCTCCGGAATCAAGTCCATAGTAAGTTAGCTTTGAGAGCAACAGAGGGATACTGATAGAGTCGAAGGCCCGTGAATAGTCTAGTAAGAGGAGGAGTGTCACATCCCCCCGATCCTGTGCAGACAGCAAGTTTTTGAAGTGCAACAGGTCCGATCTACACAAACGAGGTATCTACGCAACGGCCTCGACGCGACGGTCAAAATAAAGTCGGTTAATATCAAGACAAACTATTTCACGGTGACCGAAAAAGTGTAAAATTTGACTAACTTTGTATGGCATGTATCTTTAAAAATAACGCAGGAGCGTACCTAATTCAACAGCGGAGCGTGCGCACAAACACTCCGGTGAGCTAATATGATCGAAAAGTATGCTAAAAGATGATCGATTTGAACAGAAACGACAAACTAAAACATTTCAAACTGAGCTTTAAAACGACAAATATTCAGTGTCTAAAAATAAAAATTTACAAAAAGTTTATTTTCTTTACTTAGTCTAGGTACAGATTCAAAAATCAAATCAAAAATCAAAAAAATATTTATTCAATTTAGGACACAATATGCCACTTATGAACGTCAAATGTACAGTGAAAAATAAAATAAAAATAATTGTGCCCTGAAGGGGCCGAATCATGTCTCCTTATCTTTTGGGCCCTACCAGCGCTTCGAGACAGAACACAGACAATTAGGCAAGTGCTGAGAAGAAACGCCGGAACAAACTCAGTCACCACTAGCTGCCGTAAAATCAAAATCATCAAAGGTAAGTACATCAGTCGGTGCAGGCTGGACAGACCACACATTCGTGTCGTTCAGATAGTCTTGAACCTTATAATAGCCTTTAGACATAAGCGTGTTTTTAACGTGTTTCTTAAATTTATCAACCGGCAATTCGACAAGATTGTGTGGTATATTATTAAAGAATTTTATACAATTTCCCATGAACGAATTACTAGTTTTAACTAATCTGAAGTTAGGAACGACAAGCTTGTGTTTATTTCTTGTGTTATATGAGTGAATGTCGCTCTTCTTCATGAAATAATCTAAATTTTTACGGACGTACATTATATTGTCAAAAATGTATTGAGAAGCCACAGTTAATATGTTGATTTTCTTAAAGACCTCTCTCAGGGAGTCAGGAGGACTTAGTTTATAAATAGCACGAATGGCTCTTTTCTGCAAAATAAATATGGTATCAATGTCTGCAGCAGAACCCCACAAGAGAAGACCGTAAGACATAATACTGTGGAAGTAACTAAAATACACAAGCCTCGCCGTTTCAACATCAGTCAGATACCTTATTTTTCTAACTGCAAAGGCAGCCGAGCTTAGCCTCCTAGCTAGGGCTTCAATATGAGGTCCCCACTGTAATTTTGAGTCAAGTGTAATGCCCAGAAATACAGTGGAGTCTATTAAAACTAGATTATTACCATTTAGTACAATATTTGGTGTAAGTTGCTTTACATTAGGCAAAGTGAATTTTACACATTTAGTTTTACTAGCATTCAGCAACAAGTTATTGGTGGTGAACCAATTCAATACTTTGGAGAGAGTATTGTTTACTTCGTCAAAATTTTCTTCATGTCTTTTCATTTTAAAAATCAAAGAAGTATCATCAGCAAACAGAACTATCTCACAAAGATTTGTGGAATAAAATGGCAGGTCGTTTACATATATCAGGAAAAGTAAAGGCCCCAATATTGAGCCCTGGGGGGCCCATTTGAAGAGGGGCTCCGGAAGAGTAGGTACCATTTATGTTAACTGATTGTATTCTACCTGATAAGTACGAACTTAACAACTTAGATGAGTTTTCCGAGACACCATAGTGTTCTAGCTTAATGAGCAGTGTCTGATGGTCTACACAATCAAACGCCTTTGATAAATCACAGAATACACCTACGGCATCATGTTTGTCTTCATAAGCATCAAGAATGTGTCTGATGAGTGCTACTCCGGCATCAGTTGTATTTCTACCTTTAGAGAACCCAAACTGTTTTTCGTGTAGTAAATTATTAAGTTTAAAATGGGAAAGCAATTGATTATAAATTAGTTTTTCAAAAATTTTACTTATTGTGGGTAATATTGAAATAGGCCTAAAATTGCTGGGGTCACTTTTGTCTCCCAATTTAAATAAAGGGACAACCTTACTATGTTTCAATAAATTTGGAAACTGATTTTGGTCAATACATTCATTAAAGATATAAGATAAGTAAGGAGCTATTAGAGGTATAATGGGTTTTATTGTGTCTATTGATATACCCGATTTATCCTCTGTTTTCTTTTGTTTTAATTCTTTAAATGTTTTTATGATGTCTAAAGGACTAATATTTCTGAATTTAAATGAGGATTCGCACTTATGAACACTCGACACAAGTAATGATTTCGCGTGACTTGAGCAAGAACTCAACTGTTTAGTCGTCTCTATAGGAATGTTACAGAAGTAATCCTCAAAAGCGTTTGCTACCTCGTCATCAGATTTAATAAGCTTGTTGTTTATTTCTAGACTAAATTTGTTATCATGAGATTTCGTTTTACATGTTTCTTTATTTATAATATTCCATGTTTCTTTGATTTTATTACTAGATTTTTTAATTTTATCGCGTATGTAATTCGACTTAGCTACATAGCAAACTCTTTTGAAAATTTTTGAGTACCTCTTAACGTACTCATGAAACGATAGATCCTTTCTATATGCTTTTTTGTTATACAATTCAAACATTTTTTTCCTACTTGTATAAACTCCTCGTGCAGCCCAGTCACTGAATTTCGGTTTACAGTTATTGATAAGCATTTTCTTTTGAGGGAAAGTAATATCAAATTGTTTTTTAACTACCTGAAATAATTGTTCATACAAGTCACTAGCATTTTTTTTATCAAAGGGTATAGACGGTATTTTATCACTTACAAGGTTTTTAAATTTGTCCTTACGAGATGCAGTGACCGGCCTGCATTTGATTTCTAGACGGGGTGGAATAAAACGGTTCTGTAGTGTAACTATCTGACCGCAATGATCCGATTTTACAAAATTAATAATAGATTGTTTGATGATTTTACAGTTGCAGAGAATATTATCTAAGCAAGTAGCTGTTGTAGGAGTTACTCTAGTGGGCTCAGCGAAAATCGGAGTGAGGTCAAATGATTTGAAAATGCTCAAAAACCGAACGCGATTTTCCTCCGTAATATCTATAATGTCCACATTGAAATCTCCACATACAACTACTTTCTTTGTAGTTTTACATATTTTGTTTAACACATTTTCCATTACAGATTCAAATAATTTAAAGTTTCCACTTGGGGGTCTATAAACACAGACAATAATGTAGTCGTCCAGCTCCGCACACGATATCTCAATTGTTCGCTCAATAGTGAGAGACACTATGTCTTTTCGCTCTTTACATTTTAGTTTATTATTAATTAATATAAGTGTCCCGCCGCGAATGGCAGTCTCCCTAGTGAACGAACTAATAAGATTATAATTATCTATCGATAACATTAGTTCATGCTGCTTGAGCCAGTGCTCAGTTATGCAGAGAACATGAATATTCATTTTATTTAAAAACAATTCAATTTCCAAATCTTTTCCAGAAAAGCCTTGAATATTTTGATGTACTATATTTAATTGATTTGATTCTACAATTTCTGATAAGCAAGAGTTATCCTCTATTGTCTGATCTACTAATTTAAATGATTGTTTGTTATTGGAACTGATTCCAATGGTTGAATATTCATGTCAATAATCTGCTCAATAAAAGCAGATTTGGTAGCCAAGTTCTTGGCTGAATAGTCAAAATAATATGATAGCGACATTGCTATCTGTCGTTTGAAATAATTATTAACATAATAATTATCTCGCGTCAAATACACTTTGTTTTTAAAATAATTATTCATGTCAAGTAGGTGGAATTTATTCACCTCATATAATGTCAATTTATGCAGTTGCAAATTAATTTTATATCTTAAATCATTTTCTTCGTCTGGCAATCCACTACTGTAAGGTAATGTAAACAATATTGTTTTATTCACATTTAATTTTCTTAAACTGTCAAAGTATGTATTTAGGTTTTTCTTGTTTACATTGGGAACTTCCTTTTAGGCAAAACACAGCCTGTGTTAGGAAGAACCGCTCTTCTTTACAGTTATTCATATCTTACTACTAGATAATATATAACTCTAGAACTGTGTGCGTGCATGTGTGTGTGTGTGTGTGTGTGTGTGTGTGTGTGTGTGTGTGTGTGTGTGTGTGTGTGTGTGTGTGTGTGTGCGTGCGTGCGTGTGTGTGCGTGTGTGAGAGTGAGAGTGTGTGTGTGTGTGAGAGAGAGAGAGAGACAGAGTGAGGAAAGTATAAATTTGCGAATTAATATACGAGTTTTATACAACCAGTATTTCAAGATGTTACTTTTCGTGCAATAATAACAGTTCGGTTTCCGAGTAACTTACATTCGGGTTAGTTCAAGGGATAAATGTTTAGTAGTTTATTTATTCTATTGTAAATTCTTGCGGACTGGTGACAGTACTGCCGTCCAGCAAATTCAGATCTAGTTAAGGGAACTGCAGCAACTTTATCCTTTCTTCTCCTTTTGAGTAAGGAGCTATCATAAGGCAGCGATTTGTGCATTTTTAGGGCGATGTTTAAAATATATAGTTTCCTGACTGACAAAACGCTGGCCTCTAGGTATAGATCTTCAGTGGGGTATCTATATGGTTTAAAGAGCATTACTTTTAATAACGATCTTTGAGCTCGCTCTAGACCGAGATATGCAGTTTTATTAGCTGAGCCCCAGACTGATATACAGTAAGTTAGCATTGACTGAGCCAAAGCAATGTAGGTTTGAGTGATTAGCTCTTTACGTGCAACGTGGCGTAGACTTTTAAAAACCCAGATAAGTTTACGTACTCTTTTTGTAGCCAGTTCTATATGCTCATTCCAGGAGAGACGTTGGTCGACAAGGACCCCAAGATATTTAACATATTTAACTTTATTTATTATTGTACACGAGCAGTTGGTGTTGGCCAGGTTACAGCAAGAGTGGATTTTTATGTGAAAGTTAGGGGGTGGTTGAGTCGTATTATATTTACTAAAACAGATGTACTGTGTCTTGTCTGTGTTCAAAGTAAGGAGACTAGCTCCCAGCCAGTACGCAACATCTGTCAAACCCCTTTCAGTTAGTGTTTTTACCTCAGACCAAGATCTACCAGAGAATACAATGGCTGTATCATCTGCATAGGAAAATACGTTACCTTCAGAAATGTCTAAGCTACAGAGATTATTAATGTAGATTAGGAAAAGCGTTGGACCCAACACACTACCCTGAGGAACTCCGTAAGTAATGGTGGCATCTTTGCTAATATGATCACCTAATCGAACACGCTGTTTTCTGTTAGAAAGGTAATCTTCGAATAATCTAAGAGAAGTCCCTCTCACTCCAATTTCTTCTAGCCTTTTTAGCAAAATGGGCACTGAGACTGTATCGAATGCCTTCTTAAGGTCCAGGAAAACGGCTAAACATTTATTGCCTGAGTCCACCTTTTGCGTGATAAGAGATGTTAGTCCCTGTATAGCGTCTTCGGTGGAAAGCCCACTTTGAAAGCCAAATTGGTTCTTTGCTATAATGTTAAATTTGGACAGATATTTTGTTAGTCTCACATTGATAAGTTTTTCCAGCAGTTTAGACAACGATGACAAAACAGAGATCGGTCTATAGTTGCAAGGGTCACTTTTATTACCGTCTTTGTAGACAGGTGTTATTACTGCCTGTTTGAGAGCCGTTGGGAAAATACCTTGGTCAAAACATACATTTGTTAGATGGGTGATAATTGGAGCTATTTCACTGCTGGCAAACTTAAGGAAGGAAGTTGGGATACCATCCCAGCCCGAAGAGCTGTTTTGTTTCATAGTCTTAATTACTTCGCATATTTCAGAACAGTCTGTGTCAAAGAGGACTAGTGAAGATACCTGGGAATGTTTTGTTTTAAAATTTAATGAGTGAGAATTGGGAATATAGGATATTTTTTCTGCTAACTCTTTGCCAATGTTTGCAAAGTAAGCGTTTGTAATATTAACAGACTCTTGTGGTGAGGTTGTAGCATGAATTAAATTAATGTTAAGTGATTTAGGAGGCTTTCGTTGGGTTATTCCATTAATTGTGTTCCATAACTTTTTTGGGTTATTACGAGCTTTAGCTAATTGGTCTCTGTCGTGGTTGCGGTACCTTCGGTATGTAATTCTTAAGATGTCGTTGTGCGGATTAAGTTTCAGATTTCTTTGCATATTGTTTCTATTTCTAATGCATCGCAGTAAACCGGGCGTAATCCATGGATTTAAGATCCTATTTTTCCCAGGGATAGAGATGGTATTGGTATTTTCTTTCAAACTCTCTTGGATTTTCGTTATTAATTGTTCGGCTATAATGTAAGGGTCAGTAAGTTCTAATAAATAAGACAGATTGGTTGTTTTTAAGAATTCTAGGGCCTTTTCAAAATCTGTAATGGTTTTAGTTTTGTTGTTTTGATTTGTTTTTCCGGGAAATTCCATTTTAAGAAAAATCATATTATGATCAGTAATGGTTGTATCAAGTACCGCTACTGAGACATTTTTATGGGTTCGATCCAGTTTTAGTACAAAGTGATCCAGACAATAGCGTCCTCTCGTAGGTAGGGAATGACCTGGAAAAAAGCCCTGCGACTCCAACATTTCTAAATAATTTAGTCTGTTACGTCGTTCAAAAGGTTGTTCATCTTGCCAGGGGTTAAAGTAGGTGAAAAGGCTAACCCGTGTGGGGTTCTGGACCCATATCGGGCGCGTCCCCCGGGTGGTGGATAGGGGAATGCCCCCCAGTCATGGGTACCGGGGGTACCGGCTGCGGCCGGCGTGAGCCAAACCAGAGCGCGGCAGGTCTTGTCAACTCGGCAGGCCGGTCGGGCAACCCGTAACCTCCCAACGGAGGGGGCCGGTGGTCTTGACTACTGCAGTCGGGGCCAAGACAAGGAAAAGTCTATAACACCAAACCTGGGCCGTCGGGGTATATTGCCCGGGTCTGGGTGGCGTTGGTGCCGCAAGGAGCGAGTGGCGCCGGGAAACTGGCGCCTGGGGGGAAAGACCTGGCGGTGAGTGTCGTGGATCACGTCTCGCGGCTCGCTGCTGGGCCCGTCTTGCCTTAATTGGCTGGGCCGAGAGGGAGGAAACCTCTATAAAAAGTTACCCAATCCCAAGTTTGGTGCCGTGGCGAGGGGATGCGTGGCTGACGGGTGGTCAGTCGCGAACGGTACACCTCTAGGGAACCGGCGGACTCTCTAGAGTATATACGCTTACCCGGGTACAGGGGGCACTGCCCGGGTGGACCTTTATTTCCCCCACACTCGTGGGAACAATTATGCGTTCAAATTCAAATTTAAATAAATCTGGGAATATGGGGGGGATTCTCTGCGCGAGCAGAAAGTCGAGGATGTGGAAGACGATCAAAGTGTTGTACGGTGCGATGAATGTGAGTAGCCCCGCAATGAAATTGTGGATGGCGCTAGAGCGCTCATCGGGTCTGGATCTGAGACGGTCCAGACTGGTCTAGAAACGATGACAATAGAGCCCGAGAAGGGCGTAGTGATAGAGACTGGTGGCTCGCTATGCTCTCCGCAGAGCTGCGAGGCTGCCGAAAAGTCAGGAGATGGGAACGTCTGTTTTAAGACGCCCGTCATAGTGCTGGAGCGGTGTGACACGCCAGCGTCCGGTCGGTCGGGGAGCCTTTTCTTTAGGCCTGGGGACTTCTCCGGGTCTGAGGACGGGTCTACCCTGACAGACGCTTCGGTCATGTCAATAGATTGTCCCGCACAGACCACGCGGGAGCGCAAGCGGCTGCGCAAGTCAGCCAACAAAGCAGACGGGGGGTCAAGCTCTGACACTCCATCTGTTAAACAATTCAAGAAGGGGACGTCGGGCAAGGGCGGGCGCAATCTGTCAACGAGCCATTATGCCGGTCTGGCAGAGGCTCAGCGCAAGCTCCAAGCCCTTAGAAGGGAAGAGCTCCAATTGGAGCTCGAAGAAAAGGTGGCCGCCAAGGAGCGGCAAACCCGCACTGCCCGGGCGAAGTTCGGGTACGGCTCTGCCCTCTTTGACTATGAGGACAAGACGTTACCCGAGCTTGAAAAGCTGATATTGGAGGACGTCGCGGAGATTACCGAAATCGCCGCGAAGTCCTCCAACCTGAAGGGCACTTTGCAGAAAGCCCTGAAATGTCAGGCGGCCAGCGTGCGCGGCATAATGGAGGAGGTCCTGAAGAGGACTGCCTCCGAAGAGTTGCAGCGCATGCAGGCCACAATTGATCGCCTGTCGGCCGAGGTTGCCCGTCTCCGAGAACAGGCCGGGCGAGCCACGCCTGTGTTGCCTGCGGTGCCTGCCACGGAGCCGGCCCCTCCCTCAGCTATGGAGGTCGTTCCGCCCTCCCTCTCCAGTGACCTCGAGGATGCCATCCGAAGGGTCGTGAGGGAGGAGAGGGCCTTCGTAAGGTCCTGCCTGGCCGGTATTGAGGATCGCCTCTTGCCGGCGAAGACCGTACGTCCGCCCCTAGCGGTGGACCGCAAGAAGGCGGCAACATCTGCGGCTGGTGCTGAGTCGCCCCCGTCTGTGGCCTCCAAAGGGAAGGGCAAGGGGAAACGGTCCAAGCAGGTGACTGAGGTGGCAGCTCCAACTGCCCCAGTGGCCAAGGAGGCTGCACCACCTGCACCCTCCGCCTCCCCGAAACCCGGCCCGTCCTCGGTTCCAGTAGTACCGACGACTGAGGACGGAAATCTTCTTCTTCCCTCCACCACTCCCGCCAATGAGTGGAAAAAGGTTGAGAAGAAATAAAAGAAAAAGAAGACGAAGGCTAAAACCACGACGCCTTCCACTTCTGCTTCCGCCCCAAAGCCGGAAACTGCGAAGTCCTCCAGCAAAGGCGGGAAGAAGAAGAAAAGTTCTAAGAGCTTGACTCTCCCCAAGACCGCGGTTGTGGTGATCACCATCACGCCGGAGGCAGCAAAACGGGGGGAGACATACGGCTCCATACTGGAGAAGGCGCGCGAAGCGGTGAACCCGCTCATTCAGGGGTTCGCCGATGCCGTCAAATGCCGGAAGACGCAGACCGGGGCTCGAATATTTGAGTTCCCGGGCGCAGGACGAGAAGGGAACGCAGACCTGTTCGCCGCCAAGCTGCGTGAGGCTGTGGCCGATGCAACTAAGGTGGAGCGCCCTCAGAAGTTGGCACCTCTCATGGTCCTGGAGATGGACGACTCCGTTTCCAGGGCCGAAGTGATCGCCGTGGCCGCCAAGATCGGTGGTTGCGAGGAAGCCGCCATCAAAGGCGGGGAAATCCGTGACGGTCGCGGGGGATATAGGGCCATCTACTTACAGGTTCCGGTGGCCGCTGCTAAAATCCTCTTGGACCGGAAACGAATCCCGTTGGGCCTAAGCTCAGCGTTGGTCCGGGCCCTGGAGCAGTTGCCAATGCGCTGTTTTAGGTGCTACGGGACGGGCCACGTAAAAGCTGCCTGTCCGTCTGCAGACCGCACACAACTGTGCCTACGCTGCGGGTCAGCCGATCATAAGATCGGCTCCTGCAAGGCACAGCCAAAATGCGCGGTCTGCACGGCCAGTAAAGTATCCGCTGGTCACGTGATGGGGGGTCCTAAGTGCAACCCCCCACCAAAGAAGGGCAAGCTGCAGGCGTCGGTCTCGCCTGCGGCCGCGGCGGCTGAGGTCAGTCCTGAGCCGGCAGAAGGGAATTGTCCGAGTGATCCAAGAAGCAAGACATCGCACCATCCTCCAGGGCAATCTTAATCATTGCCGGGCGGCTCAGGACCTGATGACTCAGGCCATGGCCGATTGGACGGCGGGATTGGCGGTGGTCGCCGAACCGTACTCCGTGCCTCTCAATTGGGTAGCGGATAGGGATGGTTTGGTGGCGATCGCACCGCGGCCCTCCACGGATTCCCCTCCCCTCTCACTCATAGAGAGGGGTCCGGAAACGTGGCCGCCGCGTGGGGGGAAATAACCGTTATTGGCGTTTACTTCTCCCCCAACCGCCCCCTAGCTGAGTTGGACCAGCTGCTCACCAACCTGGCGGCAGCGGTCGCTCGAATGTCGCCGAGGCAGATTGCTGTGCTCGGCGACTTGAACGCCAAATTGGTGTCTTGGGGGAACCCAGCCACTAATCCTCGTGGGAGGTTGGTAGAGTTGTGGGCAACGTCAGTCGGCCTGTCCCTCTTGAATAGAGGGACAACCCATACATGCGTGCGGCAGCAGGGAGGGTCGGTGGTGGACATATCGTTCGCCACCCCTGCACTTGCCGCACGCGTGCAAAGGTGGGAAGTCGATTTGACGGAGACTCTATCCGATCGTCGCCATATTCGGATAGAGTTCTCAGTCCACAACTCCCAAGCGGTGTCGAGCCGGGGTCCGGTGAAGTTCCCTAGATGGGCGCTCACCAAGCTGGACCGTGACATGGCGAAGGAGGCGGCCTTCGTCCAGGATTGGTTCGGGGCACCAACCGATCCGGACGTGGATATAGCCGCTGGGCACCTGCGGAGCGCGCTGACCGAGGTGTGCAATGCAAGCATGCCTCGGTCTTGTCGGCCCCCTCCAAGGCGGGCGGTTTACTGTGGTCGGCGGAACTTGCTGACCTGCGGGCCACCTGTGTCGCGGCCCGAAGGGCTTACACCCGGAGGCGCCGCCGCAGCCACCGGGATGAGGAAGAAGAGGGCCGCCTGTACGCCCTCTATAAGGAAGCGAAGCGCACATTCAAGGCGGCCATAGGTTGACTTGGCACGGGAGGAGATGCTGGAGAGTCTGAATGACGATCCGTGGGGGAGACCGTATAAGGCGGTGCGCAACAAACTGCGCCCCTTAGGTCCCCCACTGACTGAGACTCTCCAGCCAGATCTTTTGGAGGGGGTCGTCCGGGTCCTGTTCCCGGAAAATACTTCGTTTACCCCTCCGAAGATGGATCCTCCCTTTGGGAGCGGCCCCCCGGCCGCGGGTTTTGACCCCATTGCCGCGGAGGAGTTCGACACAGCGTCTGACTACCTCGGCAACAAGAAGACGGCGCGGGGTCCAGACGGGTCCCGGCCAGGGTCGTGGCCATCGTCGTCAGCGAGATAGCTGGTCGCTTTCGGGACCTCTTCAACCGATGCTTTGAGGTAGGGAGGTTCCCGAAAGCGTGGAAGGAGGGCCTTCTGGTCCTCCTTAGGAAGGAGGGCCGGCCGGCGGATTCCCCGTCCGGTTACCGCCCCATAGTCCTCCTAGATGAGGCGGGCAAGCTGTTTGAGAAGCTGATAGCTGCCGGCCTCAACGAGCACCTGGCAGGGACCGGCCCAAACCTATCCGACGCCCAGTATGGGTTTCGGGCGGGCCGGTCTACAATCGACGCCCTGACAAAGCTCAGGGCGACGACAAGCGAGTCCGCAGAGAGGGGGGAGGGCGTGCTGGCTATATCATTTGATATAGCCAACGCATTTAACACCATCCCCCACTCAACAATTCTGGAGGCACTCCGCTATCATGGAGTGCCTCTTTATTTGCGGGCCCTGTTGGCGGACTACCTCTCGGACAGAGAGGTGCTTTACGTCAACAGGGACGGCCGTCTTCAGCGGCGGAAAGTCGAAGCCGGGGTTCCTCAGGGGTCGGTGCTCGGCCCCTTACTGTGGAACCTCGGATACAATTGGCTGCTCCGAGGTGCCCTGCTCCATGGCATGAGTGTCATATGCTACGCGGATGACACTCTTGTCACGGCTCGGGGTCGGACTTACGGAGCGGCTGCGTGTCTGGCCTCGGCTGGCGGCACCCTTGTCGCTGAGAGGATCCGCCGGCTGGGACTCGAGGTGGCGCTGCACAAGACCGAGGCTATCTTCTTTCCGGGGCCTCGGCAGCAAGCACCTCACGACGCTCACATCATTGTGGGCGGCGTGAGGGTCAAAGTGAAGGCTCAGATGAAATATCTGGGCCTAAACTTAGATGGCCGTTGGCACTCAGCCCTCATTTCGCAGGCTTATTGGAACGCCTGCTGAGGGCCGCCAACGCCTTCAGCTGGCTCCTCCCTAATCTGGGGGGACCGAGAACGAGATGCCGGCGATTGTATGCCGGCGTCTTAAGGAGTATGGCGCTCTATGGCGCCCCCGTGTGGGTAGACTCCCTCAACAAGAGGGAGAACGCCGCCCTCCTCCGCAGGCCCCAACGGGCCATTGCACAGCGGGTGGGGAGGGCATACCGCACGGTTGGGGGTAATGCGGCCCGTGCTCTTGCGGGCACGCCACCGTGGGAGCTGGAAGCCCGGGTCCTCGCCACTGTCTACAAATGGACGGCGGAGCAGAGGGCCCGCGAACTGCGACCGGCTCCCGAAGAGCGAGGAGCGGTACGGCGCGAGGCGCACGAGGCCATGGTCCGTCTGTGGAAGGAGGACCTGGCGAGTGCGCCGTTCGGGCGTCGCACGTTGGATGCCATCGGTCCGAATCTGGACCGGTGGCTATAGAGGCCCCACGGGTTCCTCACTTACCGTCTGGTGCAGGTGCTTACCGGGCATGGTTGCTTCGGTGACTACCTGCATCGGATCGGGAGAGAGGAATCCCCGTCGTGCCATGAGTGTGGTGTGACGGAGGACTCGGCGCAGCATACCCTTGCAGTCTGCCCAGGCTGGGAGGAGCAGCGCCGGGTTCTAGTGGCGGCAGTCGGCCAGGACCTGTCATTGCCTAGTATGGTGCACGCCATGCTAGACGATGAGAGGTCTTGGAAGGCGGTAGCCACCTTCTGCGAGACTGTCATTTCGCAGAAGGAGGCGGCGGAGCGGGAGAGGGAGGACGATCCCTCAGCGCCCCCGCTCCGTAGACAGAGGGTGGGAAGGAGACGGCGGTTGTACGATCGCTCTCTTGTCCCCCAAGGTGGCATGCAGGCTGGAGGCACGGGGGTGCCTCCTCCTGCATTGCACGCGCCACCATCGTCGAGAGGGAATAGTGCCGCGTCCCCGGCTATTCCCTCTGTCCCCCCGCAAGGTGGGCGCGCTGGGCCCGCCGTGTAAGCGGGCAGCTGTCCAGGGTGTGCATGGATGTCAAAGCTTTTGCTAGACTCCCATGTCGCCCTGTAGACAGGGAAGGGAAGCCGCAGGTTTTTGGTGGGTAGTCTCCGCTCTTCGTTGAGCGGTGAAAGTCTCACACACGGCTGAGGCCCCCCGGTCTCGGCTACGGCTCATAAATGGGTTTTCCTGCGATAAAAAAAAAGAAGAAGGTGAAAATGCTAAAATTATTGCAAACAGAATCCATATTGCGATGTTTTTAAAGGGCAACAGGTCCGATCCACACAAACGAGGTGTCTACGCAACGGCCTCGACGCGACGGTCAATATAAAGTCGGTTAATATCAAGACAAAATATTTCACGGTGTCCGAAAAAGTGTAAAATTCGACTAACTTTGTATGCGATGTATCTTTTAAAATATCGCAAAAGAGGACCTACTTCAACAGCGCAGCGTGCGCAAAACCACTTCAGTGAGCTAATATGATCGAAAAGTATGCTAAAAGATGATCGATTTGAACAGAAACGACAAACTAAAACATTTCAAACTGAGCTTTAAAACGACAAATATTCAGTGTCTAAATTAGGTGAAAACGCTAAAATTATTCAAAACCGAATCCATATTGCAAAGTTTTTGAAATGCAACAGGTCCAATCTACATAAATGAGGTGTCTACGCAACAGGCTCGACGCGACGGTCAATATAAAGTCGGTTAATATCAAGACAAAATATTTCACGGTGACCGAAAAAGTGTAAAATTCGACTAACATTGTATGGCATGTATCTTTAAAACTAACGTAGGAGAGTACCTACTTTAACAGCAGAGCGTGCGCTGAACTATCTTTGGTGAGCTAATATGATCGAAAATCATGCTAAAAGATGATCAATTTGAACAGAAACGACAAACTAAAACAATTCAAACTGAGCTTTAAAACGACAAAAAATCAGTGTCTTAAGTAGGTAAAAACTCTAAAATTATTGCAAACAAAATCCATGTTGCGATGTTTTTGAAGTGCAACAGGTCCGATCTACACAAACGAGGTATCTACGCAACGGCCTCGACGCGACGGTCAATATAAAGTCGGTTAATTTCAAGACAAAATATTTCACGGTAACCGAAAAAGTGTAAAATTCGACTAACTTTGTATGGGATGTATCTTTAAAAATATCGCGAAAGAGTACCTACTAGAACAGCGGAGCGTGCGCAGAACCACTTCCCGGAGCTAATATGATTTAAAAATATGCTAAAAGATGATCGATTTGAACAGAAACGACAAACTAAAACATTTTAAACTGAGCTTTAAAACGACAAATATTCAGTGTGTAAAGTAGAGGAAAACGCTAAAATTATTGCAAACAGAATCCATATTGCGATGTTTTTGAAGTGCAACAGGTCCGATCTACACAAGCAAGGTGTCAACGCAACGACCTTGACGCGACGGTCAATATAAAGTCGGTTAATATCAAGACAAAATATTTCAAGGTGACAGAAAAAGTGTAAAATTCGACTACATTTGTATGGCATGTATCTTTTTAAATAACGCAGGAGAGTACCTATTTCAACAGCGTAACGTACACTAAACTACTCCGGTGAGCTAATATGATAGAGAAGTATGCTAAAAGATGATCAATTAGAACAGAAACGACAAACTAAAACATTTCAAACTGAGCTTTAAAACGACAAATATTCAGTGTCTAAAGTAGCGGAAAACGCTAAAATTATTCAAAACAGAATCCATATTGCAAAGTTTTTGAAATGCAACAGGTCCAATCTACATAAACGAGGTGTCTACGCAACAGGCCCGACGCGACGGTCAATAAAAAGTCGGTTAATATCAAGACAAAATATTTCACGATGACCGAAAAAGTGTAAAATTCGACTAACTTTGTATGGGATGTATCTTTTAAAATATCGCAGAAAGTACCTACTTCAACAGCGAAACGTGCGCAGAACCACTTTGTTGAGCTAATGTGATCAATAGGTATGCTAAACGATGATCGAATTGAACAGAAACGACAAACTAAAACATTTCAAACTGAGCTTTAAAACGACAAATATTCAGTGTCTAAAGTAGGTGAAAATGCTAAAATTATTCAAAACAGAATCCATATTGCGATGTCTTGTAGTGCAACAGGTCCGCTCTACACAAACGAGGTATCAACGCAACGGCCACGACGCGACGGTTAATATGAAGGCAAAATATTTCACGGTGACCAAAAAAGTGTAAAATTCGACCAACTTTGTATGGCATTTATCTTTTAAAATATCGCAGAAAAGTACCTATTTCAACAGCAAAGCGTGCGCACAATAACTCCGGTGAGCTAATGTGATCGAAAAGTATGCTAAAAGATGATCGATTTGAACAGAAACGACAAACTAAAACATTTCAAACTAAGTTTTAAAACGACAAATATTCAGTGTCTAAAGTAGGTGAAAAGGCCTAAATTATTCCAAACAGAATCCATATTGCGATGTTTTTGAAGTGCAACAGGTCCGATCTACGCAAACGAGGTGTCTACGCAAAAGGCTCGACGCGACGGTCAATATAAAGTCGGATTATATCAAGAAAAAATATTTCACGTTGACCGAAAAAGTGTTAAATTCCATTAACTTTGTATGGCATGTATCTTTTAAAATAACGCAAAAGAGTACCTACTAGAAAAGCGGAGCGTGCGCAAAACCACTTCGATGAGCTAATGTGATCGAAAAGTATGCTAAAAAATTATCGATATGAACAGAAACGACAAACTTATACATTACAAACTAAGTTTTAAAACGACAAATATTTAGTGTCTAAAGTAGGTGAAAACGCTAAAATAATTGCAAACAGAATCCACATTGCGATGTTTTTGAAGTGCAACAGGTCCGATTTACACAAACGAGGTGTCAACGCAACGGCCTTGAAGCGACGGTCAATATAAAGTCGGTTAATATCAAGACAAAATATTTCAAGGTGACAGAAAAAGTGTAAAATTCGACTAACTTTGTATGGCATGTATCTTTTTAAATAACGCAGGAGAGTACCTATTTCAACAGCGTAGCGTACGCAAAACTACTCCGGTAAGCTGATATGATCGAGAAGTATGCTAAAAGATGATCGATTTGAACAGAAACGACAAACTAAAACATTTCAAACTGAGCTTTAAACGACAAAAATTCAGTGACTAAAGTAGTTGAAAACGCTAAAATTATTCCAAACATAATCCATTTTGCAATGTTTTTGAAATGCAACAAGTCCATTCTACACAAACGAGTTGTCAACGCAACAGGCTCGACGCGACGGTCAATATAAAGTTAGTTAATATCAAGACAAACTATTTTACGGTGACCGAAAAAGTGTAAAATTCGACTAACTTTGTATAGCATGTATCTATTAACATAACGCCGGAGAGTATATATTTCAACAGCGGAACGTACGCACAAACACTCAAGTGAGCTAATATGATCGAAAAGTATGCTAAAAGTTGATCGATTTGAACAGAAACGACAAACTAAAACATTTCAAACTGAGCTTTAAAACGACAAACAAACTTAATGACAAACTTAATAACAAATAAAGATATTTGTATTTGTATTTGTATTTGTATTTGACAAATATATAGTGTCTAAAGTAGGTGAAAACGCTCAAATTATTGCAAACAGAATCCATATTGCGATGTTTTTAAAGTGCAACCGGTCCGATCTACACAAAAGAGGTGACTACGCAACGGGCTCGACGCGACGGTCAATATAAAGTCGGTTAATATCAAGACAAAATATTTCACGGTGACCGAAAAAGTGTACAATTCGACTAACTTTGCATGGCATGTATCTTTCAAAATAACGTGAGAGAGTAACTTCTTCGACAGCGAAGCGTGCGCAGAAACACTCCGGTGAGCTAATTAGATCTAAAAGTATGCTGAAAGATGATCAATTTGAACAGAAACGACAAACTAAAACATTTTAAACTGAGCTTTAAAACGACAAATATTCAGTGTCTAAAGTAGGTGAAAACGCTAAAATAATTGCAAACAGAATCCATTTTGCGATGTTTTTGAAGTGCAACAGGTCTAATCTACACAAACAAGGTGTCAACGCAACGGCCTTGACGCGACGGTCAATATAAAGTCGGTTAATATCAAGACAAAATATTTCAAGGTGACAGAAAAAGTGTAAAATTCGACGAAATTTGTATGGCATGTATCTTTTTAAATAACGCAGGAGAATACCTATTTCAACAGCGTAACGTACGCTAAACCACTCTGGTGAGCTAATATGATCGAGAAGTATGCTAAAAGATGATCGATTTGAACAGAAACGACAAGCTAAAACATTTCAAACTGAGCTTTAAAACGACAAATATTCAGTGTCTAAAGTAGGTGAAAACGCTAAAATAATTCAAAACAGAATCAATTTTGCAAAGTTTTTGAAATGCAACAGGTCCAATCTACACAAACGAGGTGTCTACGCAACAGCCTCGATGCGGCGGTGAATATAAAGTCGGTTAATATCAAGACAAAATATTTCACGATGACCGAAAAAGCGTAAAATTCGACTGACATTGTATGGCATGTATCTTTAAAACTAACGTAGGAGAGTACCTACCCTAACAGCAGAGCGTGCGCTGAACTACTTTGATGGGCTAATATGATCGAAAAGTATGCTTAAAGATGATCGATTGGAACAGAAACGTCAAACTAATATATTTCAAACTGAGCTTTAAAACGACAAATATTCAGTGTCTAAAGTAGGTGAAAACGCTAAAATTATTCAAAACAGAATCCATATTGCGAAGTTTTTGAAATAAAACAGGTCCAATCTACACAAACTAGGTGTCTACGCAACAGGCTCGACGCGACGGTCAATATATAGTCGGTTAATATCAAGACAAAATATTTCACGGTGACCGAAAAAGTGTAAAATTCGACTAACTTTTTATGGCGTGTATCTAACAAAATAACGCAAGAGAGTAACTTTTTCAACAACGAAGTGTGAGCAGAACCACTTCATTGAGCTAATATGATCGAAAAATATGCTAAAAGATGATCAATTTGAACAGAAACGACAAACGAAAACATTTCAAACTGAGCTTTAAAACGACAAATATTCAGTGTCTAAAGTAGGTGAAAACGCTAAAATTATTTAAAACAGAATCCATATTGCGATGTTTTGTAGTGCAACAGGTCCGGTCTACACAAACGAGGTATCTACGCAACGGCCACGACGCGACGGTTAATATAAAGGCAAAATATTTCACGGTGACCAAAAAAGTGTAAAATTCGACTAACTTTTTATGGCGTGTATCTAACAAAATAACGCAAGAGAGTAACTTTTTCAACAACGAAGTGTGAGCAGAACCACTTCATTGAGCTAATATGATCGAAAAATATGCTAAAAGATGATCAATTTGAACAGAAACGACAAACGAAAACATTTCAAACTGAGCTTTAAAACGACAAATATTCAGTGTCTAAAGTAGGTGAAAACGCTAAAATTATTTAAAACAGAATCCATATTGCGATGTTTTGTAGTGCAACAGGTCCGGTCTACACAAACGAGGTATCTACGCAACGGCCACGACGCGACGGTTAATATAAAGGCAAAATATTTCACGGTGACCAAAAAAGTGTAAAATTCGACTAACTTTTTATGGCGTGTATCTAACAAAATAACGCAAGAGAGTAACTTTTTCAACAACGGAGTGTGAGCAGAACCACTTCATTGAGCTAATATGATCGAAAAATATGCTAAAAGATGATCAATTTGAACAGAAACGACAAACGAAAACATTTCAAACTGAGCTTTAAAACGACAAATATTCAGTGTCTAAAGTAGGTGAAAACGCTAAAATTATTCAAAACAGAATCCATATTGCGATGTTTTGTAGTGCAACAGGTCCGGTCTACACAAACGAGGTATCTACGCAACGGCCACGACGCGACGGTTAATATCAAGACAAAATATTTCACGGTGACGGAAAAAGTGTAAAATTCGACTAACTTTGTATGGGATGGATCTTTTTAAATATTGCAAAAGAGTACCTATTAAAACAGCGGAACGTGCGCAGAACCACTTTGTTGAGCTAATGTGATCGAAAAGTATGCTAAAAGATGATCGATTTGAACAGAAACGACAAACTAAAACATTTCAAACTGAGCTTTAAAACGACAAATATTCAGTGTATTTAGTAGGTGAAAACGCTAAAATTATTCAAAACAGAATCCATATTGCGATGTTTTGTAGTGCAACAGGTCCGGTCTACACAAACGAGGTATCTTCGCAACGGCCACGACGCGAGGGTTAATATAAAGGCAAAATATTTCACGGTGACCAAAAAAGTGTAAAATTCGACTAACTTTGTATGGGATGTATCTTTTAAAATATCGAAGAAAGTACCTACTTCAACAGCGAAACGTGCGCAGAACCACTTTGTAGAGCTAATGTGATCAATAAGTATGCTAAACGATGATCGATTTGAACAGAAACGACAAACTAAAACATTTCAAACTGAGCTTTAAAACGATAATATTCAGTGTATTATGTAGGTGAAAACGCTAAAATTATTTAAAACAGAATCCATATTGCGATGTTTTGTAGTGCAACAGGTCCGGTCTACACAAACGAGGTGTCTACGAAACGGGCTCGTCGCGACGGTCAATATAAAGTCGGATTTTATCAAGAAAAAATATTTCACGGTGACCGAAAAAGTGTAAAATTCGACTAACATTATATGAAATGTATCTTTTAAAGTATCGCAAAAGAGTACCTACTAGAACAGCGGAGCGTGCGCAGAACCACTTCGGTGAGCTAATATGATCGAAAAATATGCTAAAAGGTGATCGATTTGAACAGAAACGACAAACTAAAACATTTCAAACTGAGCTTTAAAACGACAAATATTCAGTGTCTAAAGTGGGTGAAAACGCTAAAATAATTGCAAACAGAATCCACATTGCGATGTTTTTGAATCGCAACAGGTCCGATCTACACAAACGAGGTGTCAACGCAACGGCCTTGAAGCGACGGTCAATATAAAGTCGGTTAATATCAAGACAAAATATTTCAAGGTGACAGAAAAAGTGTAAAATTCGACTAACATTGTATGAAATGTATCTTTTAAAGTATCGCAAAAGAGTACCTACTAGAACTGCGGAGCGTGCGCAGAATCCATATTGCGATGTTTTTGAAGTGCAACAGGTCTGATCTACAAAAACGAGGTGACTACGCAACGGGCTCGACGCGACGGTCAATATAAAGTCGGTTAATATCAAGACAAAATATTTCACGGTGACCGAAAAAGTGTACAATTCGACTAACTTTGCATGGTATGTATCTTTTAAAATATTGAAGGAGAGTATATATTTCAACAGCGGAGCGTGCGCACAAACACTCCGAAGAGCTAATTAGATCGAAAAATATGCTAAAAGATGATCGATTTGAACAGAAACGACAAACTAAAACAATTCAAACTGAGCTTTAAAACGACAAAAAATCAGTGTCTTAAGTAGGTAAAAACTCTAAAATTATTGCAAACAAAATCCATGTTGCGATGTTTTTGAAGTGCAACAGGTCCGATCTACACAAACGAGGTATCTACGCAACGGCCTCGACGCGACGGTCAATATAAAGTCGGTTAATTTCAAGACAAAATATTTCACGGTAACCGAAAAAGTGTAAAATTCGACTAACTTTGTATGGGATGTATCTTTAAAAATATCGCGAAAGAGTACCTACTAGAACAGCGGAGCGTGCGCAGAACCACTTCCCGGAGCTAATATGATTTAAAAATATGCTAAAAGATGATCGATTTGAACAGAAACGACAAACTAAAACATTTTAAACTGAGCTTTAAAACGACAAATATTCAGTGTGTAAAGTAGAGGAAAACGCTAAAATTATTGCAAACAGAATCCATATTGCGATGTTTTTGAAGTGCAACAGGTCCGATCTACACAAACAAGGTGTCAACGCAACGACCTTGACGCGACGGTCAATATAAAGTCGGTTAATATCAAGACAAAATATTTCAAGGTGACAGAAAAAGTGTAAAATTCGACTACATTTGTATGGCATGTATCTTTTTAAATAACGCAGGAGAGTACCTATTTCAACAGCGTAACGTACGCTAAACTACTCCGGTGAGCTAATATGATAGAGAAGTATGCTAAAAGATGATCAATTAGAACAGAAACGACAAACTAAAACATTTCAAACTGAGCTTTAAAACGACAAATATTCAGTGTCTAAAGTAGCGGAAAACGCTAAAATTATTCAAAACAGAATCCATATTGCAAAGTTTTTGAAATGCAACAGGTCCAATCTACATAAACGAGGTGTCTACGCAACAGGCCCGACGCGACGGTCAATAAAAAGTCGGTTAGTATCAAGACAAAATATTTCACGATGACCGAAAAAGTGTAAAATTCGACTAACTTTGTATGGGATGTATCTTTTAAAATATCGCAGAAAGTACCTACTTCAACAGCGAAACGTGCGCAGAACCACTTTGTTGAGCTAATGTGATCAATAGGTATGCTAAACGATGATCGAATTGAACAGAAACGACAAACTAAAACATTTCAAACTGAGCTTTAAAACGACAAATATTCAGTGTCTAAAGTAGGTGAAAATGCTAAAATTATTCAAAACAGAATCCATATTGCGATGTCTTGTAGTGCAACAGGTCCGCTCTACACAAACGAGGTATCAACGCAACGGCCACGACGCGACGGTTAATATGAAGGCAAAATATTTCACGGTGACCAAAAAAGTGTAAAATTCGACCAACTTTGTATGGCATGTATCTTTTAAAATATCGCAGAAAAGTACCTATTTCAACAGCAAAGCGTGCGCACAATAACTCCGGTGAGCTAATGTGATCGAAAAGTATGCTAAAAGATGATCGATTTGAACAGAAACGACAAACTAAAACATTTCAAACTAAGTTTTAAAACGACAAATATTCAGTGTCTAAAGTAGGTGAAAAGGCTTAAATTATTCCAAACAGAATCCATATTGCGATGTTTTTGAAGTGCAACAGGTCCGATCTACGCAAACGAGGTGTCTACGCAAAAGGCTCGACGCGACGGTCAATATAAAGTCGGATTATATCAAGAAAAAATATTTCACGTTGACCGAAAAAGTGTTAAATTCCATTAACTTTGTATGGCATGTATCTTTTAAAATAACGCAAAAGAGTACCTACTAGAAAAGCGGAGCGTGCGCAAAACCACTTCGATGAGCTAATGTGATCGAAAAGTATGCTAAAAAATTATCGATATGAACAGAAACGACAAACTTATACATTACAAACTAAGTTTTAAAACGACAAATATTCAGTGTCTAAAGTAGGTGAAAACGCTAAAATAATTGCAAACAGAATCCACATTGCGATGTTTTTGAAGTGCAACAGGTCCGATTTACACAAACGAGGTGTCAACGCAACGGCCTTGAAGCGACGGTCAATATAAAGTCGGTTAATATCAAGACAAAATATTTCAAGGTGACAGAAAAAGTGTAAAATTCGACTAACTTTGTATGGCATGTATCTTTTTAAATAACGCAGGAGAGTACCTATTTCAACAGCGTAGCGTACGCAAAACTACTCCGGTAAGCTGATATGATCGAGAAGTATGCTAAAAGATGATCGATTTGAACAGAAACGACAAACTAAAACATTTCAAACTGAGCTTTAAACGACAAAAATTCAGTGTCTAAAGTAGTTGAAAACGCTAAAATTATTCCTAACATAATCCATTTTGCAATGTTTTTGAAATGCAACAAGTCCATTCTACACAAACGAGTTGTCAACGCAACAGGCTCGACGCGACGGTCAATATAAAGTTAGTTAATATCAAGACAAACTATTTTACGGTGACCGATAAAGTGTAAAATTCGACTAACTTTGTATGAAATGTATCTTTTAAAGTATCGCAAAAGAGTACCTACTAGAACTGCGGAGCGTGCGCAGAACCACTTCGGTGAGCTAATGTGATTGAAAAGTATGCTAAAAGATGATCGATTTGAACAGAAACGACAAACTAAAACATTTCAAACTGAGCTTTAAAACGACAAACAAACTTAATGACAAACTTAATAACAAATAAAGATATTTGTATTTGTATTTGTATTTGACAAATATATAGTGTCTAAAGTAGGTGAAAACGCTCAAATTATTGCAAACAGAATCCATATTGCGATGTTTTTAAAGTGCAACCGGTCCGATCTACACAAAAGAGGTGACTACGCAACGGGCTCGACGCGACGGTCAATATAAAGTCGGTTAATATCAAGACAAAATATTTCACGGTGACCGAAAAAGTGTACAATTCGACTAACTTTGCATGGCATGTATCTTTTGAAATGTTGAAGGAGAGTAACTTTTTCAACAGCGGAGCGTGCGCACAAGCACTCCGAAGAGCTAATTAGATCGAAAAATATGCTAAAAGATGATCGATTTGAACAGAAACGACAAACTAAAACATTTGAAACTGAGCTTTAAAACGACAAATATTCAGTGTCTAAAGTAGGTGAAAACGCTAAATTTATTGCAAAAAAGAATCCATATTGCGATGTTTTTGAAGTGCAACAGGTCTGATCTACAAAAACGAGATGTCAACGCAACGGGCTCGACGCGACGGTCAATATAAAGTCGGTAATATCAAGACAAAATATTTCACGGTGACCGAAAAAGTGTAAAATTCGACTAACTTTTTATGGCATGTATCTTTCAAAATAACGTGAGAGAGTAACTTCTTCGACAGCGAAGCGTGCGCAGAAACACTCCGGTGAGCTAATTAGATCTAAAAGTATGCTGAAAGATGATCAATTTGAACAGAAACGACAAACTAAAACATTTTAAACTGAGCTTTAAAACGACAAATATTCAGTGTCTAAAGTAGGTGAAAACGCTAAAATAATTGCAAACAGAATCCATTTTGCGATGTTTTTGAAGTGCAACAGGTCTAATCTACACAAACAAGGTGTCAACGCAACGGCCTTGACGCGACGGTCAATATAAAGTCGGTTAATATCAAGACAAAATATTTCAAGGTGACAGAAAAAGTGTAAAATTCGACGAAATTTGTATGGCATGTATCTTTTTAAATAACGCAGGAGAATACCTATTTCAACAGCGTAACGTACGCTAAACCACTCTGGTGAGCTAATATGATCGAAAAGTATGCTAAAAGATGATCGATTTGAACAGAAACGACAAGCTAAAACATTTCAAACTGAGCTTTAAAACGACAAATATTCAGTGTCTAAAGTAGGTGAAAACGCTAAAATAATTCAAAACAGAATCAATTTTGCAAAGTTTTTGAAATGCAACAGGTCCAATCTACACAAACGAGGTGTCTACGCAACAGCCTCGATGCGGCGGTGAATATAAAGTCGGTTAATATCAAGACAAAATATTTCACGATGACCGAAAAAGCGTAAAATTCGACTGACATTGTATGGCATGTATCTTTAAAACTAACGTAGGAGAGTACCTACCCTAACAGCAGAGCGTGCGCTGAACTACTTTGATGGGCTAATATGATCGAAAAGTATGCTTAAAGATGATCGATTGGAACAGAAACGTCAAACTAATATATTTCAAACTGAGCTTTAAAACGACAAATATTCAGTGTCTAAAGTAGGTGAAAACGCTAAAATTATTCAAAACAGAATCCATATTGCGAAGTTTTTGAAATAAAACAGGTCCAATCTACACAAACTAGGTGTCTACGCAACAGGCTCGACGCGACGGTCAATATATAGTCGGATAATATCAAGACAAAATATTTCACGGTGACCGAAAAAGTGTAAAATTCGACTAACTTTTTATGGCGTGTATCTAACAAAATAACGCAAGAGAGTAACTTCTTCAACAACGAAGTGTGAGCAGAACCACTTCATTGAGCTAATATGATCGAAAAATATGCTAAAAGATGATCAATTTGAACAGAAACGACAAACGAAAACATTTCAAACTGAGCTTTAAAACGACAAATATTCAGTGTCTAAAGTAGGTGAAAACGCTAAAATTATTTAAAAAAGAATCCATATTGCGATGTTTTGTAGTGCAACAGGTCCGGTCTACACAAACGAGGTATCTACGCAACGGCCACGACGCGACGGTTAATATAAAGGCAAAATATTTCACGGTGACCAAAAAAGTGTAAAATTCGACTAACTTTTTATGGCGTGTATCTAACAAAATAACGCAAGAGAGTAACTTCTTCAACAACGGAGTGTGAGCAGAACCACTTCATTGAGCTAATATGATCGAAAAATATGCTAAAAGATGATCAATTTGAACAGAAACGACAAACGAAAACATTTCAAACTGAGCTTTAAAACGACAAATATTCAGTGTCTAAAGTAGGTGAAAACGCTAAAATTATTCAAAACAGAATCCATATTGCGATGTTTTGTAGTGCAACAGGTCCGGTCTACACAAACGAGGTATCTACGCAACGGCCACGACGCGACGGTTAATATAAAGGCAAAATATTTCACGGTGACCAAAAAAGTGTAAAATTCGACTAACATTTTATGGCGTGTATCTAACAAAATAACGCAAGAGAGTAACTTCTTCAACAACGGAGTGTGAGCAGAACCACTTCATTGAGCTAAAATGATCGAAAAATATGCTAAAAGATGATCGATTTGAACAGAAACAACAAACTAAAACATTTCAAACTGAGCTTTAAAACGACAAATATTCAGTGTCTAAAGTAGGTGAAAACGCTAAAATTATTCAAAACAGAATCCATATTGCGATGTTTTGTAGTGCAACAGGTCCGGTCTACACAAACGAGGTATCTACGCAACGGCCACGACGCGAGGGTTAATATAAAGGCAAAATATTTCACGGTGACCAAAAAAGTGTAAAATTCGACTAACTTTGTATGGGATGTATCTTTTAAAATATCGAAGAAAGTACCTACTTCAACAGCGAAACGTGCGCAGAACCACTTTGTTGAGCTAATGTGATCAATAAGTATGCTAAACGATGATCGATTTGAACAGAAACGACAAACTAAAACATTTCAAACTGAGCTTTAAAACGACAAATATTCAGTGTATTATGTAGGTGAAAACGCTAAAATTATTTAAAACAGAATCCATATTGCGATGTTTTGTAGTGCAACAGGTCCGGTCTACACAAACGAGGTATCTACGCAACGGCCACGACGCGACGGTTAATATAAAGGCAAAATATTTCACGGTGACCAAAAAAGTGTAAAATTCGACCAACTTTGTATGGCATGTATCTTTTAAAATATCGCAGGAAAGTACATATTCAACAGCAAAACGTGCGCACAATCACTTCAATGAGCTAATATGATCGAAAAGTATGCTAAAAGATGATCGATTTGAACAGAAACGACAAACTAAAACATTTCAAACTAAGTTTTAAAACGACAAATATTCAGTGTCTAAAGTAGGTGAAAAGGCTTAAATTATTTCAAACAGAATCCATATTGCGATGTTTTTGAAGTGCAACAGGTCCAATCTACACAAACGAGGTGTCTACGCAACGGGCTCGTCGCGACGGTCAATATAAAGTCGGATTTTATCAAGAAAAAATATTTCACGGTGACCGAAAAAGTGTAAAATTCGACTAACATTATATGAAATGTATCTTTTAAAGTATCGCAAAAGAGTACCTACTAGAACAGCGGAGCGTGCGCAGAACCACTTCGGTGAGCTAATATGATCGAAAAGTATGCTAAAAGGTGATCGATTTGAACAGAAACGACAAACTAAAACATTTCAAACTGAGCTTTAAAACGACAAATATTCAGTGTCTAAAGTGGGTGAAAACGCTAAAATAATTGCAAACAGAATCCACATTGCGATGTTTTTGAATCGCAACAGGTCCGATCTACACAAACGAGGTGTCAACGCAACGGCCTTGAAGCGACGGTCAATATAAAGTCGGTTAATATCAAGACAAAATATTTCAAGGTGACAGAAAAAGTGTAAAATTCGACTAACATTGTATGAAATGTATCTTTTAAAGTATCGCAAAAGAGTACCTACTAGAACTGCGGAGCGTGCGCAGAACCACTTCGGTGAGCTAATGTGATTGAAAAGTATGCTAAAAGATGATCGATTTGAACAGAAACGACAAACTAAAACATTTCAAACTGAGCTTTAAAACGACAAATATTCAGTGTATTTAGTAGGTGAAAACGCTAAAATTATTCAAAACAGAATCCATATTGCGATGTTTTGTAGTGCAACAGGTCCGGTCTACACAAACGAGGTATCTACGCAACGGCCACGACGCGACGGTTAATATAAAGGCAAAATATTTCACGGTGACCAAAAAAGTGTAAAATTCGACTAACATTTTATGGCGTGTATCTAACAAAATAACGCAAGAGAGTAACTTCTTCAACAACGGAGTGTGAGCAGAACCACTTCATTGAGCTAAAATGATCGAAAAATATGCTAAAAGATGATCGATTTGAACAGAAACAACAAACTAAAACATTTCAAACTGAGCTTTAAAACGACAAATATTCAGTGTCTAAAGTAGGTGAAAACGCTAAAATTATTCAAAACAGAATCCATATTGCGATGTTTTGTAGTGCAATAGGTCCGGTCTACACAAACGAGGTATCTACGCAACGGCCACGACGCGAGGGTTAATATAAAGGCAAAATATTTCACGGTGACCAAAAAAGTGTAAAATTCGACTAACTTTGTATGGGATGTATCTTTTAAAATATCGAAGAAAGTACCTACTTCAACAGCGAAACGTGCGCAGAACCACTTTGTTGAGCTAATGTGATCAATAAGTATGCTAAACGATGATCGATTTGAACAGAAACGACAAACTAAAACATTTCAAACTGAGCTTTAAAACGACAAATATTCAGTGTATTATGTAGGTGAAAACGCTAAAATTATTTAAAACAGAATCCATATTGCGATGTTTTGTAGTGCAACAGGTCCGGTCTACACAAACGAGGTATCTACGCAACGGCCACGACGCGACGGTTAATATAAAGGCAAAATATTTCACGGTGACCAAAAAAGTGTAAAATTCGACCAACTTTGTATGGCATGTATCTTTTAAAATATCGCAGGAAAGTACATATTCAACAGCAAAACGTGCGCACAATCACTTCAATGAGCTAATATGATCGAAAAGTATGCTAAAAGATGATCGATTTGAACAGAAACGACAAACTAAAACATTTCAAACTAAGTTTTAAAACGACAAATATTCAGTGTCTAAAGTAGGTGAAAAGGCTTAAATTATTTCAAACAGAATCCATATTGCGATGTTTTTGAAGTGCAACAGGTCCAATCTACACAAACGAGGTGTCTACGCAACGGGCTCGTCGCGACGGTCAATATAAAGTCGGATTTTATCAAGAAAAAATATTTCACGGTGACCGAAAAAGTGTAAAATTCGACTAACATTATATGAAATGTATCTTTTAAAGTATCGCAAAAGAGTACCTACTAGAACAGCGGAGCGTGCGCAGAACCACTTCGGTGAGCTAATATGATCGAAAAGTATGCTAAAAGGTGATCGATTTGAACAGAAACGACAAACTAAAACATTTCAAACTGAGCTTTAAAACGACAAATATTCAGTGTCTAAAGTGGGTGAAAACGCTAAAATAATTGCAAACAGAATCCACATTGCGATGTTTTTGAATCGCAACAGGTCCGATCTACACAAACGAGGTGTCAACGCAACGGCCTTGAAGCGACGGTCAATATAAAGTCGGTTAATATCAAGACAAAATATTTCAAGGTGACAGAAAAAGTGTAAAATTCGACTAACATTGTATGAAATGTATCTTTTAAAGTATCGCAAAAGAGTACCTACTAGAACTGCGGAGCGTGCGCAGAACCACTTCGGTGAGCTAATGTGATTGAAAAGTATGCTAAAAGATGATCGATTTGAACAGAAACGACAAAATAAAACATTTCAAACTGAGCTTTAAAACGACAAATATTCAGTGTATTTAGTAGGTGAAAACGCTAAAATTATTCAAAACAGAATCCATATTGCGATGTTTTGTAGTGCAACAGGTCCGGTCTACACAAACGAGGTATCTACGCAACGGCCACGACGCGAGGGTTAATATAAAGGCAAAATATTTCACGGTGACCAAAAAAGTGTAAAATTCGACTAACTTTGTATTCGACAAATATATAGTGTCTAAAGTAGGTGAAAACGCTAAAATTATTGCAAACAGAATCCATATTGCGATGTTTTTGAAGTGCAACAGGTCTGATCTACAAAAACGAGGTGACTACGCAACGGGCTCGACGCGACGGTCAATATAAAGTCGGTTAATATCAAGACAAAATATTTCACGGTGACCGAAAAAGTGTACAATTCGACTAACTTTGCATGGTATGTATCTTTTAAAATATTGAAGGAGAGTATATATTTCAACAGCGGAGCGTGCGCACAAACACTCCGAAGAGCTAATTAGATCGAAAAATATGCTAAAAGATGATCGATTTGAACAGAAACGACAAACTAAAACAATTCAAACTGAGCTTTAAAACGACAAAAAATCAGTGTCTTAAGTAGGTAAAAACTCTAAAAATATTGCAAACAAAATCCATGTTGCGATGTTTTTGAAGTGCAACAGGTCCGATCTACACAAACGAGGTATCTACGCAACGGCCTCGACGCGACGGTCAATATAAAGTCGGTTAATTTCAAGACAAAATATTTCACGGTAACCAAAAAGGTGTAAAATTCGACTAACTTTGTATGGGATGTATCTTTAAAAATATCGCGAAAGAGTACCTACTAGAACAGCGGAGCGTGCGCAGAACCACTTCCCGGAGCTAATATGATTTAAAAATATGCTAAAAGATGATCGATTTGAACAGAAACGACAAACTAAAACATTTTAAACTGAGCTTTAAAACGACAAATATTCAGTGTGTAAAGTAGAGGAAAACGCTAAAATTATTGCAAACAGAATCCATATTGCGATGTTTTTGAAGTGCAACAGGTCCGATCTACACAAACAAGGTGTCAACGCAACGATCTTGACGCGACGGTCAATATAAAGTCGGTTAATATCAAGACAAAATATTTCAAGGTGACAGAAAAAGTGTAAAATTCGACTACATTTGTATGGCATGTATCTTTTTAAATAACGCAGGAGAGTACCTATTTCAACAGCGTAACGTACGCTAAACTACTCCGGTGAGCTAATATGATAGAGAAGTATGCTAAAAGATGATCAATTAGAACAGAAACGACAAACTAAAACATTTCAAACTGAGCTTTAAAACGACAAATATTCAGTGTCTAAAGTAGCGGAAAACGCTAAAATTATTCAAAACAGAATCCATATTGCAAAGTTTTTGAAATGCAACAGGTCCAATCTACATAAACGAGGTGTCTACGCAACAGGCCCGACGCGACGGTCAATAAAAAGTCGGTTAATATCAAGACAAAATATTTCACGATGACCGAAAAAGTGTAAAATTCGACTAACTTTGTATGGGATGTATCTTTTAAAATATCGCAGAAAGTACCTACTTCAACAGCGAAACGTGCGCAGAACCACTTTGTTGAGCTAATGTGATCAATAGGTATGCTAAACGATGATCGAATTGAACAGAAACGACAAACTAAAACATTTCAAACTGAGCTTTAAAACGACAAATATTCAGTGTCTAAAGTAGGTGAAAATGCTAAAATTATTCAAAACAGAATCCATATTGCGATGTCTTGTAGTGCAACAGGTCCGCTCTACACAAACGAGGTATCAACGCAACGGCCACGACGCGACGGTTAATATGAAGGCAAAATATTTCACGGTGACCAAAAAAGTGTAAAATTCGACCAACTTTGCATGGCATGTATCTTTTAAAATATCGCAGAAAAGTACCTATTTCAACAGCAAAGCGTGCGCACAATAACTCCGGTGAGCTAATGTGATCGAAAAGTATGCTAAAAGATGATCGATTTGAACAGAAACGACAAACTAAAACATTTCAAACTAAGTTTTAAAACGACAAATATTCAGTGTCTAAAGTAGGTGAAAATGCTTAAATTATTCCAAACAGAATCCATATTGCGATGTTTTTGAAGTGCAACAGGTCCGATCTACGCAAACGAGGTGTCTACGCAAAAGGCTCGACGCGACGGTCAATATAAAGTCGGATTATATCAAGAAAAAATATTTCACGTTGACCGAAAAATTGTTAAATTCCATTAACTTTGTATGGCATGTATCTTTTAAAATAACGCCGGAGAGTATATATTTCAACAGCGGAGCGTACGCACAAACACTCAAGTGAGCTAATATGATCGAAAAGTATGCTAAAAGTTGATCGATTTGAACAGAAACGACAAACTAAAACATTTCAAACTGAGCTTTAAAACGACAAACAAACTTAATGACAAACTTAATAACAAATAAAGATATTTGTATTTGTATTTGTATTTGACAAATATATAGTGTCTAAAGTAGGTGAAAACGCTCAAATTATTGCAAACAGAATCCATATTGCGATGTTTTTAAAGTGCAACCGGTCCGATCTACACAAAAGAGGTGACTACGCAACGGGCTCGACGCGACGGTCAATATAAAGTCGGTTAATATCAAGACAAAATATTTCACGGTGACCGAAAAAGTGTAAAATTCGACTAACTTTGTATAGCATGTATCTATTAACATAACGCCGGAGAGTATATATTTCAACAGCGGAGCGTACGCACAAACACTCAAGTGAGCTAATACGAGGGTCAAACTGAAAGTTCTTAGAACTGGCCACTTATAAACAATATAATAAAAGAAATATTCTAAAATTTGAAAATAGAACTCTTTGCCAATATTACTGAGTATATATTTCATTCATTTGTCATTTGTTTAACGATTTGGCGGCAAATTGAAAATTGTCTGTGTCACGTCAACATGAATTTAACACGAGAAAATTTTCGTGCAATGATTTTTTATGACTTTCGATGTCATTTAAGTCAACAAGAAAGTTATGATAGACTACGATTGGCCTTTCACGATGAAGCCCCATCTCGTGCGACTGTTTACAACTGGTTTAATGAGTTTAAACGTGGTCGCACTAATCTCACTGATGATGTACGTGAGGGACGGCCTTCTACGGCGACGACTGAAAATAACATCTGTGTTGTGCGGCGTATGATAGAGACTGACAAAAGAGTGACCTATCAGCAGATTCGGACAAGCTTAGGCATCGGTATGAGTCAAGTGCACAAAATCCTCCACGAACATTTAGCGGTCAGGAAGCTTTGCGCCCGGTGGATACCTCATAATTTGACTAAGGCTCAAAAACTCCATCGTGTGGATTGGTGCCGTAAAATGATTGAAAGATTTAACGGAGGTGACTCAAATGCTGTGTTCGACATACTAACAGGTGACGAAAGCTGGATTTACTGTTATGATCCTGAAACCAAAAGACAATCTGCTCAGTGGGTGTTTCCTTTCGAGGAGTTGCCAACTAAAGTGAAGAGAGATCGAAGTGCGGGAAAAAAAATGGTGGCCTCGTTCTTTGGAAGGATAGGTCATTTCGCAACAATTGTGTTAGAGGATCAAAAAACAGTTTCTGCAGAATGGTACACTACCAATTGTTTGCCACTTGTCTTGGAAAAAGTTCGAGAGAAACGACCTCGCAGTAGGATCCTCCTTCACCACGACAACGCCTCGTCGCACACCGCCAAGCGAACGATCGACTATTTGGCAACATCAAACGTTGAATTACTGGGTCACCCGCCGTATAGCCCCGACCTCGCGCCTTGTGATTTTTATTTATTTCCAAAAATTAAAGAAACACTTAAAGGAAAGCGGTTTATGAATGCTGGAGAAGCGGTGGCTGCGTATCGCGATGCCATTGAAGAGACCCCTAAGGACGAGTGGGCAAAGTGCTTTTCCCAGTGGTTCCATCGCATGCAGCGGTGTATTGACGTCAATGGACAATATTTTGAAAAGATATAATAAAACTAATAACTGGCTAATGTAATCAGTTTTTGATTTTCTAAGAACTTTCAGTTTGACCCTCGTATGATTGAAAAGTATGCTAAAAGATGATCGATTTGAACAGAAACGACAAACTAAAACATTTCAAACTGAGCTTTAAAACGACAAATATTCAGTGTATTTAGTAGGTGAAAACGCTAAAATTATTCAAAACAGAATCCATATTGCGAAGTTTTTGAAATAAAACAGGTCCAATCTACACAAACTAGGTGTCTACGCAACAGGCTCGACGCGACGGTCAATATATAGTCGGATAATATCAAGACAAAATATTTCACGGTGACCGAAAAAGTGTAAAATTCGACTAACTTTTTATGGCGTGTATCTAACAAAATAACGCAAGAGAGTAACTTCTTCAACAACGAAGTGTGAGCAGAACCACTTCATTGAGCTAATATGATCGAAAAATATGCTAAAAGATGATCAATTTGAACAGAAACGACAAACGAAAACATTTCAAACTGAGCTTTAAAACGACAAATATTCAGTGTCTAAAGTAGGTGAAAACGCTAAAATTATTTAAAAAAGAATCCATATTGCGATGTTTTGTAGTGCAACAGGTCCGGTCTACACAAACGAGGTATCTACGCAACGGCCACGACGCGACGGTTAATATAAAGTCGGTTAATATCAAGACAAAATATTTCAAGGTGACAGAAAAAGTGTAAAATTCGACTAACATTGTATGAAATGTATCTTTTAAAGTATCGCAAAAGAGTACCTACTAGAACTGCGGAGCGTGCGCAGAACCACTTCGGTGAGCTAATGTGATTGAAAAGTATGCTAAAAGATGATCGATTTGAACAGAAACGACAAACGAAAACATTTCAAACTGAGCTTTAAAACGACAAATATTCAGTGTATTTAGTAGGTGAAAACGCTAAAATTATTCAAAACAGAATCCATATTGCGATGTTTTGTAGTGCAACAGGTCCGGTCTACACAAACGAGGTATCTACGCAACGGCCACGACGCGACGGTTAATATAAAGGCAAAATATTTCACGGTGACCAAAAAAGTGTAAAATTCGACTAACATTTTATGGCGTGTATCTAACAAAATAACGCAAGAGAGTAACTTCTTCAACAACGGAGTGTGAGCAGAACCACTTCATTGAGCTAAAATGATCGAAAAATATGCTAAAAGATGATCGATTTGAACAGAAACGACAAACTAAAACATTTCAAACTGAGCTTTAAAACGACAAATATTCAGTGTATTTAGTAGGTGAAAACGCTAAAATTATTCAAAACAGAATCCATATTGCGAAGTTTTTGAAATAAAACAGGTCCAATCTACACAAACTAGGTGTCTACGCAACAGGCTCGACGCGACGGTCAATATATAGTCGGATAATATCAAGACAAAATATTTCACGGTGACCGAAAAAGTGTAAAATTCGACTAACTTTTTATGGCGTGTATCTAACAAAATAACGCAAGAGAGTAACTTCTTCAACAACGAAGTGTGAGCAGAACCACTTCATTGAGCTAATATGATCGAAAAATATGCTAAAAGATGATCGATTTGAACAGAAACGACAAACTAAAACATTTCAAACTAAGTTTTAAAACGACAAATATTCAGTGTCTAAAGTAGGTGAAAAGGCTTAAATTATTTCAAACAGAATCCATATTGCGATGTTTTTGAAGTGCAACAGGTCCAATCTACACAAACGAGGTGTCTACGCAACGGGCTCGTCGCGACGGTCAATATAAAGTCGGATTTTATCAAGAAAAAATATTTCACGGTGACCGAAAAAGTGTAAAATTCGACTAACATTATATGAAATGTATCTTTTAAAGTATCGCAAAAGAGTACCTACTAGAACAGCGGAGCGTGCGCAGAACCACTTCGGTGAGCTAATATGATCGAAAAGTATGCTAAAAGGTGATCGATTTGAACAGAAACGACAAACTAAAACATTTCAAACTGAGCTTTAAAACGACAAATATTCAGTGTCTAAAGTGGGTGAAAACGCTAAAATAATTGCAAACAGAATCCACATTGCGATGTTTTTGAATCGCAACAGGTCCGATCTACACAAACGAGGTGTCAACGCAACGGCCTTGAAGCGACGGTCAATATAAAGTCGGTTAATATCAAGACAAAATATTTCAAGGTGACAGAAAAAGTGTAAAATTCGACTAACATTGTATGAAATGTATCTTTTAAAGTATCGCAAAAGAGTACCTACTAGAACTGCGGAGCGTGCGCAGAACCACTTCGGTGAGCTAATGTGATTGAAAAGTATGCTAAAAGATGATCGATTTGAACAGAAACGACAAACTAAAACATTTCAAACTGAGCTTTAAAACGACAAATATTCAGTGTATTTAGTAGGTGAAAACGCTAAAATTATTCAAAACAGAATCCATATTGCGATGTTTTGTAGTGCAACAGGTCCGGTCTACACAAACGAGGTATCTACGCAACGGCCACGACGCGAGGGTTAATATAAAGGCAAAATATTTCACGGTGACCAAAAAAGTGTAAAATTCGACTAACTTTGTATGGGATGTATCTTTTAAAATATCGAAGAAAGTACCTACTTCAACAGCGAAACGTGCGCAGAACCACTTTGTTGAGCTAATGTTATCAATAAGTATGCTAAACGATGATCGATTTGAACAGAAACGACAAACTAAAACATTTCAAACTGAGCTTTAAAACGACAAATATTCAGTGTATTATGTAGGTGAAAACGCTAAAATTATTTAAAACAGAATCCATATTGCGATGTTTTGTAGTGCAACAGGTCCGGTCTACACAAACGAGGTATCTACGCAACGGCCACGACGCGACGGTTAATATAAAGGCAAAATATTTCACGGTGACCAAAAAAGTGTAAAATTCGACCAACTTTGTATGGCATGTATCTTTTAAAATATCGCAGGAAAGTACATATTCAACAGCAAAACGTGCGCACAATCACTACAATGAGCTAATATGATCGAAAAGTATGCTAAAAGATGATCGATTTGAACAGAAACGACAAACTAAAACATTTCAAACTAAGTTTTAAAACGACAAATATTCAGTGTCTAAAGTAGGTGAAAAGGCTTAAATTATTTCAAACAGAATCCATATTGCGATGTTTTTGAAGTGCAACAGGTCCAATCTACACAAACGAGGTGTCTACGCAACGGGCTCGTCGCGACGGTCAATATAAAGTCGGATTTTATCAAGAAAAAATATTTCACGGTGACCGAAAAAGTGTAAAATTCGACTAACATTATATGAAATGTATCTTTTAAAGTATCGCAAAAGAGTACCTACTAGAACAGCGGAGCGTGCGCAGAACCACTTCGGTGAGCTAATATGATCGAAAAGTATGCTAAAAGGTGATCGATTTGAACAGAAACGACAAACTAAAACATTTCAAACTGAGCTTTAAAACGACAAATATTCAGTGTCTAAAGTGGGTGAAAACGCTAAAATAATTGCAAACAGAATCCACATTGCGATGTTTTTGAATCGCAACAGGTCCGATCTACACAAACGAGGTGTCAACGCAACGGCCTTGAAGCGACGGTCAATATAAAGTCGGTTAATATCAAGACAAAATATTTCAAGGTGACAGAAAAAGTGTAAAATTCGACTAACATTGTATGAAATGTATCTTTTAAAGTATCGCAAAAGAGTACCTACTAGAACTGCGGAGCGTGCGCAGAACCACTTCGGTGAGCTAATGTGATTGAAAAGTATGCTAAAAGATGATCGATTTGAACAGAAACGACAAACTAAAACATTTCAAACTGAGCTTTAAAACGACAAATATTCAGTGTATTTAGTAGGTGAAAACGCTAAAATTATTCAAAACAGAATCCATATTGCGATGTTTTGTAGTGCAAATGGTCCGGTCTACACAAACGAGGTATCTACGCAACGGCCACGACGCGAGGGTTAATATAAAGGCAAAATATTTCACGGTGACCAAAAAAGTGTAAAATTCGACTAACTTTGTATTCGACAAATATATAGTGTCTAAAGTAGGTGAAAACGCTAAAATTATTGCAAACAGAATCCATATTGCGATGTTTTTGAAGTGCAACAGGTCTGATCTACAAAAACGAGGTGACTACGCAACGGGCTCGACGCGACGGTCAATATAAAGTCGGTTAATATCAAGACAAAATATTTCACGGTGACCGAAAAAGTGTACAATTCGACTAACTTTGCATGGTATGTATCTTTTAAAATATTGAAGGAGAGTATATATTTCAACAGCGGAGCGTGCGCACAAACACTCCGAAGAGCTAATTAGATCGAAAAATATGCTAAAAGATGATCGATTTGAACAGAAACGACAAACTAAAACAATTCAAACTGAGCTTTAAAACGACAAAAAATCAGTGTCTTAAGTAGGTAAAAACTCTAAAATTATTGCAAACAAAATCCATGTTGCGATGTTTTTGAAGTGCAACAGGTCCGATCTACACAAACGAGGTATCTACGCAACGGCCTCGACGCGACGGTCAATATAAAGTCGGTTAATTTCAAGACAAAATATTTCACGGTAACCAAAAAGGTGTAAAATTCGACTAACTTTGTATGGGATGTATCTTTAAAAATATCGCGAAAGAGTACCTACTAGAACAGCGGAGCGTGCGCAGAACCACTTCCCGGAGCTAATATGATTTAAAAATATGCTAAAAGATGATCGATTTGAACAGAAACGACAAACTAAAACATTTTAAACTGAGCTTTAAAACGACAAATATTCAGTGTGTAAAGTAGAGGAAAACGCTAAAATTATTGCAAACAGAATCCATATTGCGATGTTTTTGAAGTGCAACAGGTCCGATCTACACAAACAAGGTGTCAACGCAACGACCTTGACGCGACGGTCAATATAAAGTCGGTTAATATCAAGACAAAATATTTCAAGGTGACAGAAAAAGTGTAAAATTCGACTACATTTGTATGGCATGTATCTTTTTAAATAACGCAGGAGAGTACCTATTTCAACAGCGTAACGTACGCTAAACTACTCCGGTGAGCTAATATGATAGAGAAGTATGCTAAAAGATGATCAATTAGAACAGAAACGACAAACTAAAACATTTCAAACTGAGCTTTAAAACGACAAATATTCAGTGTCTAAAGTAGCGGAAAACGCTAAAATTATTCAAAACAGAATCCATATTGCAAAGTTTTTGAAATGCAACAGGTCCAATCTACATAAACGAGGTGTCTACGCAACAGGCCCGACGCGACGGTCAATAAAAAGTCGGTTAATATCAAGACAAAATATTTCACGATGACCGAAAAAGTGTAAAATTCGACTAACTTTGTATGGGATGTATCTTTTAAAATATCGCAGAAAGTACCTACTTCAACAGCGAAACGTGCTCAGAACCACTTTGTTGAGCTAATGTGATCAATAGGTATGCTAAACGATGATCGAATTGAACAGAAACGACAAACTAAAACATTTCAAACTGAGCTTTAAAACGACAAATATTCAGTGTCTAAAGTAGGTGAAAATGCTAAAATTATTCAAAACAGAATCCATATTGCGATGTCTTGTAGTGCAACAGGTCCGCTCTACACAAACGAGGTATCAACGCAACGGCCACGACGCGACGGTTAATATGAAGGCAAAATATTTCACGGTGACCAAAAAAGTGTAAAATTCGACCAACTTTGCATGGCATGTATCTTTTAAAATATCGCAGAAAAGTACCTATTTCAACAGCAAAGCGTGCGCACAATAACTCCGGTGAGCTAATGTGATCGAAAAGTATGCTAAAAGATGATCGATTTGAACAGAAACGACAAACTAAAACATTTCAAACTAAGTTTTAAAACGACAAATATTCAGTGTCTAAAGTAGGTGAAAATGCTTAAATTATTCCAAACAGAATCCATATTGCGATGTTTTTGAAGTGCAACAGGTCCGATCTACGCAAACGAGGTGTCTACGCAAAAGGCTCGACGCGACGGTCAATATAAAGTCGGATTATATCAAGAAAAAATATTTCACGTTGACCGAAAAAGTGTTAAATTCCATTAACTTTGTATGGCATGTATCTTTTAAAATAACGCCGGAGAGTATATATTTCAACAGCGGAGCGTACGCACAAACACTCAAGTGAGCTAATATGATCGAAAAGTATGCTAAAAGTTGATCGATTTGAACAGAAACGACAAACTAAAACATTTCAAACTGAGCTTTAAAACGACAAACAAACTTAATGACAAACTTAATAACAAATAAAGATATTTGTATTTGTATTTGTATTTGACAAATATATAGTGTCTAAAGTAGGTGAAAACGCTCAAATTATTGCAAACAGAATCCATATTGCGATGTTTTTAAAGTGCAACCGGTCCGATCTACACAAAAGAGGTGACTACGCAACGGGCTCGACGCGACGGTCAATATAAAGTCGGTTAATATCAAGACAAAATATTTCACGGTGACCGAAAAAGTGTAAAATTCGACTAACTTTGTATAGCATGTATCTATTAACATAACGCCGGAGAGTATATATTTCAACAGCGGAGCGTACGCACAAACACTCAAGTGAGCTAATACGAGGGTCAAACTGAAAGTTCTTAGAACTGGCCACTTATAAACAATATAATAAAAAAAATATTCTAAAATTTGAAAATAGAACTCTTTGCCAATATTACTGAGTATATATTTCATTCATTTGTCATTTGTTTAACGATTTGGCGGCAAATTGAAAATTGTCTGTGTCACGTCAACATGAATTTAACACGAGAAAATTTTCGTGCAATGATTTTTTATGACTTTCGATGTCATTTAAGTCAACAAGAAAGTTATGATAGACTACGATTGGCCTTTCACGATGAAGCCCCATCTCGTGCGACTGTTTACAACTGGTTTAATGAGTTTAAACGTGGTCGCACTAATCTCACTGATGATGTACGTGAGGGACGGCCTTCTACGGCGACGACTGAAAATAACATCTGTGTTGTGCGGCGTATGATAGAGACTGACAAAAGAGTGACCTATCAGCAGATTCGGACAAGCTTAGGCATCGGTATGAGTCAAGTGCACAAAATCCTCCACGAACATTTAGCGGTCAGGAAGCTTTGCGCCCGGTGGATACCTCATAATTTGACTAAGGCTCAAAAACTCCATCGTGTGGATTGGTGCCGTAAAATGATTGAAAGATTTAACGGAGGTGACTCAAATGCTGTGTTCGACATACTAACAGGTGACGAAAGCTGGATTTACTGTTATGATCCTGAAACCAAAAGACAATCTGCTCAGTGGGTGTTTCCTTTCGAGGAGTTGCCAACTAAAGTGAAGAGAGATCGAAGTGCGGGAAAAAAAATGGTGGCCTCGTTCTTTGGAAGGATAGGTCATTTCGCAACAATTGTGTTAGAGGATCAAAAAACAGTTTCTGCAGAATGGTACACTACCAATTGTTTGCCACTTGTCTTGGAAAAAGTTCGAGAGAAACGACCTCGCAGTAGGATCCTCCTTCACCACGACAACGCCTCGTCGCACACCGCCAAGCGAACGATCGACTATTTGGCAACATCAAACGTTGAATTACTGGGTCACCCGCCGTATAGCCCCGACCTCGCGCCTTGTGATTTTTATTTATTTCCAAAAATTAAAGAAACACTTAAAGGAAAGCGGTTTATGAATGCTGGAGAAGCGGTGGCTGCGTATCGCGATGCCATTGAAGAGACCCCTAAGGACGAGTGGGCAAAGTGCTTTTCCCAGTGGTTCCATCGCATGCAGCGGTGTATTGACGTCAATGGACAATATTTTGAAAAGATATAATAAAACTAATAACTGGCTAATGTAATCAGTTTTTGATTTTCTAAGAACTTTCAGTTTGACCCTCGTATGATTGAAAAGTATGCTAAAAGATGATCGATTTGAACAGAAACGACAAACTAAAACATTTCAAACTGAGCTTTAAAACGACAAATATTCAGTGTATTTAGTAGGTGAAAACGCTAAAATTATTCAAAACAGAATCCATATTGCGAAGTTTTTGAAATAAAACAGGTCCAATCTACACAAACTAGGTGTCTACGCAACAGGCTCGACGCGACGGTCAATATATAGTCGGATAATATCAAGACAAAATATTTCACGGTGACCGAAAAAGTGTAAAATTCGACTAACTTTTTATGGCGTGTATCTAACAAAATAACGCAAGAGAGTAACTTCTTCAACAACGAAGTGTGAGCAGAACCACTTCATTGAGCTAATATGATCGAAAAATATGCTAAAAGATGATCAATTTGAACAGAAACGACAAACGAAAACATTTCAAACTGAGCTTTAAAACGACAAATATTCAGTGTCTAAAGTAGGTGAAAACGCTAAAATTATTTAAAAAAGAATCCATATTGCGATGTTTTGTAGTGCAACAGGTCCGGTCTACACAAACGAGGTATCTACGCAACGGCCACGACGCGACGGTTAAAATAAAGTCGGTTAATATCAAGACAAAATATTTCAAGGTGACAGAAAAAGTGTAAAATTCGACTAACATTGTATGAAATGTATCTTTTAAAGTATCGCAAAAGAGTACCTACTAGAACTGCGGAGCGTGCGCAGAACCACTTCGGTGAGCTAATGTGATTGAAAAGTATGCTAAAAGATGATCGATTTGAACAGAAACGACAAACGAAAACATTTCAAACTGAGCTTTAAAACGACAAATATTCAGTGCAAAAGCACTTTGCCCACTCGTCCTTAGGGGTCTCCCTAAGGACGAGTGGGCAAAGTGCTTTTCCCAGTGGTTCCATCGCATGCAGCGGTGTATTGACGTCAATGGACAATATTTTGAAAAGATATAATAAAACTAATAACTGGCTAATGTAATCAGTTTTTGATTTTCTAAGAACTTTCAGTTTGACCCTCGTATGATTGAAAAGTATGCTAAAAGATGATCGATTTGAACAGAAACGACAAACTAAAACATTTCAAACTGAGCTTTAAAACGACAAATATTCAGTGTATTTAGTAGGTGAAAACGCTAAAATTATTCAAAACAGAATCCATATTGCGATGTTTTGTAGTGCAACAGGTCCGGTCTACACAAACGAGGTATCTACGCAACGGCCACGACGCGAGGGTTAATATAAAGGCAAAATATTTCACGGTGACCAAAAAAGTGTAAAATTCGACTAACTTTGTATTCGACAAATACATAGTGTCTAAAGTAGGTGAAAACGCTAAAATTATTGCAAACAGAATCCATATTGCGATGTTTTTGAAGTGCAACAGGTCTGATCTACAAAAACGAGGTGACTACGCAACGGGCTCGACGCGACGGTCAATATAAAGTCGGTTAATATCAAGACAAAATATTTCACGGTGACCGAAAAAGTGTACAATTCGACTAACTTTGCATGATATGTATCTTTTAAAATATTGAAGGAGAGTATATATTTCAACAGCGGAGCGTGCGCACAAACACTCCGAAGAGCTAATTAGATCGAAAAATATGCTAAAAGATGATCGATTTGAACAGAAACGACAAACTAAAACAATTCAAACTGAGCTTTAAAACGACAAAAAATCAGTGTCTTAAGTAGGTAAAAACTCTAAAATTATTGCAAACAAAATCCATGTTGCGATGTTTTTGAAGTGCAACAGGTCCGATCTACACAAACGAGGTATCTACGCAACGGCCTCGACGCGACGGTCAATATAAAGTCGGTTAATTTCAAGACAAAATATTTCACGGTAACCAAAAAGGTGTAAAATTCGACTAACTTTGTATGGGATGTATCTTTAAAAATATCGCGAAAGAGTACCTACTAGAACAGCGGAGCGTGCGCAGAACCACTTCCCGGAGCTAATATGATTTAAAAATATGCTAAAAGATGATCGATTTGAACAGAAACGACAAACTAAAACATTTTAAACTGAGCTTTAAAACGACAAATATTCAGTGTGTAAAGTAGAGGAAAACGCTAAAATTATTGCAAACAGAATCCATATTGCGATGTTTTTGAAGTGCAACAGGTCCGATCTACACAAACAAGGTGTCAACGCAACGACCTTGACGCGACGGTCAATATAAAGTCGGTTAATATCAAGACAAAATATTTCAAGGTGACAGAAAAAGTGTAAAATTCGACTACATTTGTATGGCATGTATCTTTTTAAATAACGCAGGAGAGTACCTATTTCAACAGCGTAACGTACGCTAAACTACTCCGGTGAGCTAATATGATAGAGAAGTATGCTAAAAGATGATCAATTAGAACAGAAACGACAAACTAAAACATTTCAAACTGAGCTTTAAAACGACAAATATTCAGTGTCTAAAGTAGCGGAAAACGCTAAAATTATTCAAAACAGAATCCATATTGCAAAGTTTTTGAAATGCAACAGGTCCAATCTACATAAACGAGGTGTCTACGCAACAGGCCCGACGCGACGGTCAATAAAAAGTCGGTTAGTATCAAGACAAAATATTTCACGATGACCGAAAAAGTGTAAAATTCGACTAACTTTGTATGGGATGTATCTTTTAAAATATCGCAGAAAGTACCTACTTCAACAGCGAAACGTGCGCAGAACCACTTTGTTGAGCTAATGTGATCAATAGGTATGCTAAACGATGATCGAATTGAACAGAAACGACAAACTAAAACATTTCAAACTGAGCTTTAAAACGACAAATATTCAGTGTCTAAAGTAGGTGAAAATGCTAAAATTATTCAAAACAGAATCCATATTGCGATGTCTTGTAGTGCAACAGGTCCGCTCTACACAAACGAGGTATCAACGCAACGGCCACGACGCGACGGTTAATATGAAGGCAAAATATTTCACGGTGACCAAAAAAGTGTAAAATTCGACCAACTTTGTATGGCATGTATCTTTTAAAATATCGCAGAAAAGTACCTATTTCAACAGCAAAGCGTGCGCACAATAACTCCGGTGAGCTAATGTGATCGAAAAGTATGCTAAAAGATGATCGATTTGAACAGAAACGACAAACTAAAACATTTCAAACTAAGTTTTAAAACGACAAATATTCAGTGTCTAAAGTAGGTGAAAAGGCTTAAATTATTCCAAACAGAATCCATATTGCGATGTTTTTGAAGTGCAACAGGTCCGATCTACGCAAACGAGGTGTCTACGCAAAAGGCTCGACGCGACGGTCAATATAAAGTCGGATTATATCAAGAAAAAATATTTCACGTTGACCGAAAAAGTGTTAAATTCCATTAACTTTGTATGGCATGTATCTTTTAAAATAACGCAAAAGAGTACCTACTAGAAAAGCGGAGCGTGCGCAAAACCACTTCGATGAGCTAATGTGATCGAAAAGTATGCTAAAAAATTATCGATATGAACAGAAACGACAAACTTATACATTACAAACTAAGTTTTAAAACGACAAATATTCAGTGTCTAAAGTAGGTGAAAACGCTAAAATAATTGCAAACAGAATCCACATTGCGATGTTTTTGAAGTGCAACAGGTCCGATTTACACAAACGAGGTGTCAACGCAACGGCCTTGAAGCGACGGTCAATATAAAGTCGGTTAATATCAAGACAAAATATTTCAAGGTGACAGAAAAAGTGTAAAATTCGACTAACTTTGTATGGCATGTATCTTTTTAAATAACGCAGGAGAGTACCTATTTCAACAGCGTAGCGTACGCAAAACTACTCCGGTAAGCTGATATGATCGAGAAGTATGCTAAAAGATGATCGATTTGAACAGAAACGACAAACTAAAACATTTCAAACTGAGCTTTAAACGACAAAAATTCAGTGTCTAAAGTAGTTGAAAACGCTAAAATTATTCCAAACATAATCCATTTTGCAATGTTTTTGAAATGCAACAAGTCCATTCTACACAAACGAGTTGTCAACGCAACAGGCTCGACGCGACGGTCAATATAAAGTTAGTTAATATCAAGACAAACTATTTTACGGTGACCGAAAAAGTGTAAAATTCGACTAACTTTGTAAAGCATGTATCTATTAACATAACGCCGGAGAGTATATATTTCAACAGCGGAGCGTACGCACAAACACTCAAGTGAGCTAATATGATCGAAAAGTATGCCAAAAGTTGATCGATTTGAACAGAAACGACAAACTAAAACATTTCAAACTGAGCTTTAAAACGACAAACAAACTTGATGACAAACTTAATAACAAATAAAGATATTTGTATTTGTATTTGTATTTGTATTTGACAAATATATAGTGTCTAAAGTAGGTGAAAACGCTCAAATTATTGCAAACAGAATCCATATTGCGATGTTTTTAAAGTGCAACCGGTCCGATCTACACAAAAGAGGTGACTACGCAACGGGCTCGACGCGACGGTCAATATAAAGTCGGTTAATATCAAGACAAAATATTTCACGGTGACCGAAAAAGTGTACAATTCGACTAACTTTGCATGGCATGTATCTTTTAAAATGTTGAAGGAGAGTAACTTTTTCAACAGCGGAGCGTGCGCACAAGCACTCCGAAGAGCTAATTAGATCGAAAAATATGCTAAAAGATGATCGATTTGAACAGAAACGACAAACTAAAACATTTGAAACTGAGCTTTAAAACGACAAATATTCAGTGTCTAAAGTAGGTGAAAACGCTAAATTTATTGCAAAAAAGAATCCATATTGCGATGTTTTTGAAGTGCAACAGGTCTGATCTACAAAAACGAGATGTCAACGCAACGGGCTCAACGCGACGGTCAATATAAAGTCGGTAATATCAAGACAAAATATTTCACGGTGACCGAAAAAGTGTAAAATTCGACTAACTTTTTATGGCATGTATCTTTCAAAATAACGTGAGAGAGTAACTTCTTCGACAGCGAAGCGTGCGCAGAAACACTCCGGTGAGCTAATTAGATCTAAAAGTATGCTGAAAGATGATCGATTTGAACAGAAACGACAAGCTAAAACATTTCAAACTGAGCTTTAAAACGACAAATATTCAGTGTCTAAAGTAGGTGAAAACGCTAAAATAATTCAAAACAGAATCAATTTTGCAAAGTTTTTGAAATGCAACAGGTCCAATCTACACAAACGAGGTGTCTACGCAACAGGCTCGATGCGGCGGTGAATATAAAGTCGGTTAATATCAAGACAAAATATTTCACGATGACCGAAAAAGCGTAAAATTCGACTGACATTGTATGGCATGTATCTTTAAAACTAACGTAGGAGAGTACCTACCCTAACAGCAGAGCGTGCGCTGAACTACTTTGATGGGCTAATATGATCGAAAAGTATGCTTAAAGATGATCGATTGGAACAGAAACGTCAAACTAATATATTTCAAACTGAGCTTTAAAACGACAAATATTCAGTGTCTAAAGTAGGTGAAAACGCTAAAATTATTCAAAACAGAATCCATATTGCGAAGTTTTTGAAATAAAACAGGTCCAATCTACACAAACTAGGTGTCTACGCAACAGGCTCGACGCGACGGTCAATATATAGTCGGTTAATATCAAGACAAAATATTTCACGGTGACCGAAAAAGTGTATAATTCGACTAACTTTTTATGGCGTGTATCTAACAAAATAACGCAAGAGAGTAACTTCTTCAACAACGAAGTGTGAGCAGAACCACTTCATTGAGCTAATATGATCGAAAAATATGCTAAAAGATGATCAATTTGAACAGAAACGACAAACGAAAACATTTCAAACTGAGCTTTAAAACGACAAATATTCAGTGTCTAAAGTAGGTGAAAACGCTAAAATTATTTAAAACAGAATCCATATTGCGATGTTTTGTAGTGCAACAGGTCCGGTCTACACAAACGAGGTATCTACGCAACGGCCACGACGCGACGGTTAATATAAAGGCAAAATATTTCACGGTGACCAAAAAAGTGTAAAATTCGACTAACTTTTTATGGCGTGTATCTAACAAAATAACGCAAGAGAGTAACTTCTTCAACAACGGAGTGTGAGCAGAACCACTTCATTGAGCTAATATGATCGAAAAATATGCTAAAAGATGATCAATTTGAACAGAAACGACAAACGAAAACATTTCAAACTGAGCTTTAAAACGACAAATATTCAGTGTCTAAAGTAGGTGAAAACGCTAAAATTATTCAAAACAGAATCCATATTGCGATGTTTTGTAGTGCAACAGGTCCGCTCTACACAAACGAGGTATCAACGCAACGGCCACGACGCGACGGTTAATATGAAGGCAAAATATTTCACGGTGACCAAAAAAGTGTAAAATTCGACCAACTTTGTATGGCATGTATCTTTTAAAATATCGCAGAAAAGTACCTATTTCAACAGCAAAGCGTGCGCACAATAACTCCGGTGAGCTAATGTGATCGAAAAGTATGCTAAAAGATGATCGATTTGAACAGAAACGACAAACTAAAACATTTCAAACTAAGTTTTAAAACGACAAATATTCAGTGTCTAAAGTAGGTGAAAAGGCTTAAATTATTCCAAACAGAATCCATATTGCGATGTTTTTGAAGTGCAACAGGTCCGATCTACGCAAACGAGGTGTCTACGCAAAAGGCTCGACGCGACGGTCAATATAAAGTCGGATTATATCAAGAAAAAATATTTCACGTTGACCGAAAAAGTGTTAAATTCCATTAACTTTGTATGGCATGTATCTTTTAAAATAACGCAAAAGAGTACCTACTAGAAAAGCGGAGCGTGCGCAAAACCACTTCGATGAGCTAATGTGATCGAAAAGTATGCTAAAAAATTATCGATATGAACAGAAACGACAAACTTATACATTACAAACTAAGTTTTAAAACGACAAATATTCAGTGTCTAAAGTAGGTGAAAACGCTAAAATAATTGCAAACAGAATCCACATTGCGATGTTTTTGAAGTGCAACAGGTCCGATTTACACAAACGAGGTGTCAACGCAACGGCCTTGAAGCGACGGTCAATATAAAGTCGGTTAATATCAAGACAAAATATTTCAAGGTGACAGAAAAAGTGTAAAATTCGACTAACTTTGTATGGCATGTATCTTTTTAAATAACGCAGGAGAGTACCTATTTCAACAGCGTAGCGTACGCAAAACTACTCCGGTAAGCTGATATGATCGAGAAGTATGCTAAAAGATGATCGATTTGAACAGAAACGACAAACTAAAACATTTCAAACTGAGCTTTAAACGACAAAAATTCAGTGTCTAAAGTAGTTGAAAACGCTAAAATTATTCCAAACATAATCCATTTTGCAATGTTTTTGAAATGCAACAAGTCCATTCTACACAAACGAGTTGTCAACGCAACAGGCTCGACGCGACGGTCAATATAAAGTTAGTTAATATCAAGACAAACTATTTTACGGTGACCGAAAAAGTGTAAAATTCGACTAACTTTGTAAAGCATGTATCTATTAACATAACGCCGGAGAGTATATATTTCAACAGCGGAGCGTACGCACAAACACTCAAGTGAGCTAATATGATCGAAAAGTATGCCAAAAGTTGATCGATTTGAACAGAAACGACAAACTAAAACATTTCAAACTGAGCTTTAAAACGACAAACAAACTTAATGACAAACTTAATAACAAATAAAGATATTTGTATTTGTATTTGTATTTGTATTTGACAAATATATAGTGTCTAAAGTAGGTGAAAACGCTCAAATTATTGCAAACAGAATCCATATTGCGATGTTTTTAAAGTGCAACCGGTCCGATCTACACAAAAGAGGTGACTACGCAACGGGCTCGACGCGACGGTCAATATAAAGTCGGTTAATATCAAGACAAAATATTTCACGGTGACCGAAAAAGTGTACAATTCGACTAACTTTGCATGGCATGTATCTTTTAAAATGTTGAAGGAGAGTAACTTTTTCAACAGCGGAGCGTGCGCACAAGCACTCCGAAGAGCTAATTAGATCGAAAAATATGCTAAAAGATGATCGATTTGAACAGAAACGACAAACTAAAACATTTGAAACTGAGCTTTAAAACGACAAATATTCAGTGTCTAAAGTAGGTGAAAACGCTAAATTTATTGCAAAAAAGAATCCATATTGCGATGTTTTTGAAGTGCAACAGGTCTGATCTACAAAAACGAGATGTCAACGCAACGGGCTCAACGCGACGGTCAATATAAAGTCGGTAATATCAAGACAAAATATTTCACGGTGACCGAAAAAGTGTAAAATTCGACTAACTTTTTATGGCATGTATCTTTCAAAATAACGTGAGAGAGTAACTTCTTCGACAGCGAAGCGTGCGCAGAAACACTCCGGTGAGCTAATTAGATCTAAAAGTATGCTGAAAGATGATCGATTTGAACAGAAACGACAAGCTAAAACATTTCAAACTGAGCTTTAAAACGACAAATATTCAGCGTCTAAAGTAGGTGAAAACGCTAAAATAATTCAAAACAGAATCAATTTTGCAAAGTTTTTGAAATGCAACAGGTCCAATCTACAAAAACGAGGTGTCTACGCAACAGGCTCGATGCGGCGGTGAATATAAAGTCGGTTAATATCAAGACAAAATATTTCACGATGACCGAAAAATCGTAAAATTCGACTGACATTGTATGGCATGTATCTTTAAAACTAACGTAGGAGAGTACCTACCCTAACAGCAGAGCGTGCGCTGAACTACTTTGATGGGCTAATATGATCGAAAAATATGCTTAAAGATGATCGATTGGAACAGAAACGTCAAACTAATATATTTCAAACTGAGCTTTAAAACGACAAATATTCAGTGTCTAAAGTAGGTGAAAACGCTAAAATTATTCAAAACAGAATCCATATTGCGAAGTTTTTGAAATAAAACAGGTCCAATCTACACAAACTAGGTGTCTACGCAACAGGCTCGACGCGACGGTCAATATATAGTCGGTTAATATCAAGACAAAATATTTCACGGTGACCGAAAAAGTGTATAATTCGACTAACTTTTTATGGCGTGTATCTAACAAAATAACGCAAGAGAGTAACTTCTTCAACAACGAAGTGTGAGCAGAACCACTTCATTGAGCTAATATGATCGAAAAATATGCTAAAAGATGATCAATTTGAACAGAAACGACAAACGAAAACATTTCAAACTGAGCTTTAAAACGACAAATATTCAGTGTCTAAAGTAGGTGAAAACGCTAAAATTATTTAAAACAGAATCCATATTGCGATGTTTTGTAGTGCAACAGGTCCGGTCTACACAAACGAGGTATCTACGCAACGGCCACGACGCGACGGTTAATATAAAGGCAAAATATTTCACGGTGACCAAAAAAGTGTAAAATTCGACTAACTTTTTATGGCGTGTATCTAACAAAATAACGCAAGAGAGTAACTTCTTCAACAACGGAGTGTGAGCAGAACCACTTCATTGAGCTAATATGATCGAAAAATATGCTAAAAGATGATCAATTTGAACAGAAACGACAAACGAAAACATTTCAAACTGAGCTTTAAAACGACAAATATTCAGTGTCTAAAGTAGGTGAAAACGCTAAAATTATTCAAAACAGAATCCATATTGCGATGTTTTGTAGTGCAACAGGTCCGGTCTACACAAACGAGGTATCTACGCAACGGCCACGACGCGACGGTTAATATAAAGGCAAAATATTTCACGGTGACCAAAAAAGTGTAAAATTCGACTAACTTTTTATGGCGTGTATCTAACAAAATAACGCAAGAGAGTAACTTCTTCAACAACGGAGTGTGAGCAGAACCACTTCATTGAGCTAATATGATCGAAAAATATGCTAAAAGATGATCGATTTGAACAGAAACGACAAACTAAAACATTTCAAACTGAGCTTTAAAACGACAAATATTCAGTGTCTAAAGTAGGTGAAAACGCTAAAATTATTCAAAACAGAATCCATATTGCGATGTTTTGTAGTGCAACAGGTCCGGTCTACACAAACGAGGTATCTACGCAACGGCCACGACGCGAGGGTTAATATAAAGGCAAAATATTTCACGGTGACCAAAAAAGTGTAAAATTCGACTAACTTTGTATGGGATGTATCTTTTAAAATATCGAAGAAAGTACCTACTTCAACAGCGAAACGTGCGCAGAACCACTTTGTTGAGCTAATGTGATCAATAAGTATGCTAAACGATGATCGATTTGAACAGAAACGACAAACTAAAACATTTCAAACTGAGCTTTAAAACGACAAATATTCAGTGTCTAAAGTGGGTGAAAACGCTAAAATAATTGCAAACAGAATCCACATTGCGATGTTTTTGAATCGCAACAGGTCCGATCTACACAAACAAGGTGTCAACGCAACGGCCTTGAAGCGACGGTCAATATAAAGTCGGTTAATATCAAGACAAAATATTTCACGGTGACGGAAAAAGTGTAAAATTCGACTAACTTTGTATGGGATGGATCTTTTTAAATATTGCAAAAGAGTACCTATTAGAACAGCGGAACGTGCGCAGAACCACTTTGTTGAGCTAATGTGATCGAAAAGTATGCTAAAAGATGATCGATTTGAACAGAAACGACAAACTAAAACATTTCAAACTAAGCTTTAAAACGACAAATATTCAGTGTATTTAGTAGGTGAAAACGCTAAAATTATTCAAAACAGAATCCATATTGCGATGTTTTGTAGTGCAACAGGTCCGGTCTACACAAACGAGGTATCTACGCAACGGCCACGACGCGAGGGTTAATATAAAGGCAAAATATTTCACGGTGACCAAAAAAGTGTAAAATTCGACTAACTTTGTATGGGATGTATCTTTTAAAATATCGAAGAAAGTACCTACTTCAACAGCGAAACGTGCGCAGAACCTCTTTGTTGAGCTAATGTGATCAATAAGTATGCTAAACGATGCTCGATTTGAACAGAAACGACAAACTAAAACATTTCAAACTGAGCTTTAAAACGACAAATATTCAGTGTATTTAGTAGGTGAAAACGCTAAAATTATTCAAAACAGAATCCATATTGCGATGTTTTTGAAGTGCAACCGGTCCGATCTACACAAAAGAGGTGACTACGCAACGGGCTCGACGCGACGGTCAATATAAAGTCGGTTAATATCAAGACAAAATATTTCACGGTGACCGAAAAAGTGTACAATTCGACTAACTTTGCATGGTATGTATCTTTTAAAATATTGAAGGAGAGTATATATTTCAACAGCGGAGCGTGCGCACAAACACTCCGAAGAGCTAATTAGATCGAAAAATATGCTAAAAGATGTTCGATTTGAACAGAAACGACAAACTAAAACATTTGAAACTGAGCTTTAAAACGACAAATATTCAGTGTCTAAAGTAGGTGAAAACGCTAAATTTATTGCAAAAAAGAATCCATATTGCGATGTTTTTAAAGTGCAACAGGTCTGATCTACAAAAACGAGATGTCAACGCAACGGGCTCGACGCGACGGTCAATATAAAGTCGGTAATATCAAGACAAAATATTTCACGGTGACCGAAAAAGTGTAAAATTCGACTAACTTTGTATGGCATGTATCTTTCAAAATAACAAAAGAGAGTAACTTCTTCGACAGCGAAGCGTGCGCAGAAACACTCCGGTGAGCTAATTAGATCGAAAAGTATGGCAAAAGATGATCGATTTGAACAGAAACGACAAACTAAAACATTTCAAACTGAGCTTTAAAAAGACAAATATTCAGTGTCGGAAGTAGGTGATAACGCTAAAATAATTGCAAACAGAATCCACATCGCGATGTTTTTGAATCGCAACAGGTCCGATCTACACAAACGAGGTGTCAAAGCGACGATATCGACGCGACGGTCAATATAAAGTCGGTTAATATCAAGACAAAATATTTCACGGTGACCGAAAAAGTGTAAAATTCGACTAACTTTGTATGGGATGTATCTTTTAAAATATCGAAGAAAGTACCTACTTCAACAGCGAAACGTGCGCAGAACCACTTTGTTGAGCTAATGTGATCAATAAGTATGCTAAACGATGATCGATTTGAACAGAAACTACAAGCTAAAACATTTCAAACTGAGCTTTAAAACGACAAATATTCAGTGTCTAAAGTAGGTGAAAACGCTAAAATAATTCAAAACAGAATCAATATTGCAAAGTTTTTGAAATGCAACAGGTCCAATCTACACAAACGAGGTGTCTACGCAACAGGCTCGATGCGGCGGTGAATATAAAGTCGGTTAATATCAAGACACAATATTTCACGATGACCGAAAAAGTGTAAAATTCGACTGACATTGTATGGCATGTATCTTTAAAACTAACGTAGGAGAGTACCTACCCTAACAGCAGAGCGTGCGCTGAACTACTTTGATGAGCTAATATAATCGAAAAGTATGCTTAAAGATGATCGATTTGAACAGAAACTTCAAACTAATATATTTCAAACTGAGCTTTAAAATGACAAATATTCAGTGTCTAAAGTAGGTGAAAACGCTAAAATTATTGCAAACAGAATCCATATTGCGATGTTTTGTAGTGCAACAGTTCCGGTCTACACAAACGAGGTATCTACGCAACGGCCACGACGCGAGGGTTAATATAAAGGCAAAATATTTCACGGTGACCAAAAAAGTGTAAAATTCGACTAACTTTGTATGGGATGTATCTTTTAAAATATCGAAGAAAGTACCTACTTCAACAGCGAAACGTGCGTAGAACCACTTTGTTGAGCTAATGTGATCGATAAGTATGCTAAACGATGATCGATTTGAACAGAAACTACAAACTAAAACATTTCAAACTGAGCTTTAAAACGACAAATATTCAGTGTATTAGTAGGTGAAAACGCTAAAATTATTCAAAACTGAATCCATATTGCGATGTTTTGTAGTGCAACAGGTCCGGTCTACACAAACGAGGTATCTACGCAACGGCCACGACGCGAGGGTTAATATAAAGGCAAAATATTTCACGGTGACCAAAAAAGTGTAAAATTCGACTAACTTTGTATGGGATGTATCTTTAAAAAATATCGAAGAAAGTACCTACTTCAACAGCGAAGCGTGCGCAGAACCTCTTTGTTGAGCTAATGTGATCAATAAGTATGCTAAACGATGCTCGATTTGAACAGAAACGACAAACTAAAACATTTCAAACTGAGCTTTAAAACGACAAATATTCAGTGTATTAAGTAGGTGAAAACGCTAAAATTATTCAAAACAGAATCCATATTGCGATGTTTTGTAGTGCAACAGGTCCGGTCTACACAAACGAGGTATCTACGCAACGGCCACGACGCGACGGTTAATAAAAAGGCAAAATATTTCACGGTGACCAAAAAAGTGTAAAATTCGACCAACTTTGTATGGCATGTTTCTTTTAAAATATCGCAGGAAAGTACATATTCAACAGCAAAGCGTGCGCACAATCACTTCGGTGAGCTAATATGATCGAAAAGTATGCTAAAAGATGATCGATTTGAACAGAAACGACAAACTATTATATTTCAAACTAAGTTTTAAAACGACAAATATTCAGTGTCTAAAGTAGGTGAAAAGGCTTAAATTATTTCAAACAGAATCCATATTGCGATGTTTTTAAAGTGCAACAGGTCCGATCTACACAAACGAGGTGTCAACGCAACGGCCTTGAAGCGACGGTCAATATAAAGTCGGTTAATATCAAGACAAAATATTTCAAGGTGACAGAAAAAGTGTAAAATTCGACTAACATTGTATGAAATGTATCTTTTAAAGTATCGCAAAAGAGTACCTGTTAGAACTGCGGAGCGTGCGCAGAACCACTTCGGTGAGCTAATATGATCGAAAAGTATGCTAAAAGATGATCGATTTGAACAGAAACGACAAACTAAAACATTTCAAACTGAGCTTTAAAAAGACAAATATTCAGTGTCGAAAGTAGGTGATAACGCTAAAATTATTGCGAACAGAATCCATATTACGATGTTTTTGAAGTGCAACAGGTCCGATCTACACAAAAGAGGTGACTACGCAACGGGCTCGACGCGACGGTCAATATAAAGTCGGTTAATATCAAGACAAAATATTTCACGGTGACCGAAAAAGTGTAAAATTCGACTAACTTTGTATGGGATGGATCTTTTAAAATATTGCAAATGAGTACCTATCAGAACAGCGGAACGTGCGCAGAACCACTTTGTTCAGCTTATGTGATCGAAAAGTATGCTAAAAGATGATCGATTTGAACAGAAACGACAAACTAAAACATTTCAAACTGAGCTTTAAAACGACAAATATTCAGTGTATTAAGTAGGTGAAAACGCTAAAATTATTCAAAACAGAATCCATATTGCGACGTTTTGTAGTGCAACAGGTCCGGTCTACACAAACAAGGTATCTATGCAACGGCCCCGACGCGAGGGTTAATATAAAGGCAAAATATTTCACGGTGACCAAAAAAGTGTAAAATTCGACTAAATTTGTATGGCATGTATCTTTCAAAATAACGTAAGAGAGTAACTTCTTCGACAGCGGAGCGTGCGCAGAAACACTCCAGTGAGCTAATTAGATCTAAAAGTATGCTGAAAGATGATCGATTTGAACAGAAACGACAAACGAAAACATTTTAAACTGAGCTTTAAAACGATAAATATTCAGTGTCTAAAGTAGGTGAAAACGCTAAAATAATTGCAAACAGAATCCATTTTGCGATGTTTTTGAAGTGCAACAGGTCCGATCTACACAAACAAGGTGTCAACGCAACGGCCTTGATGCGACGGTCAATATAAAGTCGGTTAATATCAAGACAAAATATTTTAAGGTGACAGAAAAAGTGTAAAATTCGACTAAATTTGTATGGCATGTATCTTTTTAAATAACGCAGGAGAATACCTATTTCAACAGCGTTACGTACGCTAAACCACTCCGGTGAGCTAATATGATCGAGAAGTATGCTAAAAGATGATCGATTTGAACAGAAACGACAAGCTAAAACATTTCAAACTGAGCTTTAAAACGACAAATATTCAGTGTCTAAAGTAGGTGAAAACGCTAAAATAATTCAAAACAGAATCAATATTGTAGAGTTTTTGAAATGCAACAGGTCCAATCTACACAAACGAGGTGTCTACGCAACAGGCTCGATGCGGCGGTGAATATAAAGTCGGTTAATATCAAGACAAAATATTTCACGATGACCGAAAAAGTTTAAAATTCGACTGACATTGTATGGCATGTATCTTTAAAACTAACGTAGGAGAGTACCTTCCCTAACAGCAGAGCGTGCGCTGAACTACTTTGGTGAGCTAATATGATCGCAAAATATGCTTAAAGATGATCGATTGGAACAGAAACGTCAAACTAATATATTTCAAACTGAGCTTTAAAATGACAAATATTCAGTGTCTAAAGTAGGTGAAAACGCTAAAATTATTGCAAACAGAATCCATATTGCGGTGTTTTAAAAGTGCATTAGGTCCGATCTACACAAACGAGGTGCCTACGCAACAGGCTCGACGCGACGGTCAATATAAAGTCGGTTAATATCAAGACAAAATATTTCACGGTGACCGAAAAAGTGTAAAATTCGACTAACTTTTTATGGCGTGTATCTAACAAAATAACGCAAGAGAGTAACTCCTTCAACAACGGAGTGTGAGCAGAACCACTTTATTGAGCTAATATGATCGAAAAGTATGCAAAAAGATGATCGATTTGAACAGAAACGACAAACTACAACATTTCAAACTGAGCTTTAAAACGACAAATATTCAGTGTCTAAAGTAGGTAAAAACGCTAAAATATTTGCAAACAGAATCCACATTGCGATGTTTTTGAAGTGCAACAGGTCCGATCTATACAAACGAGGTGTCAACGCAACGGCCTTGAAGCGACGGTCAATATAAAGTCGGTTAATATCAAGACAAAATATTTCAAGGTGACAGAAAAAGTGTAAAATTCGACTAACTTTGTATGGGATGGATCTTTTAAAATATTGCAAAAGAGTACCTACAAGAACAGCGGAACGTGCGCAGAACCACTTCAGTGAGCTAATTAGATCGAAAAATATACCTCGTTTTTGTAGATCAGACCTGTTGCACTTAAAAAATATCGCAATATGGATTCTTTTTTGCAATAATTTAAGCGTTTTTACCTACTTTAGACACTGAATATTTGTCGTCTTAAATCTCAGTTTGAAACATTTTAGGTTGTCGTTTCTGTTCAAATCGATCATATTTTAGAATATACTTCGATCATATTAGCTCACTGAAGTGTTTGTGCGCACGCGCCGCTGTTGAAGTAGGTACTCTCCGGCGTTATTTTAAAAGATACATGCCATACAAAGTTAGTCGAATTTTACACTTTTTCGGGCACCGTGAAATACTTTGTCTTGTTATTAACCGACTTTGTATTGACCATCGTGTCGAGCCCGTTACGTAGACACCTAGTTTGTGGAGATCGGACCTATTGCACTTCAAAAACATCGCAATTCGGATTCTAATTGCAATAATTTTTGCGTTTTCACCTACTTTAGACACTGAATATTTGTCGTTTTAAAGCTCAGTTTGAAATGTTTTAGTTTGTCGTTTCTGTTCAAATCGATCATCGTTTAGCATACTTTTCGATCACATTAGCTCACCGAAGTGATTCTGCGCACGCTCCGCTGTTCTAGTAGGTACTCTTTTGCTATATTTTAAAAGATACATCCCATACAAAGTTAGTCGAATTTTACACTTTTTCGGTCACCGTGAAATATTTTGTCTTGATATTAAGCGACTTTATATTGACCGTCGCGTCGAGCCCGTCGCGTAGACACCTCGTTTGTGTAGATCAGACCTGTTGCACTTCAAAAACATCGCAATATGGATTCTGTTTGCAATAATTTTAGCGTTTTCACCTACTTTAGACACTGAATATTTGTAGTTTTAAAGCTCAGTTTAAAATGTTTTAGTTTGAAGTTTCTGTTCAAATCGATTATCTTTCGCCATACTTTTCGATCTAATTAGCTCACCGGAGTGTTTCTGCGCACGTTCCGCTGTCGAAGAAGTTACTCTCTGACGTTATTTTAAAAGATACATGCCATAAAAAGTTAGTTGAATTTTACACTTTTTCGGTCACCGTGAAATATTTTGTCTTGATATTACCGACTTTATATTGACCGCCGCGTCGAGCCCTTTGCGTTGACACCTCGTTTTTGTAGATCAGACCTGTTGCACTTAAAAAACATAGCAATATGGATTCTTTTTTGCAATAATTTAAGCGTTTTCACCTACTTTAGACACTGAATATTTGTCGTCTTAAAGCTCAGTTTGAAACATTTTAGGTTGTCGTTTCTGTTCAAATCGATCATATTTTAGAATATACTTCGATCACATTAGCTCACTGAAGTGTTTGTGCGCACGCGCCGCTGTTGAAGTAGGTACTCTCCTGCGTTATTTTAAAAGATACATGCCATACAAAGTTAGTCGAATTTTTCACTTTTTCGGGCACCGTGAAATACTTTGTCTTGTTATTAACCGACTTTGTATTGACCGTCGTGTCGAGCCCGTTACGTAGACACCTAGTTTGTGGAGATCGGACCTATTGCACTTCAAAAACATCGCAATATGGATTCTTTTTGCAATAATTTTTGCGTTTTCACCTACTTTAGACACTGAATATTTGTCGTTTTAAAGCTCAGTTTGAAATGTTTTAGTTTGTCGTTTCTGTTCAAATCCATCATCGTTTAGCATACTTTTCGATCATATTAGCTCAGTGAAGTAGTTTTGCGCACGCTCCGCTGTTGAAGTAGGTACTCTTTTGCGATATTTTAAAAGATACATCCCATACAAAGTTAGTCGAATTTTACACTTTTTCGGTCACCGTGAAATATTTTATCTTGATACTTACCGACTTTATATTGACCGACGCGTCGAGCCCGTTGCGTAGACACCTCGTTTGTGTAGATCGGACCTGTTGCACTTCAAAAACATCGCAATATGGATTCTGTTTGCAATAATATTTGCGTTTTCACCTACTTTAGACACTGAATATTTGTCGTCTTAAAGCTCAGTTTGAAATGTATTAGTTTGTCGTTTCTGTTCAAATCGATCATCTTTTAGCATACTTTTCGATCATATTAGCTCACCAAAATGGTTATGCGAACGTTCCGCTGTTCTTGTAAGTTCTCTTTTGCGATATTTTAAAAGATACATCCCATACAAAGTTAGTCGAATTTTACACTTTTTCGGTCACCGTGAAATATTTTATCTTGATACTTACCGACTTTATATTGACCGACGCGTCGAGCCCGTTGCGTAGACACCTCGTTTGTGTAGATCGGACCTGTTGCACTTCTAAAACATCGCAATATGGATTCTGTTTGCAATAATTTTTGCGTTTTCACCTACTTTAGACACTGAATATTTGTCGTCTTAAAGCTCAGTTTGAAATGTATTAGTTTGTCGTTTCTGTTCAAATCGATCATCGTTTAGCATACTTTTCGATCACAATAGCTCACTAAAGTGGTTCTGCGCACGCTCCGCTGTTGACGTAGATACTCTTTTGCGATATTTTAAAAGATACATCCCATACAAAGTTAGTCGAATTTTACACTTTTTCGGTCACCGTGAAATATTTTGTCTTGATATTAAGCGACTTTATATTGACCGACGCGTCGAGCCTGTTGCGTAGACAACTCGTTTGTGTAAATCGGACCTGTTGCACTTCAAAAACATCTTAATATGGATTCTGTTTGCAATAATTTTAGCGTTTTCACCTACTTTAGACACTGAATATTTGTCGTTTTAAAGCTCAGTTTGTCGTTTCTGTTCAAATCGATCATCATTTTGCATACTTTTCGATCTAATTAGCTCACTAGAGTGTTTGTGCGCACGCTTTTCTGTTGAAATAGTTACTCTCCTGCAATATTTTAAAAGATACATGCCATGCAAAGTTAGTTTAATTGTACACTTTTTCGGTCACCGTGAAATATTTTGTCTTGATATTAAGCGACTTTATATTGACCGACGCGTCGAGCCTGTTGCGTAGACAACCCGTTTGTGTAGATCGGACCTGTTGCACTTCAAAAACATCGCAATATAGATTCTGTTTGCAATAAGTTTAGCGTTTTCACCTACTTTAGACACTGAATATTTGTCGTTGTAAAGCTCAGTTTGAAATGTTTAAGTTTGTCGTTTCTGTTCAAATCGATCATCTTTTAGCATACTTTTCGATCACATTAGCTCACCGAAGTGGTTCTGCGTACGCTCTGCTGTTAAAGTAGGTACTCTTTTGCGATATTTTAAAAGATACATGCACACAAAATTAGTCGAATTTTACACTTTTTCGGTCACCGTAAAATATTTTATCTTGATACTTACCGACTTTATATTGACCGACGCGTCGAGCCCGTTGCGTAGACACCTCGTTTGTGTAGATCGGACCTGTTGCACTTCAAAAACATCGCAATATGGATTCTGTTTGCAATAATTTTAGCGTTTGTAGATCGGACCTGTTGCACTTCAAAAACATCGCAATATAGATTCTGTTTGCAATAATTTTAGCGTTTTCACCTACTTAAGGCACTGAATATTTGTCGTTTTAAAGCTCAGTTTGAAATGTTTTAGTTTGTCGTTTCTGTTCAAATCGATCATCTTTTAGCATACTTTTCGATCATATTAGCTCACCGAAATGGTTCTGCGAACGTTCCGCTTTTCTTGTAAGTTCTCTTTTGCGATATTTTAAAAGATACATCCCATACAAAGTTAGTCGAATTTTACACTTTTTCGGTCACCGTGAAATATTTTGTCTTGATATTAACCGACTTTATATTGAGCGTCGCGTCGAGTTCGTTGCGTTGACACCTCGTTTGTGTAGATCGAACCTGTTGCACTTCTAAAACATCGCAATATGGATTCTGTTTGCAATAATTTTAGCATTTTCACCTACTTTAGATACTGAATATTTGTCGTTTTAAAGCTCAGTTTGAAATGTTTTAGTTTGTCGTTTCTGTTTAAATCGATCATCGTTTAGCATACTTTTCGATCACATTAGCTCACTAAAGTGGTTCTGCGCACGCTCCGCTGTTGACGTAGGTACTCTTTTGCGATATTTTAAAAGATACATCCCATACAAAGTTAGTCGAATTTTACACTTTTTCGGTCACCGTGAAATATTTTATCTTGATACTTACCGACTTTATATTGACCGACGCGTCGAGCCCGTTGCGTAGACACCTCGTTTGTGTAGATCGGACCTGTTGCACTTCAAAAACATCGCAATATGGATTCTGTTTGCAATAATTTTTGCGTTTTCACCTACTTTAGACACTGAATATTTGTCGTCTTAAAGCTCAGTTTGAAATGTATTAGTTTGTCGTTTTTGTTCAAATCGATCATCGTTTAGCATACTTTTCGATCACATTAGCTCACTAAAGTGGTTCTGCGCACGCTCCGCTGTTGAAATAGATACTCTTTTGCGATATTTAAAAAGATACATCCCATACAAAGTTAGTCGAATTTTACACTTTTTCGGTCACCGTGAAATATTTTGTCTTGATATTAAGCGACTTTATATTGACCGACGCGTCGAGCCAGTTGCGTTGACACCTCGTTTGTGTAGATCGGACCTGTTGCACTTCAAAAACATCGCAAAATGGATTCTGTTTGCAATAAGTTTAGCGTTTTCACCTACTTTAGACACTGAATATTTGTCGTTTTAAAGCTCAGTTTGTCGTTTCTGTTCAAATCGATCATCATTTTGCATACTTTTCGATCTAATTAGCTCACTAGAGTGTTTGTGCGCACGCTTTTCTGATGAAATAGTTACTCTCCTGCAATATTTTAAAAGATACATGCCATGCAAAGTTAGTCGAATTGTACACTTTTTCGGTCACCGTGAAATATTTTGTCTTGATATTAAGCGACTTTATATTGACCGACGCGTCGAACGTGTTGCGTAGACAACTCGTTTGTGTAGATCGGACCTGTTGCACTTCAAAAACATGGCAATATAGATTCTGTTTGCAATAATTTTAGCGTTTTCACCTACTTTAGGCACTGAATATTTGTCGTTTTAAAGCTCAGTTTGAAATGTTTTAGTTTGTCGTTTCTGTTCAAACCGATCATCTTTTAGCATACTTTTCGATCATATTAGCTCACCGAAATGGTTCTGCGAACGTTCCGCTGTTCTTGTAAGTTCTCTTTTGCGATATTTTAAAAGATACATCCAATACAAAGTTAGTCGAATTTTACACTTTTTCGGTCACCGTGAAATATTTTGTCTTGATATTAACCGACTTTATATTGAGCGTCGCGTCGAGTTCGTTGCGTAGACACCTCGTTTGTGTAGATCGAACCTGTTGCACTTCTAAAACATCGCAATATGGATTCTGTTTGCAATAATTTTAGCATTTTCACCTACTTAAGACACTGAATATTTGTCGTTTTAAAGCTCAGTTTGAAATGTTTTAGTTTGTCGTTTCTGTTTAAATCGATCATCGTTTAGCATACTTTTCGATCACATTAGCTCACTAAAGTGGTTCTGCGCACGCTCCGCTGTTGACGTAGGTACTCTTTTGCGATATTTTAAAAGATACATCCCATACAAAGTTAGTCGAATTTTACACTTTTTCGGTCACCGTGAAATATTTTTTCTTGATAATAAGCGACTTTATATTGACCGACGCGTCGAGCCTGTTGCGTAGACAACTCGTTTGTGTAAATCGGACCTGTTGCACTTCAAAAACATCGCAATATGGATTCTGTTTGCAATAATTTTAGCGTTTTCACCTACTTTAGACACTGAATATTTGTCGTTTTAAAGCTCAGTTTGTCGTTTCTGTTCAAATCGATCATCATTTGCATACTTTTCGATCTAATTAGCTCACTAGAGTGTTTGTGCGCACGCTTTTCTGTTGAAATAGTTACTCTCCTGCAATATTTTAAAAGATACATGCCATGCAAAGTTAGTTTAATTGTACACTTTTTCGGTCACCGTGAAATATTTTGTCTTGATATTAAGCGACTTTATATTGACCGACGCGTCGAGCCTGTTGCGTAGACAACTCGTTTGTGTAGATCGGACCTGTTGCACTTCAAAAACATCGCAATATAGATTCTGTTTGCAATAAGTTTAGCGTTTTCACCTACTTTAGACACTGAATATTTGTCGTTTTAAAGCTCAGTTTGTCGTTTCTGTTCAAATCGATCATCATTTTGCATACTTTTCGATCTAATTAGCTCACTAGAGTGTTTGTGCGCACGCTTTTCTGTTGAAATAGTTACTCTCCTGCGTTATTTTAAAAGATACATGCCATACAAAGTTAGTCGAATTTTACACTTTTTTGGGCACCGTGAAATATTTTGTCTTGATATTAACCGACTTTATATTGACCGTCGCGTCGAGTTCGTTGCGTAGACACCTCGTTTGTGTAGATCGAACCTGTTGCACTTCTAAAACATCGCAATATGGATTCTGTTTGCAATAATTTTAGCATTTTCACCTACTTTAGACACTGAATATTTGTCGTTTTAAAGCTCAGTTTGAAATGTTTTAGTTTGTCGTTTCTGTTCAAATTAATCATATGTTAGTATATATTTCGATCATATTAGCTCACTGAAGTGTTTGTGCGCACGCGCCGCTGTTGAAGTAGGTACTCTCCTGCGTTATTTTAAAAGATACATGCCATACAAAGTTAGTCGAATTTTACACTTTTTCGGGCACCGTGAAATATTTTGTCTTGATATTAAGCGACTTTATATTGACCGACGCGTCGAGCCTGTTGCGTAGACAACTCGTTTGTGTAAATCGGACCTGTTGCACTTCAAAAACATCGCAATATGGATTCTGTTTGCAATAATTTTAGCGTTTTCACCTACTTTAGACACTGAATATTTGTCGTTTTAAAGCTCAGTTTGTCGTTTCTGTTCAAATCGATCATCATTTTGCATACTTTTCGATCTAATTAGCTCACTAGAGTGTTTGTGCGCACGCTTTTCTGTTGAAATAGTTACTCTCCTGCAATATTTTAAAAGATACATGCCATGCAAAGTTAGTTTAATTGTACACTTTTTCGGTCACCGTGAAATATTTTGTCTTGATATTAAGCGACTTTATATTGACCGACGCGTCGAGCCTGTTGCGTAGACAACTCGTTTGTGTAGATCGGACCTGTTGCACTTCAAAAACATCGCAATATAGATTCTGTTTGCAATAAGTTTAGCGTTTTCACCTACTTTAGACACTGAATATTTGTCGTTGTAAAGCTCAGTTTGAAATGTTTAAGTTTGTCGTTTCTGTTCAAATCGATCATCTTTTAGCATACTTTTCGATCACATTAGCTTACCGAAGTGGTTCTGCGTACGCTCTGCTGTTAAAGTAGGTACTCTTTTGCGATATTTTAAAAGATACATGCACACAAAATTAGTCGAATTTTACACTTTTTCGGTCAACGTGAAATATTTTATCTTGATACTTACCGACTTTATATTGACCGACGCGTCGAGCCCGTTGCGTAGACACCTCGTTTGTGTAGATCGGACCTGTTGCACTTCAAAAACATCGCAATATGGATTCTGTTTGCAATAATTTTAGCGTTTGTAGATCGGACCTGTTGCACTTCAAAAACATCGCAATATAGATTCTGTTTGCAATAATTTTAGCGTTTTCACCTACTTTAGGCACTGAATATTTGTCGTTTTAAAGCTCAGTTTGAAATGTTTTAGTTTGTCGTTTCTGTTCAAATCTATCATCTTTTAGCATACTTTTCGATCATATTAGCTCACCGAAATGGTTCTGCGAACGTTCCGCTGTTCTTGTAAGTTCTCTTTTGCGATATTTTAAAAGATACATCCCATACAAAGTTAGTCGAATTTTACACTTTTTCGGTCACCGTGAAATATTTTGTCTTGATATTAACCGACTTTATATTGACCGTCGCGTCGAGTTCGTTGCGTAGACACCTCGTTTGTGTAGATCGAACCTGTTGCACTTCTAAAACATCGCAATATGGATTCTGTTTGCAATAATTTTAGCATTTTCACCTACTTTAGACACTGAATATTTGTCGTTTTAAAGCTCAGTTTGAAATGTTTTAGTTTGTCGTTTCTGTTCAAATCGATCATCATTTTGCATACTTTTCGATCTAATTAGCTCACTAGAGTGTTTGTGCGCACGCTTCGCTGTTGAAAAAGGTTTTCTCTGCAATATTTTAAAAGATACATGCCATGCAAAGTTAGTCGAATTGTACACTTTTTCGGTCACCGTGAAATAGTTTGTATTGATATTAACCGACTTTATATTGACTCTCGCGTCGAACCCGTTGCGTAGACACCTCGTTTGTGTAGATCAAACCTGTTGCACTTCAAAAACATCGCAATATGGATTCTTTTTTTGCAATAATTTTAGCGTTTTCACCTACTTTAGACACTGAATATTTGTCGTTTCAAAGCTTAGTTTAAAATGTTTTAGTTTATCGTTTCTGTTCAAATCGATCATCTTTCAGCATACTTTTCGATCTAATTAGCTCACCGGAGTGTTTCTGCGCAAGTTCCCCTGTCGAAGAAGTTACTCTCTGACGTTATTTTAAAAGATGCATGCCATAAAAGTTAGTCGCATTTTACACTTTTTCGGTCACCGTGAAATATTTTGTCTTGATATTACCGACTTTATATTGACCGTCCCGTCGAGCCCGTTGCGTTGACACCTCTTTTTTGTAGATCAGACCTGTTGCACTTCAAAAACATCGCAATATGGATTCTTTTTTGCAATAATTTAAGCGTTTTCACCTACTTTAGACACTGAATATTTGTCGTCTTAAATCTTAGTTTGAAATATTTTAGTTTGTCGTTTCTGTTCAAATCTATCATATTTTAGAATATATTTCGATCATATTAGCTCACTGTAGTGTTTGTGCGCACGCGCCGCTGTTGAAGTAGGTACTCTCCTGCGTTATTTTAAAAGATACATGCCATACAAAGTTAGTCGAATTTTACACTTTTTCGGGCACCGTGAAATATTTTGTCTTGATATTAAGCGACTTTATATTGACCGACGCGTCGAGCCTGTTGCGTAGACAACTCGTTTGTGTAAATCGGACCTGTTGCACTTCAAAAACATCGCAATATGGATTCTGTTTGCAATAATTTTAGCGTTTTCACCTACTTTAGACACTGAATATTTGTCGTTTTAAAGCTCAGTTTGTCATTTCTGTTCAAATCAATCATCATTTTGCATACTTTTCGATCTAATTAGCTCACTAGAGTGTTTGTGCGCACGCTTTTCTGTTGAAATAGTTACTCTCCTGCAATATTTTAAAAGATACATGCCATGCAAAGTTAGTTTAATTGTACACTTTTTCGGTCACCGTGAAATATTTTGTCTTGATATTAAGCGACTTTATATTGACCGACGCGTCGAGCCTGTTGCGTAGACAACTCGTTTGTGTAGATCGGACCTGTTGCACTTCAAAAACATCGCAATATAGATTCTGTTTGCAATAAGTTTAGCGTTTTCACCTACTTTAGACACTGAATATTTGTCGTTGTAAAGCTCAGTTTGAAATGTTTAAGTTTGTCGTTTCTGTTCAAATCGATCATCTTTTAGCATACTTTTCGATCACATTAGCTTACCGAAGTGGTTCTGCGTACGCTCTGCTGTTAAAGTAGGTACTCTTTTGCGATATTTTAAAAGATACATGCACACAAAATTAGTCGAATTTTACACTTTTTCGGTCACCGTGAAATATTTTATCTTGATACTTACCGACTTTATATTGACCGACGCGTCGAGCCCGTTGCGTAGACACCTCGTTTGTGTAGATCGGACCTGTTGCACTTCAAAAACATCGCAATATGGATTCTGTTTGCAATAATTTTAGCGTTTGTAGATCGGACCTGTTGCACTTCAAAAACATCGCAATATAGATTCTGTTTGCAATAATTTTAGCGTTTTCACCTACTTTAGGCACTGAATATTTGTCGTTTTAAAGCTCAGTTTGAAATGTTTTAGTTTGTCGTTTCTGTTCAAATCTATCATCTTTTAGCATACTTTTCGATCATATTAGCTCACCAAAATGGTTCTGCGAACGTTTCGCTGTTCTTGTAAGTTCTCTTTTGCGATATTTTAAAAGATACATCCCATACAAAGTTAGTCGAATTTTACACTTTTTCGGTCACCGTGAAATATTTTGTCTTGATATTAACCGACTTTATATTGACCGTCGCGTCGAGTTCGTTGCGTAGACACCTCGTTTGTGTAGATCGAACCTGTTGCACTTCTAAAACATCGCAATATGGATTCTGTTTGCAATAATTTTAGCATTTTCACCTACTTTAGACACTGAATATTTGTCGTTTTAAAGCTCAGTTTGAAATGTTTTAGTTTGTCGTTTCTGTTCAAATCGATCATCATTTTGCATACTTTTCGATCTAATTAGCTCACTAGAGTGTTTGTGCGCACGCTTCGCTGTTGAAAAAGGTTTTCTCTGCAATATTTTAAAAGATACATGCTATGCAAAGTTAGTCGAATTGTACACTTTTTCGGTCACCGTGAAATAGTTTGTATTGATATTAACCGACTTTATATTGACTCTCGCGTCGAACCCGTTGCGTAGACACCTCGTTTGTGTAGATCAAACCTGTTGCACTTCAAAAACATCGCAATATGGATTCTTTTTTTGCAATAATTTTAGCGTTTTCACCTACTTTAGACACTGAATATTTGTCGTTTCAAAGCTTAGTTTAAAATGTTTTAGTTTATCGTTTCTGTTCAAATCGATCATCTTTCAGCATACTTTTCGATCTAATTAGCTCACCGGAGTGTTTCTGCGCAAGTTCCGCTGTCGAAGAAGTTACTCTCTGACGTTATTTTAAAAGATACATGCCATAAAAGTTAGTCGCATTTTACACTTTTTCGGTCACCGTGAAATATTTTGTCTTGATATTACCGACTTTATATTGACCGTCCCGTCGAGCCCGTTGCGTTGACACCTCTTTTTTGTAGATCAGACCTGTTGCACTTCAAAAACATCGCAATATGGATTCTTTTTTGCAATAATTTAAGCGTTTTCACCTACTTTAGACACTGAATATTTGTCGTCTTAAAGCTTAGTTTGAAATATTTTAGTTTGTCGTTTCTGTTCAAATCTATCATATTTTAGAATATATTTCGATCATATTAGCTCACTGTAGTGTTTGTGCGCACGCGCCGCTGTTGAAGTAGGTACTCTCCTGCGTTATTTTAAAAGATACATGCCATACAAAGTTAGTCGAATTTTACACTTTTTCGGGCACCGTGAAATACTTTGTCTTGATATTAACCGACTTTATATTGACCGTCGTGTCGAGCCCGTCACGTAGACACCTAGTTTGTGGAGAACGGACCTATTGCACTTCAAAAACATCGCAATTCGGATTCTAATTGCAATAATTTTAGCGTTTTCACCTACTTTAGACACTGAATATTTGTCGTTTTAAAGCTCAGTTTGAAATGTTTTAGTTTGTCGTTTCTGTTCAAATCGATCATCGTTTAGCATACTTTTCGATCACATTAGCTCACTAAAGTGGTTCTGCGTACGCTCTGCTATTGAAATAGGTACTCTTTTGCGATATTTAAAAAGATACATGCATACAAAGTTAGTCGAATTTTACACTTTTTCGGTCACCGTGAAATATTTTATCTTGATACTTACCGACTTTATATTGACCGACGCGTCGAGCCCGTTGCGTAGACACCGCGTTTGTGTAGATCGGACCTGTTGCACTTCAGAAACATCGCAATATGGATTCTGTTTGCAATAATTTTAGCGTTTTCACCTACTTTAGACACTGAATATTTGTCGTTTTAAAGCTCAGTTTGAAATGTTTTAGTTTGTCGTTTCTGTTCAAATCGATCATCGTTTAGCATACTTTTCGATCACATTAGCTCACTAAAGTGGTTCTGCGCACGCTCCGCTGTTGAAATAGGTACTCTTTTGCGATATTTTAAAAGATACATCCCATACAAAGTTAGTCGAATTTTACACTTTTTCGGTCACCGTGAAATATTTTGTCTTGATATTAAGCGACTTTATATTGACCGACGCGTCGAGCCAGTTTCGTAGACACCTCGTTTGTGTAGATCGGACCTGTTGCACTTCAAAAACATCGCAAAATGGATTCTGTTTGCAATAATTTTAGCGTTTTCACCTACTTTAGACACTGAATATTTGTCGTTTTAAAGCTCAGTTTGAAATGTATTTGCTTGTCGTTTCTGTTCAAATCGATCATCATTTTGCATACTTTTCGATCTAATTAGCTCACTAGAGTGTTTTCGCGCACGCTTCTCTGTTGAAATAGTTACTCTCCTGCAATATTTTAAAAGATATATGCCATGCAAAGTTAGTCGAATTGTACACTTTTTCGGTCACCGTGAAATATTTTGTCTTGATATTAAGCGACTTTATATTGACCGACGCGTCGAGCCTGTTGCGTAGACAACTCGTTTGTGTAGATCGGACCTGTTTCACTTCAAAAACATCGCAATATAGATTCTCTTTGCAATAATTTTAGCGTTTTCACCTACTTTAGACACTGAATATTTGTCGTTTTAAAGCTCAGTTTGAAATGTTTTAGTTTGTCGTTTCTGTTCAAATCGATCATCTTTTAGCATAGTTTTCGATCACATTAGCTCACATATATAAGTAAATTAGTAAATATGTAAATAAGTAAATTATAAAAAAATAATAAAACAGTAAGTAAATAAGTAAATTCGTAAATAAATAAATAAGTAAATAAGTAAATTAATAAATAAGTTAAAAAATAAAAAACTCAATAAATAAATAAATAAGTAAATTAGTAAATTAGTAAATAAGTAAATTAGTAAATAAGTAATTAAATAAATAATTAAATAAGAAAATAAGTAAATAAGTAAATCAATAAATAAATAAATCAATAAATAATCAAATAAATAAATTACCAAATAAATAAATAAATATATAAACAAAACAATAAGAAAATAAGCAAATTAGTAAAAAGGTAAATAAGTAAATAAGTTTAGTAAATAAGTTAATAAGTAAATGAGTAAAGAATTAAAAAAATAAACAAATTAATAATTAAATAGGTAAATAAGAAAATCAGTAATTAGGTAAATAAGTAAAAAAGTAAATAAGTAAATAAGTATATAAGTATATAAGTAAATAAGTAAATTAGTTAATAAGTAAAACAGTAAATAAGTAAATAAGTACATAACTTCAAAAGGAAATAAGTATATAAGTAAATTAGTAAATAAGTAAATAATAAATAAAGTAAATAAGTAAATAATAAATAAAGTAAATAATAAAGTAAGTAAATAAGTTAATACGTAAATAAGTAAATAAGTAAAAAGGTAGATAAGTAAATAAGAAAATTAGTAAATAAGTAAATAAGTAAGTAAGTAAATAAGTAAATAAGTAAATAAGTAAATAAGTTAATTAGTAAATTAGTAAATTAGTAAACTAGTAAATAAGATAATAAGAAAACGCTAAAATTATTGCAAACAGAATCCATATTGCAATGTTTTTGAAGAGCAACAGGTCTGATCTACACAAACGAGGTGTCTACGCAACGGCCTCGACGCGACGGTCAATATAAAGTCGCTTAATATCAAGACAAAATATTTCACGGTGACCGAAAAAGTGTACAATTCGACTAACTTTGTATGGGATGTATCTTTTAAAATATTGCAGGAGAGTAACTATTTCAACAGAGGAGCGTGCGCACAAACACTCTAGTGAGCTAATTAGATCGCAAATTATGCAAAATGATGATCGATTTGAACAGAAACGACAAACTAAAACATTTCAAACTGAGCTTTAAAACGACAAATATTCAGTGTCTAAAGTAGGTGAAAACGCTAAAATTATTACAAACAGAATCCATTTTGCGATGTTTTTGAAGTGCAACAGGTCCGATCTACAAAAACGAGGTGTTTACGCAACGGGCTCGACGCGTCGGTCAATATAAAGTCGCTTAATATCAAGACAAAATATTTCACGGTGACCGAAAAAGTGTAAAATTCGACTAACTTTGTATGGGATGTATCTTTTAAAATATCGCAAAAGAGTACCTACTTCAACAGCAGAGCGTACGCAGAACCACTTTATTGAGCTAATGTGATCGAAAAATATGCTAAACGATGATCGATTTGAACAGAAACGACAAACTAAAACATTTCAAACTGAGCTTCAAAACGACAAATATTCAGTGTCTAAAGTAGGTGAAAATGCTAAAATTATTGCAAACAGAATCCATTTTGCGATGTTTTTGAAGTGCAACAGGTCTGATCTACACAAACGAGGTGTCTACGCAACGGCCTCGACGCGACGGTCAATATAAAGTCGCTTAATATCAAGACAAAATATTTCACGGTGACCGAAAAAGTGTAAAATTCGACTAACTTTGTATGGGACTTTTAAAATATCGCAAAAGAGTACCTAATAAAACAGCGGAGCGTGCGCAGAACTACTTCTAAATAAGTAAATAAGTGAATAAGTAAATAAGTTAATAAGTATATAAGTATATAAGTAAATTAGTAAATATGTAAATAAGTAAATTATAAAAAAATAATAAAACAGTAAGTAAATAAGTAAATTCGTAAATAAATAAATAAGTTAATAAGTAAATAAGTAAATTAATAAATAAGTTAAAAAATAAAAAACTCAATAAATAAATAAATAAGTAAATTAGTAAATTAGTAAATAAGTAAATTAGTAAATAAGTAAATAAATTAATAAATCAATTAATTAAAAAAATAAATAAATAAACAAATAAATAAATAAAAAAGTAAGTAAATTAGTAAATTACTGAGTAAGTAAATAAGTAAATAATTAAAAAATTAAACAATTTAATAATTAAATAGTTAAATTAGAAAATAAGTAATTAGGTAAAAAAGTAAATAAGTAAATATGTAAATAAGTAAAAAAGTAAAAAAGTATATAAGTAAATAAGTAAATTGGTTTATAAGTGAAACAGTAAATAAGTATATAAGTAAATAAGTAAAAAAAAAAGTAAATAATAAAAAAAGTAAATAATAAAGTAAGTAAATAAGTTAATACGTAAGTAAGTAAATAAGTTAATAAGTAAATAAGTAAATAAGTAAATAAGTAAATAAGTGAATAAGTAAATAAGTATATAAGTAAATAGGTTAATTATTTAATAAGTAAAACAGTAAATAAGTATATAAGTAAATAAGTAAAAAAGGAAATAAGTATAAAAGTAAATTAATGAATAAGTAAATAATAAAAAAAAAGGAAATAATAAAGTAAGTAAATAAGTAAAAAAGTAAATAAGTTAATAAGAAAATTAGTAAATAAGTAAGTAAGTGAATAAGTAAATAAGTAAAAAAGTAAATTAGTAAATAAGTAAATTAGTAAATTAGTAAATTAGTTAACTAGTAAATAAGTTAATAAGTAAATAAGTAAACAAATAAATAAATTAATAAATAAATCAATAAATAAACAAATAAATAAATTAACAAATAAATAAATAAATATATAAATAAAAAACAAGTAAATAAGCAAATTCGTAAAAAGGTAAATAAGTTAAGTAAATAATTAAAAAATTAAAGAAATTAATAAGTAAATAGGTAAATATATTAATAATTAATTAGGTAAATAAGTAAAAATGTAAATAAGTAAATATGTAAATAAGTAAATTAGGAATATAGTAAAAAAGTAAATAAGTAAATAAGTAAATTAGCAAATAAGTAAATAAGAAAATAAATAAATAAGTAAATAATTAAAAAATTAAACAAATTAATAATTAAATAGGTAAATAAGAATATAAGTAATTAGGTAAATAAGTCAAAAAGTAAATAAGTAAATAAGTAAATAAGTAAATAAGTGAAAAGTAAATAAGTAAATAAGTATATAAGTAAATACGTAAATAAGTAAATTAGTAAAAAGGTAAATAAGTAAAAAAGAAAATTAGTAAATAAGTTAATAAGTTCATTAGTAAATTAGTAAATTAGTAAACTAGTAAATAAGAAAATAAGTAAATCAATAAATAAATAAATCAATAAATAATCAAATAAATAAATTACCAAATAAATATATAAACAAAACAATAAGAAAATAAGCAAATAAGTAAAAAGGTAAATAAGTAAATAAGTTTAGTAAATAAGTTAATAAGTAAATGAGTAAAGAATTAAAAAAATAAACAAATTAATAATTAAATAGTAAATAAGAAAATAAGTAATTAGGTAAATAAGTAAATAAGTAAATAAGTATTTCATAATTACTTATTTACTTTTTTACTAATTTGCTTATTTACTTATTTTTTTATTTATATATTTATTTATTTATTTGTTAATTTATTTATTTGTTTATTTATTTATTTATTTGTTTATATTTATTTGTTTATATATTTATTTATTTATTTACTAATTTACTAATTAATTTATTTACTTATTTACTAATTTTCTTATTTACTTATTTACCTTTTTACTTATTTACTTATTTACGTATTAACTTATTTACTTTTTGACTTATTTACTTACTATATTATTTACTTTTTTTTTATTTACTAATTTACCTATATACTTATTTCCTTTTTTACTTATATACTTATTTACTGTTTTACTTATTTACTTATTTATTTATTTAGTTACATACTTATTTACTTATTCTTTTATTTACGTATTTACTTTGTACTTATTTACCCTATCACTTATTTCTTATTAAATTATTAATTTGTTTAATTTTTTGATTATTTACTTATTAACTAATTAACTTAACTTATTTACTTATTTACCTTTTTACTAATTTGCTTATTTACTTATTTTTTTATTCATATATTTATTTATTCATTTGTTAATTTATTTATTTGTTAATTTATTGATTTATTTATTGATTAATTAATTAATTTATTTACTTATTTACTTATTTTCTTTTTTACTTGTTTACTAATTAACTATTTTACTAATTTACTAATTTACTCATTTACTAATTTACTTATTTACTAATTTACTAATTGACTTATTAACTTATTTACTTATTTACTTATTTACCTTTTTGCTAATTTACTTATTTACGTATTAACTTATTTAATTTTTTACTTACTTTATTATTTACTTTTTTTATTATTTACTTATTTACTAATTTACTTATATACTTATTCCTTTTTTACTTTTATACTTACTTACTGTTTTACTTATTAACTAATTTATATTTACTTATTTACTTATTTACTTATTTACTTATTCACTTATTAACTTATTTTCCTTATTACTTATTTTCTTATTTACCTATTTAATTATTAGTTTGTTTAATTTTTTTATTATTTATTTATTTACTTATTAATTTATTTACATAATTTATTTACTTATTTACTATTTTACTTATTTACTTACTATTTTTTTTTTTTTTTGATTTATTGATTAATTAATTTATTTACTTATTTACTTATTTACTTACTTTATTATTTACTTTTTGACATATTTACTTATTGACTTATTTACTTATTTACTTATTACTTATTTACTTATTTACTTATTTACTTATTTACTTATTTACTTAATTACTTATTTACTTATTTACTTATTTACTAATTAACTAATTTACTTATTTACTTATTTTCTTATTTACTTATTTATTTATTTATTGAGTTTTTTATTTTTTAACTTATTTATTAATTTAATTATTTACTTATTAACTTATTTATTTATTTACGAATTTACTTATTTACTTACAGTTTTATTATTTTTTTATAATTTACTTATTTACATATTTACTAATTTACTTATATACTTATTAACTTATTTACTTATTTAGAAGTAGTTCTGCGCACGCTCCGCTGTTTTATTAGGTACTCTTTTGCGATATTTTAAAAGATACATCCCATACAAAGTTAGTCGAATTTTACACTTTTTCGGTCACCGTGAAATATTTTGTCTTGATTTTAACCGACTTTATATTGACCGTCGCGTCGAGCCCGTTGCGAAGACACCTAGTTTGTGTAGACCGGAACTGCTGTTCTTCGAAAACATCGCAATATGGATTCCGTTTGCAATAATTTTGGCGTTTTCACCTACTTTAGACACTGAATATTTGTCGTTTTAAGGCTCAGTTTGAATTGTTTTAGTTTGTCGTTTCTGTTCAAATCGATCATCGTTTAGCATATATTTCGATCATATTAGCTCACTGGAGTAGTTTTGCGCACGCTGCGCTGTTGAAAAATGTATATTTTTGCGATATTTTAAAAGATACATCCTATACAAAGTTAGTCGAATTTAACACTTTTTCGGTCACCGTGAAATATTTTGTCTTGATATCAAGCGACTTGATATTGACCGACGCGTCGAGCCCGTTGCGTAGACACCTCGTTTGTGTAGACCGGACCTGTTGCACTTCAAAACATCGCAATATGGATTCCGTTTGCAATAATTTTAGCGTTTTCTTATTTACTTATTTATTTATTTACTTGTTTACTAAATTACTAATTTTCTTATTTACTTATTTACCTTTTTACTTATTTACGTATTAACTTATTTACTTATTTACTTACTTTAGTATTTACCTTTTTTATTATTTACTTATTTACTAATTTTCTTATATACTTATTTCCTTTTTAAGTTATGTACTTATATACTTATTTACTGTTTTACTCATAAACTAATTTACTTATATACTTATTTACTTTTTTACTTATTGACCTAATTACTTATTTTCTTATTTACCTATTTAATTATTAATTTGTTTAATTTTTTACTTATTTACTTATTAACTTATTTACTTATTTACCTTTTTACTAATTTGCTTATTTACTTATTGTTTTGTTTATATATTTATTTATTTATTTGTTAATTAATTTATATGATTATTTATTGATTCATTTATTTATTGATTTACTTATTTACTTATTTTCTTATTTACTAGTTTACTAATTTACTAATTTACTAATGAACTTATTAACTTATTTACTAATTTTCTTATTTACTTATTTATCTTTTTACTAATTTACTTATTTACGTATTTACTTATATACTTATTTACTTTTTCACTTATTTACCTAATTACTAATATTCTTATTTACCTATTTAATTATTAATTTGTTTATTTTTTTAATTATTTACCTATTTATTTATTTACTTATTCACTTATTTTCTAATTTAAATAGGTAAATAATTAAAAAAATAAACAAATTAATAATTAAATAGGTAAATAAGAATATTAGTAATTAGGTAAATAAGTGAAAAAGTAAATTAATAAATAAGTATATAAGTAAATAAATAAATAAGTAAATAAGAAAACGCTAAAATTATTGCAAACGGAATCCATATTGCGATGTTTTGAAGTGCAACAGGTCCGGTCTAACAAACGAGGTGTCTACGCAACGGGCTCGACGCGACGGTCAATAAAAAGTCGGTTAATATCAAGACAAAATATTTCACGGTGACCAAAAAAGTGTAAAATTCGACTTACTTTGTATGGGATGTATCTTTTATAATAACGCAGGAGGGTACCTTTTTCTACAGCGACGCGTGCGCAAAACTACTCCACTGAGCTAATATGATCGAAAAGTATGCTAAACGATGATCGATTTGAACAGAAACGACAAACTAAAACATTTCAAACTGAGCTTCAAAACGACAAATATTCAGTGTCGAAAGTAGGTGAAAACGCTAAAATTATTGCAAACAGAATCCATATTGCGATGTTTTTGAAGTGCAACAGGTCTGATCTACACAAACGAGGTTTTTACGCAACGGGCTCGACGCGACGGTCAATATAAAGTCGGTTAATATCAAGACAAAATATTTCACGGTGACCGAAAAAGTGTAAAATTCGACTAACTTTGTATGGGATGTATCTTTTAAAATATCGCAGAGAGTACCATTTACAACAGCGGAGCGTGCGCAAAACTACTTCACTGAGCTAATATGATCGAAAAGTATGCTAAACGATGATCGATTTGAACAGAAACGACAAACTAAAACATTTCAAACTGAGCTTCAAAACGACAAATATTCAGTATCTAAAAAAGGTGAAAACGCTAAAATTATTGCAAACAGAATCCATATTGCGATGTTTTTGAAGTGCAACAGGTCCGATCTACACAAACGAGGTGTCAAAGCACCGATATCGACGCGACGGTCAATATAAAGTCGGTTAATATCAAGACAAAATATTTCACGGTGACCGAAAAAGTGTAAAATTCGACTAACATTGTATGGGATGTATCTTTTAAAATATCGCAAAAGAGAACTTACAAGAACAACGGAACGTTCGCAAAACCACTTCATTGAGCTAATATGATCGAAAAGTATGCTAAAAGATGATCGATTTGAACAGAAACGACAAACTAAAACATTTCAAACTAAGCTTCAAAACGACAAATATTCAGTGCCTAAAGTAGGTGAAAACGCTAAAATTATTGCAAACAGAATCCATATTGCGATGTTTTTGAAGTGCAACAGGTCCGATCTATACAAACGAGGTGTCAAAGCGACGATATCTACGCGACAGTCAATATAAAGTCGGTTAATATCAAGACAAAATATTTCACGGTGACCGAAAAAGTGTAAAATTCGACTAACTTTGTATGGGATGTATCTTTTAAAATATCGCAGAGAGTACCTTTTTCAACAGCGGAGCGTCCGCAAAACTAATCCAGTGAGCTAATATGATCGAAAAGTATGCTAAACGATGATCGATTTGAACAGAAACGACAAACTAAAACATTTCAAACTGAGCTTCAAAACGACAAATATTCAGTGTCGAAAGTAGGTGAAAACGCTAAAATTATTGCAAACAGAATCCATATTGCGATGGTTTTGAAGTGCAACAGGTCTGATCTACACAAACGAGGTGTCTACGCAACGGGCTCGACGCGACGGTCAATATAAAGTCGGTTAATATCAAGACAAAATATTTCACGGTGACCGAAAAAGTGTTAAATTCGACTAACTTTGTATGGGATGTATCTTTTAAAATAACGCAGGAGAGTACCTATTTCAACAGCGGAGCGTGCGCAAAACCACTTCATTAAGCTAATATGATCGAAAAATATGCTAAAAGATGATCGATTTGAACAGAAACAACAGGTTTGATCTACACAAACGAGTTGTCTACGCAACGGGCTCGACGCGACGGTCAATATAAAGTCGGTTAATATCAAGACAAAATATTTCATGGTGACCGAAAAAGTGTAAAATTCGACTAACTTTGTATAGGATGTATCTTTTAAAATATCGCAGAAAAAGTACTTACAAGAACAGCGGAACGTTCGCAGAACCACTTCGGTGAGCTAATATGATCAAAAAGTATGCTAAAAGATGATCGATTTGAACAGAAACGACAAACTAAAACATTTCAAACTGAGCTTCAAAACGACAAATATTCAGTATCTAAAAAAGGTGAAAACGCTAAAATTATTGCAAACAGAATCCATATTGCGATGTTTTTGAAGTGCAACAGGTCCGATCTACACAAACGAGGTGTCAAAGCACCGATATCGACGCGACGGTCAATATAAAGTCGGCTAATATCAAGACAAAATATTTCACGGTGACCGAAAAAGTGTAAAATTCGACTAACATTGTATGGGATGTATCTTTTAAAATATCGCAAAAGAGAACTTACAAGAACAGCGGAACGTTCGCAGAACCACTTCATTGAGCTAATATGATCGAAAAGTATGCTAAAAGATGATCGATTTGAACAGAAACGACAAACTAAAACATTTCAAACTAAGCTTCAAAACGACAAATATTCAGTGCCTAAAGTAGGTGAAAACGCTAAAATTATTGCAAACAGAATCCATATTGCGATGTTTTTGAAGTGCAACAGGTCCAATCTATACAAACGAGGTGTCAAAGCGACGATATCTACGCGACAGTCAATATAAAGTCGGTTAATATCAAGACAAAATATTTCACGGTGACCGAAAAAGTGTAAAATTTGACTAACTTTGTATGGGATGTATCTTTTAAAATATCGCAGAGAGTACCTTTTTCAACAGCGGAGCGTCCGCAAAACTAATCCAGTGAGCTAATATGATCGAAAAGTATGCTAAACGATGATCGATTTGAACAGAAACGACAAACTAAAACATTTCAAACTGAGCTTCAAAACGACAAATATTCAGTGTCGAAAGTAGGTGAAAACGCTAAAATTATTGCAAACAGAATCCATATTGCGATGGTTTTGAAGTGCAACAGGTCTGATCTACACAAACGAGGTGTCTACGCAACGGGCTCGACGCGACGGTCAATATAAAGTCGGTTAATATCAAGACAAAATATTTCACGGTGACCGAAAAAGTGTTAAATTCGACTAACTTTGTATGGGATGTATCTTTTAAAATAACGCAGGAGAGTACCTATTTCAACAGCGGAGCGTGCGCAAAACTACTTCATTAAGCTAATATTATCGAAAAATATGCTAAAAGATGATCGATTTGAACAGAAACAACAGGTTTGATCTACACAAACGAGTTGTCTACGCAACGGGCTCGACGCGACGGTCAATATAAAGTCGGTTAATATCAAGACAAAATATTTCATGGTGACCGAAAAAGTGTAAAATTCGACTAACTTTGTATAGGATGTATCTTTTAAAATATCGCAGAAAAAGTACTTACAAGAACAGCGGAACGTTCGCAGAACCACTTCGGTGAGCTAATATGATCAAAAAGTATGCTAAAAGATGATCGATTTGAACAGAAACGACAAACTAAAACATTTCAAACTGAGCTTCAAAACGACAAATATTCAGTGTCGAAAGTAGGTGAAAACGCTAAAATTATTGCAAACAGAATCCATATTGCGATGTTTTTGAAGTGCAACAGGTCTGATCTACACAAACGAGGTGTCAAAGCGACGATATCGACGCGACGGTCAATATAAAGTCGGTTAATATCGAGACAAAATATTTCACGGTGACCGAAAAAGTGTAAAATTCGACTTACTTTGTATGGGATGTATCTTTTAAAATAACGCAGGAGGGTACCTACTTCAACAGCGACGCGTGCGCAAAACTACTCCACTGAGCTAATATGATCGAAAAGTATGCTAAACGATGATCGATTTGAACAGAAACGACAAACTAAAACATTTCAAACTGAGCTTCAAAACGACAAATATTCAGTGTCGAAAGTAGGTGAAAACGCTAAAATTATTGCAAACAGAATCTATATTGCGATGTTTTTGAAGTGCAACAGGTCTAATCTACACAAACGAGGTATCTACGCAACGGGCTCGACGCGACGGTCAATATAAAGTCGGCTAATATCAAGACAAAATATTTCACGGTGACCGAAAAAGTGTAAAATTCGACTAACTTTGTATGGGGTGTATCTTTTAAAATATCGCAAAAGAGTAGTTACTAGAACAGAGAAACGTGCGCAGAACCAATTCGATGAGCTAATATGATCAAAAAGTATGCTAAAAGATGATCGATTTGAACAGAAACGACAAACTAAAACTTTCCAAACTGAGCTTCAAAACGACAAATATTCAGTGTCTAAAGTAGGTGAAAATGCAAAAATTATTGCAAACAGAATCCATATTGCGATGTTTTTGAAGTGCAACAGGTCCGATCTACACAAATGATGTATCTACGCAACGGGCACGACGCGACGGTCAATATAAAGTCGGTTAATATCAATACAAAATATTTCACGGTGACCGAAAAAGTGTAAAATTCGACTAACTTTGTATGGGATTTATCTTTTAAAATATCGCTGAGAGTACCTTTTTCAACAGCGGAGCGTGCGCAAAACTACTCGACTGAGCTAATATGATCGAAAAGTATGCTAAAAGATGATCGATTTGAACAGAAACGACAAACTAAAACATTTCAAACTAAGCTTCAAAACGACAAATATTCAGTGTCGAAAGTAGGTGAAAACGCTAAAATTATTGCAAACAGAATCCATATTGCGATGTTTTTGAAGTGCAACAGGTCTGATCTACACAAACGAGGTGTCAAAGCGACGATATCGACGCGAAGGTCAATATAAAGTCGGTTAATATCGAGACAAAATATTTCACGGTGACCGAAAAAGTGTAAAATTCGACTTACTTTGTATGGGATGTATCTTTTAAAATAACGCAGGAGGGTACCTACTTCAACAGCAACGCGTGCGCAAAACTACTCCACTGAGCTAATATGATCGAAAAGTATGCTAAACGATGATCGATTTGAACAGAAACGACAAACTAAAACATTTCAAACTGAGCTTCAAAACGACAAATATTCAGTGTCGAAAGTAGGTGAAAACGCTAAAATTATTGCAAACAGAATCCATATTGCGATGTTTTTGAAGTGCAACAGGTCCGATCTACACAAATGATGTATCTACGCAACGGGCTCGACGCGCCGGTCAATATAAAGTCGGTTAATATCAAGACAAAATATTTCATGGTGACCGAAAAAGTGTAAAATTCGACTAACTTTGTATAGGATGTATCTTTTAAAATATCGCAGAAAAAGTACTTACAAGAACAGCGGAACGTTCGCAGAACCACTTCGGTGAGCTAATATGATCAAAAAGTATGCTAAAAGATGATCGATTTGAACAGAAACGACAAACTAAAACATTTCAAACTGAGCTTCAAAACGACAAATATTCAGTGTCGAAAGTAGGTGAAAACGCTAAAATTATTGCAAACAGAATCCATATTGCGACGCTTTTGAAGTGCAAAAAGTTCAATTTACACAAACGAAGTGTCTACGCAACGGGCTCGACGCGACAGTCAATATAAAGTCGGTTAATATCAAGACAAAGTATTTCACGGTGACCGAAAAAGTGTAAAATTCGACTAACTTTGTATGGGATGTATCTTTTAAAATAACGCAGGAGAGTACCTACTTCAACAGCGACGCGTGCGCAAAACTACTCCACTGAGCTAATATGATCGAAAAGTATGCTAAACGATGATCGATTTGAACAGAAACGACAAACTAAAACATTTCAAACTGAGCTTCAAAACGACAAATATTCAGTGTCGAAAGTAGGTGAAAACGCTAAAATTATTGCAAACAGAATCTATATTGCGATGTTTTTGAAGTGCAACAGGTCTAATCTACACAAACGAGGTATCTACGCAACGGGTTCGACGCGACGGTCAATATAAAGTCGGCTAATATCAAGACAAAATATTTCACGGTGACCGAAAAAGTGTAAAATTCGACTAACTTTGTATGGGGTGTATCTTTTAAAATATCGCAAAAGAGTACCTACTAGAACAGCAGAACGTGCGCAGAACAAATTCGATGAGCTAATATGATCAAAAAGTATGCTAAAAGATGATCGATTTGAACAGAAACGACAAACTAAATCTTTCCAAACTGAGCTTCAAAACGACAAATATTCAGTGTCTAAAGTAGGTGAAAATGCAAAAATTATTGCAAACAGAATCTATATTGCGATGTTTTTGAAGTGCAACAGGTCCGATCTACACAAATGATGTATCTACGCAACGGGCACGACGCGACGGTCAATATAAAGTCGGTTAATATCAATACAAAATATTTCACGGTGACCGAAAAAGTGTAAAATTCGACTAACTTTGTATGGGATATATCTTTTAAAATATCGCAGAGAGTACCATTTTCAACAGCGGAGCGTGCGCAAAACTACTCGACTGAGCTAATATGATCGAAAAGTATGCTAAAAGATGATCGATTTGAACAGAAACGACAAACTAAAACATTTCAAACTGAGCTTCAAAACGACAAATATTCAGTGTCTAAAGTAGGTGAAAACGCTAAAATTATTGCAAACAGAATCCATATTGCGATGTGTTTGAAGTGCAACAGGTTTGATCTACACAAACGAGGTGTTTACGCAACGGGCTCAACGCGACGGTCAATAAAAAGTCGGTTAATATCAAGACAAAATATTTCACGGTGACTGAAAAAGTGTAAAATTTGTAAAATTCGACTAACTTTGTATGGGATGTATCTTTTAAAATATCGCAAAAGAGTACCTTCTTCAACAGCGACGCGTGCGCAAAACTACTCCATTGAGCTAATATGATTGAAAAGTATGCTAAACGATGATCGATTTGAACAGAAACGACAAACTAAAACATTTCAAACTGAGCTTCAAAACGACAAATATTCAGTGTCTAAAGTAGGTGAAAACGCTAAAATTATTAGAAACAGAATCCATATTGCGATGTGTTTGAAGTGCAACAGGTTTGATCTACACAAACGAGGTGTTTACGCAACGGGCTCGACGCGACGGTCAATAAAAAGTCGGTTAATATCAAGACAAAATATTTCACGGTGACCGAGAAAGTGTAAAATTCGACTTACTTTGTATGGGATGAATCTTTTAAAATAACGCAGGAGGGTACCTACTTCAACAGCGACGCGTGCGCAAAACTACTCCACTGAGCTAATATGATCGAAAAGTATGCTAAACGATGATCAATTTAAACAGAAACAACAAACTAAAACATTTCAAACTGAGCTTCAAAACGACAAATATTCAGTGTCTAACGTAGGTGAAAACGCTAAACTTATTGCAAACAGAATCCATATTGCGATGTTTTTGAAGTGCAACAGGTCCGATCTACACAAACGATGTGTCAAAGCGACGATATCGACGCGACGGTCAATATAAAGTCGGTTAATATCAAGACAAAATATTTCACGGTGACTGAAAAAGTGTAAAATTCGACTAACTTTGTATGGGATGTATCTTTTAAAATATCGCAGAGAGTACCATTTTCAACAGCGAAACGTGCGCGAAACTACTCCACTGAGCTAATATGATCGAAAAGTATGCTAAAAGATGATCGACTTGAACAGAAACGACAAACTAAACATTTCAAACTGAGCTTTAAAACGACAAATATTCAGTGTCTAAAGTAGGTGAAAACGCTAAAATTATTGCAAACAGAATCTATTTTGCGATGTTTTTGAAGTGCAACAGGTTTGATCTACACAAACGAGGTGTCTACGCAACGGGCTCGACGCGACGGTCAATATAAAGTCGGTTAATATCAAGACAAAATATTTCACGGTGACCGAAAAAGTGTAAAATTCGACTTACTTTGTATGGGATGTATCTTTTAAATTAACGCAAAGGAGTACCTATTTTAAAAGCGGAGCGTGCGCAAAAACACTCCGGTGAGCTAATATGATCGATAAGTATGCTAAAAGATGATCGATTTGAACAGAAACGACAAACTAAAACATTTCAAACTGAGCTTCAAAACGACAAATATTCAGTGTCTAAAGTAGGTGAAAACGCTAAAATTATTGCAAACAGAATCCATATTGCGATGTGTTTGAAGTGCAACAGGTTTGATCTACACAAACGAGGTGTTTACGCAACGGGCTCGACGCGACGGTCAATAAAAAGTCGGTTAATATCAAGACAAAATATTTCACGGTGACCGAAAAAGTGTAAAATTCGACTTACTTTGTATGGGCTGTATGTTTTAAATTATCGCAAAAGAGTACCTAACAAGAAGAACGGAACGTGCGTGGAACCACTTCAGTGAGCTAATATGATCGAAAAGTATGCTAAAAGATGATCGATTTGAACAGAAACGACAAACTAAAACATTTCAAACTAAGCTTCAAAACGACAAATATTCAGTGTCTAAAGTAGGTGAAAATGCTAAAATTATTGCAAACAGAATCCATATTGCGACGCTTTTGAAGTGCAAAAGGTTCAGTCTACACAAACGAGGTGTCTACGCAACGGGCTCGACGCGACGGTCAATATAAAGTCGGTTAATATCAAGACAAAATATTTCACGGTGACTGAAAAAGTGTAAAATTCGACTAAATTTGTATGGGATGTATCTTTTAAAATAACGCAGGAGAGTACCTACTTCAACAGCGACGCGTGCGCAAAACTACTCCACTGAGCTAATATGATCGAAAAGTATGCTAAACGATGATCGATTTGAACAGAAACGACAAACTAAAACATTTCAAACTGAGTTTCAAAACGACAAATATTCAGTGTCTAAAGTAGCTGAAAACGCTAAACTTATTGCAAACAGAATCCATATTGCGATGTTTTTGAAGTGCAACAGGACTGATCTACACAAACGAGGTGTTTACGCAACGGGCTCGACGCGACGGTCAATAAAAAGTCGGTTAATATCAAGACAAAATATTTCACGGTGACCGAAAAAGTGTAAAATTCGACTAACTTTGTATGGGATGTATCTTTTAAAATATCGCAGAAGAGTACCTAAAAGAACAGCGAAACGTGCGCAAAACCACTTCGATGAGCTAATATGATCAAAAAGTATGCTAAAAGATGATCGATTTGAACAGAAACGACAAACTTAAACATTTAAAACTGAGCTTTAAAACGACAAATATTCAGTGTCTAAAGTAGGTGAAAACGCTAAAATTATTGCAAACAGAAACTATTTTGCGATGTTTTTGAAGTGCAACAGGTTTGATCTACACAAACGAGGTGTCTACGCAACGGGCTCGACGCGACGGTCAATATAAAGTCGGTTAATATCAAGACAAAATATTTCACGGTGACCGAAAAAGTGTAAAATTCGACTAACTTTGTATGGGATGTATCTTTTAAAATATCGCAGAAGAGTACCTAAAAGAACAGCGAAACGTGCGCAAAACCACTTCGATGAGCTAATATGATCAAAAAGTATGCTAAAAGATGATCGATTTGAACAGAAACGACAAACTAAACCATTTCAAACTGAGCTTCAAAACGACAAATATTCAGTGTCTAAAGTGGGTGAAAACGCTAAACTTATTGCAAACAGAATCCATATTGCGACGCTTTTGAAGTACAAAAGGTTCAATCTACACAAACGAGGTGTCTACGCAACGGGCTCGACGCGACGGTCAATATAAAGTCGGTTAATATCAAGACAAAATATTTCACGGTGACCGAAAAAGTGTAAAATTCGACTAACTTTGTATGGGATGTATCTTTTAAAATAACGCAGGAGAGTACCTACTTCAACAGCGACGCGTGCGCAAAACTACTCCACTGAGCTAATATGATCGAAAAGTATGCTAAACGATGATCGATTTGAACAGAAACGACAAACTAAAACATTTCAAACTGAGCTTCAAAACGACAAATATTCAGTGTCTAAAGTAGGTGAAAACGCTAAACTTATTGCAAACAGAATCCATATTGCGATGTTTTTGAAGTGCAACAGGTCTGATCTACACAAACGAGGTATCTACGCAACGGGCTCGACGCGACGGTCAATATAAAGTCGGCTAATATCAAGACAAAATATTTCACGGTGACCGAAAAAGTGTAAAATTCGACTAACTTTGTATGGGATGTATCTTTTAAAATAACGCAGGAGAGTACCTACTAGAACAGCGGAACGTGCGCAGAAATAATTCGATGAGCTAATATGATCAAAAAATATGCTAAAAGATGATCGATTTGAACAGAAACGACAAACTAAAACTTTCCAAACTGAGCTTCAAGACGACAAATATTCAATGTTGAAATTTGGTGAAAACGCTAAAATTATTGAAAACAGAATCCATATTGCGACGCTTTTGAAGTGCAAAGGGTTCAATCTACACAAACGAGGTGTCTACGCAACGGGCTCGACGCGACGGTCAATATAAAGTCGGTTAATATCAAGACAAAATATTTCACGGTGACCGAAAAAGTGTAAAATTCGACTAACTTTGTATGGGATGTATCTTTTAAAATATCGCAGAATAGTACCTAAAAGAACAGCGAAACGTGCGCAGAACCACTTCGATGAGCTAATATGACCAAAAAGTATGCTAAAAGATGATCGAGTTGAACAGAAACGACAAACTAAAACATTTCAAACTGAGCTTTAAAACGACAAATATTCAGTGTCTAAAGTAGGTGAAAACGCTAAAATTATTGCAAACAGAATCTATTTTGCAATGTTTTTAAAGTGCAACAGGTTTGATCTACACAAACGAGGTGTCTACGCAACGGGCTCGACGCGACGGTCAATATAAAGTCGGCTAATATCAAGACAAAATATTTCACGGTGACCGAAAAAGTGTAAAATTCGACTAACTTTGTATGGGATGTATCTTTTAAAATAACGCAGGAGAGTACCTACTAGAACAGCGGAACGTGCGCAGAAATAATTCGATGAGCTAATATGATCGAAAAGTATGCTAAACGATGATCGATTTGAACAGAAACGACAAACTAAAACATTTCAAACTGAGCTTCAAAACGACAAATATTCAGTGTCTAAAGTAGGTGAAAACGCTAATCTTATTGCAAACAGAAACCATATTGCGATGTTTTTGAAGTGCAACAGGTCTGATCTACACAAACGAGGTATCTACGCAACGGGCTCGACGCGACGGTCAATATAAAGTCGGCTAATATCAAGACAAAATATTTCACGGTAACCGAAAAAGTGTTAAATTCGACTAACTTTGTATGGGATGTATCTTTTAAATTAACGCAAAGGAGTACCTATTTTAAAAGCGGAGCGTGCGCAAAAACACTCCAGTAAGCTAATATGATCGAAAAAGATGCTAAAAGATGATCGATTTGAACAGAAACGACAAACTAAAACATTTCAAACTGAGCTTCAAAACGACAAATATTCTGTGTCGAAAGTAGGTAAAAACGCTAAAATTATTGCAAACAGAATCTATTTTGCGATGTTTTTGAAGTGCAACAGGTTTGATCTACACAAACGAGGTGTCTACGCAACGGGCTCGACGCGACGGTCAATATAAAGTCGGCTAATATCAAGACAAAATATTTCACGGTAACCGAAAAAGTGTTAAATTCGACTAACTTTGTATGGGATGTATCTTTTAAATTAACGCAAAGGAGTACCTATTTTAAAAGCGGAGCGTGCGCAAAAACACTCCAGTGAGCTAATTTGATCGAAAAAGATGCTAAAAGATGATCGATTTGAACAGAAACGATAAACTAAAACATTTCAAACTGAGCTTCAAAACGACAAATATTCAGTGTCGAAAGTAGGTGAAAACGCTATAATTATTGCAAATAGAATCCATATTGCGATGTTTTTGAAGTGCAACAGGTCTGATCTACACAAACGAGGTGTCTACGCAACGGACTCGACGCGACGGTCAATAAAAAGTCGGTTAATATCAAGACAAAATATTTCACGGTGACCGAAAAAGTGTAAAATTCGACTTACTTTGTATGGGATGTATCTTTTAAAATAACGCAGGAAGGTACCTACTTCAACAGTGACGCGTGCGCTTAGCTACTCCATTGAGCTAACATGATCGAAAAGTATGCTAAAAGATGATCGATTTGAACAGAAACGACAAACTAAAACATTTCAAACTAAGCTTTAAAACGACAAATATTCAGTGTCTAAAGTAGGTGAAAATGCTAAAATTATTGCAAACAGAATCCATATTGCGATGTTTTTGAAATGCAACAGGTCCGATCTACACAAACGATTTGTCAAAGCGACGATATCGACGCGACGGTCAATAAAAAGTCGGTTAATATCAAGACAAAATATTTCACGGTGACTGAAAAAGTGTAAAATTCGACTAACTTTGTATGGGATGTATCTTTTAAAATATCGCAGAGAGTACCATTTTCAACAGCGGAGCGTGCGCGAAACTACTCCACTGAGCTAATATGATCGAAAAGTATGCTAAATGATGATCGATTTGAACAGAAACGACAAACTAAAACATTTCAAACTGAGCTTTAAAACGACAAATATTCAGTGTCTAAAGTAGGTGAAAACGCTAAAATTATTGCAAACAGAATCTATTTTGCGATGTTTTTGAAGTGCAACAGGTTTGATCTACACAAACAAGGTGTCTACGCAACGGGCTCGACGCGACGGTCAATATAAAGTCGGTTAATATCAAGACAAAATATTTCACGGTGACCGAAATAGTGTTAAATTCGACTAACTTTGTATGGGATGTATCTTTTAAATTAACGCAAAGGAGTACCTATTTTAAAAGCGGAGCGTGCGCAAAAACACTCCGGTGAGCTAGTATGATCGAAAAGTATGCTAAAAGATGATCGATTTGAACAGAAACGACAAACTAAAACATTTCAAACTGAGCTTCAAAACGACAAATATTCAGTGTCTAAAGTAGGTGAAAACGCTAAAATTATTGCAAACAGAATCCATATTGCGATGTGTTTGAAGTGCAACAGGTTTGATCTACACAAACGAGGTGTTTACGCAACGGGCTCGACGCGACGGTCAATAAAAAGTCGGTTAATATCAAGACAAAATATTTCACGGTGACCGAAAAAGTGTAAAATTCGACTTACTTTGTATGGGCTGTATGTTTTAAATTATCGCAAAAGAGTACCTAACAAGAAGAACGGAACGTGCGTGGAACCACTTCAGTGAGCTAATATGATCGAAAAGTATGCTAAAAGATGATCGATTTGAACAGAAACGACAAACTAAAACATTTCAAACTAAGCTTCAAAACGACAAATATTCAGTGTCTAAAGTAGGTGAAAATGCTAAAATTATTGCAAACAGAATCCATATTGCGACGCTTTTGAAGTGCAAAAGGTTCAATCTACACAAACGAGGTGTCTACGCAACGGGCTCGACGCGACGGTCAATATAAAGTCGGTTAATATAAAGACAAAATATTTCACGGTGACTGAAAAAGTGTAAAATTCGACTAAATTTGTATGGGATGTATCTTTTAAAATAACGCAGGAGAGTACCTACTTCAACAGCGACGCGTGCGCAAAACTACTCCACTGAGCTAATATGATCGAAAAGTATGCTAAACGATGATCGATTTGAACAGAAACGACAAACTAAAACATTTCAAACTGAGCTTCAAAACGACAAATATTCAGTGTCTAAAGTAGCTGAAAACGCTAAACTTATTGCAAACAGAATCCATATTGCGATGTTTTTGAAGTGCAACAGGACTGATCTACACAAACGAGGTGTTTACGCAACGGGCTCGACGCGACGGTCAATAAAAAGTCGGTTAATATCAAGACAAAATATTTCACGGTGACCGAAAAAGTGTAAAATTCGACTAACTTTGTATGGGATGTATCTTTTAAAATATCGCAGAAGAGTACCTAAAAGAACAGCGAAACGTGCGCAAAACCACTTCGATGAGCTAATATGATCAAAAAGTATGCTAAAAGATGATCGATTTGAACAGAAACGACAAACTTAAACATTTAAAACTGAGCTTTAAAACGACAAATATTCAGTGTCTAAAGTAGGTGAAAACGCTAAAATTATTGCAAACAGAAACTATTTTGCGATGTTTTTGAAGTGCAACAGGTTTGATCTACACAAACGAGGTGTCTACGCAACGGGCTCGACGCGACGGTCAATATAAAGTCGGTTAATATCAAGACAAAATATTTTACGGTGACTGAAAAAGTGTAAAATTTGACTAACTTTGTATGGGATGTATCTTTTAATATAACGCAGGAGAGTACCTACTTCAACAGCGACGCGTGCGCAAAACTACTCCAATGAGCTAATATGATCGAAAAGTATGCTAAACGATGATCGATTTGAACAGAAACGACAAACTAAAACATTTCAAACTGAGCTTCAAAACGACAAATATTCAGTGTCTAAAGTGGGTGAAAACGCTAAACTTATTGCAAACAGAATCCATATTGCGATGTTTTTGAAGTGCAACAGGTCTGATCTACACAAACGAGGTATCTACGCAAAAGGCTCGACGCGACGGTCACTATAAAGTCGGCTAATATCAAGACAAGAACAGCGGAGCGTGCGCGAAACTACTCCACTGAGCTAATATGATCGAAAAGTATGCTAAAAGATGATCGATTTGAACAGAAACGACAAACTAAAACATTTCAAACTGAGCTTTAAAACGACAAATATTCAGTGTCTAAAGTAGGTGAAAACGCTAAAATTATTGCAAACAGAATCTATTTTGCGATGTTTTTGAAGTGCAACAGGTTTGATCTACACAAACGAGGTGTCTTCGCAACGGGCTCGACGCGACGGTCAATATAAAGTCGGTTAATATCAAGACAAAATATTTTACGGTGACTGAAAAAGTGTAAAATTTGACTAACTTTGTATGGGATGTATCTTTTAAAATAACGCAGGAGAGTACCTACTTCAACAGCGACGCGTGCGCAAAACTACTCCAATGAGCTAATATGATCGAAAAGTATGCTAAACGATGATCGATTTGAACAGAAACGACAAACTAAACCATTTCAAACTGAGCTTCAAAACGACAAATATTCAGTGTCTAAAGTGGGTGAAAACGCTAAACTTATTGCAAACAGAATCCATATTGCGACGCTTTTGAAGTGCAAAAGGTTCAATCTACACAAACGAGGTGTCTACGCAACGGGCTCGACGCGACGGTCAATATAAAGTCGGTTAATATCAAGACAAAATATTTCACGGTGACCGAAAAAGTGTAAAATTCGACTAACTTTGTATGGGATGTATCTTTTAAAATATCGCAGAATAGTATCTAAAAGAACAGCGAAACGTGCGCAGAACCACTTCGATGAGCTAATATGATCAAAAAGTATGCTAAAAGATAATCGATTTGAACAGAAACGACAAACTAAACCATTTCAAACTGAGCTTCAAAACGACAAATATTCAGTGTCTAAAGTGGGTGAAAACGCTAAACTTATTGCAAACAGAATCCATATTGCGACGCTTTTGAAGTACAAAAGGTTCAATCTACACAAACGAGGTGTCTACGCAACGGGCTCGACGCGACGGTCAATATAAAGTCGGTTAATATCAAGACAAAATATTTCACGGTGACCGAAAAAGTGTAAAATTCGACTAACTTTGTATGGGATGTATCTTTTAAAATAACGCAGGAGAGTACCTACTTCAACAGCGACGCGTGCGCAAAACTACTCCACTGAGCTAATATGATCGAAAAGTATGCTAAACGATGATCGATTTGAACAGAAACGACAAACTAAAACATTTCAAACTGAGCTTCAAAACGACAAATATTCAGTGTCTAAAGTAGGTGAAAACGCTAAACTTATTGCAAACAGAATCCATATTGCGATGTTTTTGAAGTGCAACAGGTCTGATCTACACAAACGAGGTATCTACGCAACGGGCTCGACGCGACGGTCAATATAAAGTCGGCTAATATCAAGACAAAATATTTCACGGTGACCGAAAAAGTGTAAAATTCGACTAACTTTGTATGGGATGTATCTTTTAAAATAACGCAGGAGAGTACCTACTAGAACAGCGGAACGTGCGCAGAAATAATTCGATGAGCTAATATGATCAAAAAATATGCTAAAAGATGATCGATTTGAACAGAAACGACAAACTAAAACTTTCCAAACTGAGCTTCAAGACGACAAATATTCAGTGTCTAAAGTAGGTGAAAATGCAAAAATTATTGCAAACAGAATCCATATTGCGATGTTTTTGAAGTGCAACAGGTCCGATCTACACAAATGATGTATCTACGCAACGGGCACGACGCGACGGTCAATATTAAGTCGGTTAATATCAATACAAAATATTTCACGGTGACCGAATAAGTGTAAAATTCGACTAACTTTGTATGGGATGTATCTTTTAAAATATCGCAGAGAGTACCTTTTTCAACAGCGTAGCGTGCGCAAAACTACTCGAATAAGCTAATATGATCGAAAAGTATGCTAAAAGATGATCGATTTGAACAGAAACGACAAACTAAAACATTTCAAACTGAGCTTCAAAACGACAAATATTCAGTGTCGAAAGTAGGTGAAAACGCTAAAATTATTGCAAACAGAATCTATTTTGCGATGTTTTTGAAGTGCAACAGGTTTGATCTACACAAACGAGGTGTCAAAGCGACGATATCGACGCGACGGTCAATATAAAGTCGGTTAATATCGAGACAAAATATTTCACGGTGACCGAAAAAGTGTAAAATTCGACTTACTTTGTATGGGATGTATCTTTTAAAATAACGCAGGAGGATACCTACTTCAACAGCGACGCGTGCGCAAAACTTCTCCACTGAGCTAATATGATCGAAAAGTATGCTAAACGATGATCGATTTGAACAGAAACGACAAACTAAAACATTTCAAACTGAGCTTTAAAACGACAAATATTCAGTGTCGAAAGTAGGTGAAAACGCTAAAATTATTGCAAACAGAATCTATAATGCGATGTTTTTGAAGTGCAACAGGTCTAATCTACACAAACGAGGTATCTACGCAACGGGCTCGACGCGACGGTCAATATAAAGTCGGCTAATATCAAGACAAAATATTTCACGGTGACCGAAAAAGTGTAAAATTCGACTAACTTTGTATGGGGTGTATCTTTTAAAATATCGCAGAGAGTACCTACTAGAACAGCGGAACGTGCGCAAAACCAATTCGATGAGCTAATATGATCAAAAAATATGCTAAAAGATGATCGATTTGAACAGAAACGACAAACTAAAACTTTCCAAACTGAGCTTCAAAACGACAAATATTCAGTGTCTAAAGTAGGTGAAAATGCAAAAATTATTGCAAACAGAATCCATATTGCGATGTTTTTGAAGTGCAACAGGTCCGATCTACACAAATGATGTATCTACGCAACGGGCACGACGCGACGGTCAATATAAAGTCGGTTTATATCAATACAAAATATTTCACGGTGACCGAAAAAGTGTAAAATTCGACTAACTTTGTATGGGATGTATCTTTTAAAATATCGCAAAAGAGTACTTACAAGAACAGCGAAACGTTCGCAGAACCACTTCATTGAGCTAATATGATCGAAAAGTATGCTAAACGATGATCGATTTGAACAGAAACGACAAACTAAAACATTTCAAACTAAGCTTCAAAACGACAAATATTCAGTGTCTAAAGTAGGTGAAAACGCTAAAATCATTGCAAACAGAATCCATATTGTGACGTATTTGAAGTGCAACAGGTCCAATCTACACAAACGAGGTGTCAACGCAACGGGCTCGACGAGACGGTCAATATAAAGTCGGTTAATATCAAGACAAAATATTTCACGGTGACCGAAAAAGTGTACAATTCGACTAACTTTGTATGAGATGTATCTTTTAAATTAACGCAAAGGAGTACCTATTTTAACAGCGGAGCGTGCGCACAAACTTTCCGGTGAGCTAATATGATCGAAAAGTATGCTAAAAGATGATCGATTTGAACAGAAACGACAAACTAAAACATTTCAAACTGAGCTTTAAAACGACAAATACTCAGTATCTAAAGTAGGTAAAAACGCTAAAATTACTGCAAACAGAATCCATATTGCGACGCTTTTGAAGTGCAAAAGGTTCAATCCACACAAACGAGGTTTCTACGCAACGGGCTCGACGCGACGGTCAATATAAAGTCGGTTAATATCAAGACAAAATATTTCACAGTGACCGAAAAAGTGTAAAATTCGACTAACATTGTATGGGATGTATCTTTTATAATATCGCAAAAGAGTACCTAAAAGAACAGCAAAACGTGCGCAAAACCACTTCGATGAGCTAACATGATCAAAAAGTATGCTAAAAGATGATCGATTTGAACAGAAACGACAAACTAAAACATTTCAATCTGAGCTTTAAAACGACAAATATTCAGTGTCTAAAGTAGGTGAAAACGCTAAAATTATTGCAAACAGAATCTATTTTGCGATGTTTTTGAAGTGCAACAGGTCCGATCTACACAAACGAGGTGTCAACGCAACGGGCTCGACGCGACGGTCAATATAAAGTCGGTTAATATCAAGACAAAATATTTCACGGTGACTGAAAAAGTGTAAAATTCGACTTACTTTGTATGGGATGTATCTTTTAAAATAACGCAGGAGAGTACCTACTTCAACAGCGACGCGTGCGCAAAACTACTCCACTGAGCTAATATGATCGAAAAGTATGCTAAACGATGATCGATTTGAACAGAAACGACAAACTAAAACATTTCAAACTGAGCTTCAAAACGACAAATATTCAATGTCGAAATTTGGTGAAAACGCTAAAATTATTGCAAACAGAATCCATATTGCGACGCTTTTGAAGTGCAAAGGGTTCAATCTACACAAACGAGGTGTCTACGCAACGGGCTCGACGCGACGGTCAATATAAAGTCGGTTAATATCAAGACAAAATATTTCACGGTGACCGAAAAAGTGTAAAATTCGACTAACTTTGTATGGGATGTATCTTTTAAAATATCGCAGAATAGTACCTAAAAGAACAGCGAAACGTGCGCAGAACCACTTCGATGAGCTAATATGATCAAAAAGTATGCTAAAAGATGATCGATTTGAACAGAAACGACAAACTAAAACATTTCAAACTGAGCTTTAAAACGACAAATATTCAGTGTCTAAAGTAGGTGAAAACGCTAAAATTATTGCAAACAGAATCTATTTTGCAATGTTTTTAAAGTGCAACAGGTTTGATCTACACAAACGAGGTGTCTACGCAACGGGCTCGACGCGACGGTCAATATAAAGTCGGTTAATATCAAGACAAAATATTTCACGGTGACTGAAAAAGTGTAAAATTCGACTAACTTTGTATGGGATGTATCTTTTAAAATAACGCAGGAAAGTACCTACTTCAACAGCGACGCGTGCGCAAAACTACTCCACTGAGCTAATATGATCGAAAAGTATGCTAAACGATGATCGATTTGAACAGAAACGACAAACTAAAACATTTCAAACTGAGCTTCAAAACGACAAATATTCAGTGTCTAAAGTAGGTGAAAACGCTAAACTTATTGCAAACAGAATCCATATTGCGATGTTTTTGAAGTGCAACAGGTCTGATCTACACAAACGAGGTATCTACGCAACGGGCTCGACGCGACGGTCAATATAAAGTCGGCTAATATCAAGACAAAATATTTCACGGTAACCGAAAAAGTGTTAAATTCGACTAACTTTGTATGGGATGTATCTTTTAAATTAACGCAAAGGAGTACCTATTTTAAAAGCGGAGCGTGCGCAAAAACACTCCAGTGAGCTAATATGATCGAAAAAGATGCTAAAAGATGATCGATTTGAACAGAAACGACAAACTAAAACATTTCAAACTGAGCTTCAAAACGACAAATATTCAGTGTCGAAAGTAGGTAAAAACGCTAAAATTATTGCAAACAGAATCTATTTTGCGATGTTTTTGAAGTGCAACAGGTTTGATCTACACAAACGAGGTGTCTACGCAACGGGCTCGACGCGACGGTCAATAAAAAGTCGGTTAATATCAAGACAAAATATTTCACGGTGACCGAAAAAGTGTAAAATTCGACTTACTTTGTATGGGATGTATCTTTTAAAATAACGCAGGAGGATACCTACTTCAACAGCGACGCGTGCGCAAAACTACTCCACTGAGCTAATATGATCGAAAAGTATGCTAAACGATGATCGATTTGAACAGAAACGATAAACTAAAACATTTCAAACTGAGCTTCAAAACGACAAATATTCAGTGTCGAAAGTAGGTGAAAACGCTAAAATTATTGCAAATAGAATCCATATTGCGATGTTTTTGAAGTGCAACAGGTCTGATCTACACAAACGAGGTGTCTACGCAACGGACTCGACGCGACGGTCAATAAAAAGTCGGTTAATATCAAGACAAAATATTTCACGGTGACCGAAAAAGTGTAAAATTCGACATACTTTGTATGGGATGTATCTTTTAAAATAACGCAGGAGGGTACCTACTTCAACAGTGACGCGTGCGCTTAACTACTCCATTGAGCTAACATGATCGAAAAGTATGCTAAACGATGATCGATTTAAACAGAAACGACAAACTAAAACATTTCAAACTGAGCTTCAAAACGACAAATATTCAGTGTCTAAAGTAGGTGAAAACGCTAAAATTATTGCAAACAGAATCCATATTATATACATATACATATATAGGCCAAGACCTTGCAAACAAAATTATAAGAAACTCGCTTCATTATCAATCGTACCTTTCTTCGCTGCCTTCACTAGTAAACTCAATAGGAGTTATCCTTCCGGAGTTGTCGGAAGTAGAGTCCATAATATGTAAATTAAAATCAGGTTCAGCTACTGGAAAAGACGGAATACCAACCGATTTTGTGAAAAGTGCTAAAAAGGAATTGTCACCTATCATCACCCATCTAAGTTCCTTGTGTTTTCAAAAAGGCGTATTCATATCACAACTTAAGCAGTCAATTATTCACCCGATATTTAAGGATGGGGACAGAGGCGACATAAACAACTACAGCCCAATCTCAGTCCTCACAGTTATGTCCAAAATAATAGAAAAACTTATAAATAAACGCTTAATTAATTTCTTTACATCAAATAATCTGCTTTCCCAGTCTCAGTACGGCTTTCGCGAGGGTATTAGTACGGAAGATGCAATTCACGACCTCACAAAAAATATTATTGAGCATTTAGATACAAAAAAGAAGGCTATTTGTATTTTCCTTGATCTTAAAAAAGCTTTTGATACCGTCTCTGTCCCCACCCTTCTACAAAAACTTTTTAAAATGGGCATTAGGGGCTCTTTTTATGACCTAATTGAGGATTATCTAAACAATAGAACACAATGTGTAAAATTAGGCGATGAGCTATACAGCTCTGATCTAAAAACTTCACATTTTGGCATTCCACAAGGAAGTGTACTAGGCCCAACACTTTTCCTTGCCTATATAAATGACCTAACTGAACTAGGGTTGACACGTGGAAAAGTCTTTTCATACGCCGATGACACAGCCATTCTCTTTGAAGGTGAAACCTGGTTGGATGTACACAAGCATGCCGAAGTGGGCCTTCGTGAAGTTATTAAATGGCTGAACTTAAATTTACTCTCCCTTAACACTGCTAAAACAAATAACATTGCTTTTTCAATAAGAGAGTCTTCACAACCCAGTCCTCAACTAACCCTAAAAGCTCATTATTGTTGCAATACTGACAACACTTGTAATTGCAGTCAACTAAAAAAGGTTACTTTTACCAAGTACTTAGGCATTATTTTAGATCAGCATGTATCATGGCAGCCCCACCTTGAGCTAGTTGATAACCGTACTAGAAAACTAATATGGTTATTCAGATACTTAAGGGAAATTACAGATAAAAAACGAATTACATATATATATACTACTCTAGTGCAATCCATCTTACTGTACTGTATTTCTATCTGGGGCGGCACTTTTAAAACTAGCTTCATTAATGTTGAAAGGGCACAAAGACTTATTCTGAAGGTTATGTTAAAAAAAAAGAAAATCTGTGAAACGATCAAATTGTACTCTGAGGCCAATGTTTTAAGTGTAAGACAGTTATATATTCTGCAATGTGTACTAAGAATCCATAAAAGTATCGTAGTAGATCCTATCATCGTAAAAAAACGAAATAAGCAATCGGTACTTGTTCAGCCATGGACTCGTACGAAATTTGCCTCAATACAATTCAACAGCCAATCAGTTAGAATATACAATAAAATTCACCGTAAAATTAAAATATACACAAAATCTGTACAAGAATGCAAAAAGGCAACAACAGCATATCTGAAAACACTGTCTTACACGGAAACGGAACTTTTGTTATCCTTTGCCTGCTAGTATTAGCATTATTCCACTTTCATTATTTATCTAATTACCATACCGCACTTTTATCAAATTAACTATACCATATACCACACTCGCACGCACACGAATCCACTCCTTATGTATACATACACACGCACACACACACACACACACACATACACATACACATACACACACACACACACACACACACACACACACACACACACACACACACACACACACACACACACACACACACACACACACACTTCATTCACCACCATAACTGACTAATTTAATTTGCTGATTTTATATTGATTTACTTTCATAATACCACAGAGAAGAGGGTACTCTTCTAACACAGGTTTTTTTTAAACTTAAAAGAAGCTGTACCAAACCCTTACATATGTAAATTTGGAATTTCAATAAAGATTATTATTATTATTAATAAAGATTATTATATTGCGATGTTTTTGAAGTGCAACAGGTCCGATCTACACAAACGAGGTGTCAAAGCGACGATATCGACGCGACGGTCAATATAAAGTCGGTTAATATCAAGACAAAATATTTCACGGTGACCGAAAAAGTGTATAATTCGACTAACTTTGTATGGGATGTATCTTTTAAAATATCGCAAAAGAGTACCTACTTCAACAGCGGAGCGTGCGCAAAACTACTCCACTGAGCTAATATGATTGAAAAGTAAGCTAAACGATGATCGATTTGAACAGAAACGACAAACTTAAACATTTCAAACTAAACTTCAAAACGACAAATATTCAGTGTCTAAAGTAGGTGAAAACGCTAAAATTATTGCAAACAGAATCCATATTGCGACGTTTTTGAAGTGCAACAGGTTCAATCTACACAAACGAGGTGTCTACGCAACGGGCGTGACCCGACGGTCAATATAAAGTCGGTTAATATCAAGACTAAATATTTCACGGTGACCGAAAAAGTGTAAAATTCGACTAACTTTGTATGGGATGGATCTTTTAAAATAACGCAGGAGGGTACCTACTTCAACAGCGACGCGTGCGCAAAACTACTCTATTGAGCTAATATGATCGAAAAGTATGCTAAACGATGATCGATTTCAACAGAAACGACAAACTAAAACATTTCAAACTGAGCTTCAAAACGACAAATATTCAGTGTCTAAAGTAGGTGAAAACGCCAAAATTATTGCAAACAGAATCCATATTGCGATGTGTTGGAAGTGCAACAGGTTTGATCTACACAAACGAGGTGTTTACGCAACGGGCTCGACGCGACGGTCAATAAAAAGTCGGTTACTATCAAGACAAAATATTTCACAGTGACCGAAAAAGTGTAAAATTCGACTTACTTTGTATGGGATGTATGTTTTAAATTATCGAAAAAGAGTACCTAACAAGAAGAGCGAAACGTGCGCGGAACCACTTCAGTGAGCTAATATGATCGAAAAGTATGCTAAAAGATGATCGATTTGAACAGAAACGACAAACTAAAACATTTCAAACTGAGCTTCAAAACGACAAATATTCAGTGTCTAAAGTAGGTGAAAATGCTAAAATTATTGCAAACAGAATCCATATTGCGATGTTTTTGAAGTGCAACAGGTCCGATCTACACAAACGATGTGTCAAAGCGACGATATCGACGCGACGGTCAATATAAAGTCGGTTAATATCAATACAAAATATTTCACGGTGACTGAAAAAGTGTAAAATTCGACTAACTTTGTATGGGATGTATCTTTTAAAATATCGCAGAGAGTACCATTTTTAACAGCGGAGCGTGCGCGAAACTACTCCACTGAGCTAATATGATCGAAAAGTATGCTAAAAGATGATCGATTTGAACAGAAACGACAAACTAAAACATTTCAAACTGAGCTTTAAAACGACAAATATTCAGTGTCTAAAGTAGGTGATAACGCTAAAATTATTGCAAACAGAATCTATTTTGCAATGTTTTTGAAGTGCAACAGGTTTGATCTACACAAACGAGGTGTCTACGCAACGGCCTCGACGCGACGGTCAATATAAAGTCGGTTAATATCAAGACAAAATATTTCACGGTGACTGAAAAAGTGTAAAATTTGTAAAATTCGAATAACTTTGTATGGGATGTATCTTTTAAAATATCGCAGAGAGTACCTTTTTCAACAGCGAAACGTCAGCAAAACTACTCCACTGAGCTAATATGATCGAAAAGTATGCTAAACGATGATCGATTTGAACAGAAACGACAAACTAAAACATTTCAAACTAAGCTTCAAAAAGACAAATGTTCAGTATCTAAAGTAGGTGAAAACGCTAAAATTATTGCAAACAGAATCCATATTGCGACGCTTTTGAAGTGCAAAAGGTCTGATTTACACAAACGAGGTATCTACGCAACGGGCTCGAAGCGACGGTCAATATAAAGTCGGCTAATATCAAGATAAAATATTTCACGGTGACCGAAAAAGTGTTAAATTCGACTAACTTTGTATGGGATGTATCTTTTAAAATAACGCAGGAGAGTACCTACTTCAACAGCGAGGCGTGCGCAAAACTACTCCACTGAGCTAATATGATCGAAAAGTATGCTAAACGATGATCGATTTAAACAGAAACGACAAACTAAAACATTTCAAACTGAGCTTCAAAACGACAAATATTCAGTGTCTAAAGTAGGTGAAAACGCTAAAATTATTGCAAACAGAATCCATATTGCGACGTTTTTGAAGTGCAACAGGTCCAATCTACACAAACGAGGTGTCTACGCACGGGCTTGTATCGACGGTCAATATAAAGTCGGTTAATATCAAGACAAAATATTTCACGGTGACCGATAAAGTGTAAAATTCGACTAACTTTGTATGGGAGGTATGTTTTAAATTATCGCAAAAGAGTACTTACAAGAACAGCGAAACGTTCGCAGAACCACTTCATTGAGCTAATATGATCGAAAAGTATGCTAAAAGATGATCGATTTGAACAGAAACGACAAACTAAAACATTTCAAACAAAGCTTCAAAACGAAAAATATTCAGTGTCTAAAGTAGGTGAAAACGCTAAAATTATTGCAAACAGAATCCATATTGCGATGTTTTTGAAGTGCAACAGGTCCGATCTACACAAACGAGGTGTCAAAGCGACGATATCGACGCGACGGTCAATGTAAAGTCGGTTAATATCAAGACAAAATATTTCACGGTGACCGAAAAAGTGTAAAATTCGACTAACTTTGTATGGGATGTATCTTTTAAAATATCGCAAAAGAGTACCTACTTCAACAGCGGAGCGTGCGCAAAACTACTCCACTGAGCTAATATGATTGAAAAGTATGCTAAACGATGATCGATTTGAACAGAAACGACAAACTTAAACATTTCAAACTGAGCTTTAAAACGACAAATATTCAGTGTCTAAAGTAGGTGAAAACGCTAAAATTATTGCAAACAGAATCCATATTGCGACGTTTTTGAAGTGAAAAAGGTTCAATCTACACAAACGAGGTGTCTACGCAACCAAGACAAAATATTTCACGGTGACCGAAAAAGTGTAAAATTCGACTAACTTTGTATGGGATGTATCTTTTAAAATATCGAAAAAGAGTACCTACTTCAACAGCGGAGCATGCGCAAAACTACTTCACTGAGCTAATATGATTGAAAGGTATGCTAAACGATAATCGATTTGAACAGAAACGACAAACTTAAGCATTTCAAACTGAGCTTCAAAACGACAAATAATCAGTGTCTAAAGTAGGTGTAAACGCTAAAATTATTGCAAACAGAATCCATATTGCGACGTTTTTGAAGTGCAACAGGTTCAATCTACACAAACGAGGTGTCTACGCAACGGGCGTGACGCGACGGTCAATATAAAGTCGGTTAATATCAAGACTAAATATTTCACGGTGACCGAAAAAGTGTAAAATTCGACTAACTTTGTATGGGATGTATCTTTTAAAATAACGCAGGAGGGTACCATTTTCAACAGCGGAGCGTGCGCGAACCTACTCCACTGAGCTAATATGATCGAAAAGTATGCTAAAAGATGATCGATTTGAACAGAAACGACAAACTAAAACATTTCAAACTGAGCTTTAAAACGACAAATATTCAGTGTCTAAAGTAGGTGAAAACGCTAAAATTATTGCAAACAGAATCTATTTTGCGATGTTTTTGAAGTGCAACAAGTTTGATCTACACAAACGAGGTGTCTACGCAACGGGCTCGACGTGACGGTCAATATAAAGTCGGTTAATATCAAGACAAAATATTTCACGGTGACTGAAAAAGTGTAAAATTTGTAAAATTCGACTAACTTTGTATGGGATGTATCTTTTAAAATATCGCAAAAGAGTACCTACCAGAACAGCGGAACGTGCGCAAAACTACTTCAGTGAGCTAATTTGATCGAAAAATATGCTAAAAGATGATCGATTTGAACAGAAACGACAAACAAAAACATTTCAAACTGAGCTTCAAAACAACAAATATTCAGTGTCTAAAGTAGGTGGAAACGCTAAAATTATTGCAAATAAGAATCCATATTGCGATGTTTTTAAAGTGCAACAGGTCCGATCTACACAAACGAGGTGTCTACGCAACGGGCTCGACGCGACGGTCAAATAAAAGTCGGTTAATATCAAGACAAAATATTTCACGGTGACCGAAAAAGTGTAAAATTCGACTAACTTTGTATGGGATGTATCTTTTAAAATAACGCCGGAGAGTAACTTCTTCAACAGCGGAGCGTGCGCTGAAACACTCCGGTGAGCTATTTAGATCGAAAAGTATGTTAAAAGATGATCGATTTGAACAGAAACGACAAACTAAAACATTTCAAACTGAGCTTTAAAACGACAAATATTCAGTGCTTAAAGTAGGTGGAAACGCTAAAATTATTGCAAACAGAATCTATTTTGCGATGTTTTTGAAGTGCAACAGGTCCGATCTACACAATCGAGGTGTCTACGCAACGGGCTCGACGCGTCGGTCAATATCAAGTCGCTTAATATCAAGACAAAATATGTCACGGTGACCGAAAAAGTGTAAAATTCGACTAACTTTGTATGGCATATATCTTTTAATATAACGCAGGAGTGTACCTACTTCAACAGCGGAGCGTGCGCACAAACACTCCCGAGAGCTAGTATGATCAAAAAGTACGCTATAAGATGATCGATTTGAACAGAAACGACAAACCAAAACATTTCAAACTGAGCTTTAAAACGACAAATATTCAGTGTCTAAAGTAGGTGAAAACGCTAAAATTATTGCAAACAGAATCCATATTGCGATGTTTTTGAAGTGCAACAGGTCTGATCTACACAAACGAGGTGTCTACGCAACGGGCTCGACGCGACGGTCAATATAAAGTCGGTTAATATCAAGACAAAATATTTCACGGTGACCGAAAAAGTGTGAAATTCGATTAACTTTGTATGGGATGTATCTTTTATTGTCCTGCCTTCGACTCTGAGATTTAATTGACCATGTAGTATGCCCTGCTACGCGTCTATTCACTCGCACACAGGTTTAGCGCAAGAAAGAGAAAGTAGAAAACCTCACTCCCTCCCACGCCTCACAGCACTGCCAGCCGCCTGTCGCTCATTCGTGTCCGTGCGCGCGCGCCGTTACAACGCACGCAGTAACCACAGTATATAACCGTTAAGTTTTTATTTCGTGCTAAACGAAACTTACCATAAAGTGATACGTATTTATTCATAAAGTGAATGTGAAGTAAAACGCACTACCCAGCGTGGCTGCACCATGCATGCTTTTGCGCTTCGCGGCCGAGCTAGCACGCGATGCTAGCCAGTCCGCATTTTCCGCTCCGAATCAATACGCAAAATTGATCTGTAGCAAATACCGGCCGAGCTGACACGCGATGTCAGCCAGTCCTAATTATCTAGATCATTTTTGATCTCAGCTGAGACTTTTGTTATGCGTTGCTTCCAATATCCTACCCTCATTTTCATTGCGAAAAAAGAGGAACAAGTTGGGTGAATTTACAGTCAATTGGGCTTTAATGCAAATAATAAATTACAGCCAAAGACATTCATACATAATTCCACATACTAAGCAGCGCTGACGATGCGCCATCATGGCCTCTAAGTATGAAGCAGCGGCTCTCGCCCGCACTCATCCGGCCCAACAGGCGCCTGCGCCTGTATGTTCTACCTGTGCGAACGCGACGGCCCCTGATGCGCCGCGAATTACTTCGTAACGGTGACCTACCGTCACAATTCCAGCGTTTTTTCAACGTTTCGCACTTGGAATCAGAATCCGACCAAAAAAGCTATGTGTTTTTATGAAAGCTTTATTATATCACCTTAAAGCCTTACTTATTACGGGCTACCGTATTCCACTCGTGGCGAAACCACGACCGAACACTTGTCTCAGCCAATCTTTTGATAATTATTAAAATGGAGCATAATGTAAGCCATCACACTAACAAACAAAAATAGCAATAAAATAATACAAAGCACCTTTTCGTAAGTACCGAAAAATAGTGGTGGCAGATTTATTTCAAATCGAATAATTTTTTATTTATTTTGTACATTTTTGCTCGGAAAAGTCAAATAGAGATTTCAAATTACTTTTACTGCCTAGACCTTAATCATAAATACACGTATTCTGCAACCTGCAGTACACGCTTCAATTTTTTTCCCAAAGCTCTAAAATCGGTAGCATGGCATCCCTCCATAGCTCGTGTAGTTATGTATGTTATAGCTATATCCGCCATTGATTACAACTCTTTTGTACTTATTTCTTGCCAATGGCTATAAAATTGTCTAATTAGACAATGCTATGGTAAACACAACATTGCTTAATAATACTACTTAAAATATCGATTTTTTTATAGATTTTTTAAAAAGATAACAATTTACTTTTTTAGAAAGCAAGTTTCTACATACATTTCTGCTTTCTGCTTTTACCTATTTAGCTTGTGAATGGCTCTTTGATTATAAATAGCAAGCAAGCAAGCTGTAAGCTTGCCCAGTACGTACCAAAATATGGTTGGGTCCATATAAAAACCGGTCCGTTTAAAAACCCCATTTTTTGCTTTCAATTTTAACAACTATGATAAAAATGAGAATGAGCTTTGCTCAATACCTGGCATATGTATAATTCTGAATGGTAGAAAATTTGACATATTAAGTTTTGAAATCCAACTAAGATTTAATCAATTTCTCAGTAAATAAATCGGTAAAGCTAAGATTTTATTTACCGACGCAATAACAACTAGCTCGTAACCGTGATTGTTTTGAAATGTATCTTATCAAATTCCGTAATCAATATAGTACTACCGTCATATTAGATTTATTAAGGTGTCCGCGGTATTCCATTGTTTTGGAGTTTAATTTTTAGAAAAATATGCTGTGACAGTGATACGCTTTTTTATGAATGCATTCATATAATCGTCGCAAAGTTCGGTACTTAATCTCGAGTCGAGAAAACTGTGTCCTTTATCTTTGGAAAAGTCAGCCACCGACCAGCAAAGATTGTGGAAACCTTTGGTCACCTTAAATTAATTAACTTTTGTTTCTATGAGCTTGTTTTTTTGACATATGCTACCACGATTACCACCGAAGAATAATTCAAATAAAATGTCATATTGTATGAAATATCCGCAGATAGCACTAACCAGAACTAATCAACACATTGTTAAATATACCGTAAGAATAGGTAGCTACAAAATTGAAACAAGTCCATTTTACGAAAATAATGCCTTTTTTGTTTTTTATGGATATGCAATAACAAAGCATATGAATTGGTACAATTTAATTTTCTCAAGTATAATATTATTTTATTTAATATTCTTCGGTTATTTTTATTTGCCATGTGCCACATGTCACACGTAAAACGTAGGGACGTTTAAGGTGTGATAAATACAAGACATGTTCATTATTACACAAATACTACTATCGATTTTTTTTTAACAAAAGGCAATTATTATATATTAAAATAAAATAAAAAAACTGGCGTATCCTAAATGCAATGCTGCATTAGACCCAAATTGCAGTACAATTATCTAATTCGACTTATTGGAAATATGAACCATGTTAATTTTCCTACTATTTATTCTGTGATTTAAGAATAAAGTACATCAAGTAAATATATTCTCTAATCATCAGTTTTTTCCACCCAATTACATTCATCCACTCCACAACAATCTTCCCCAGAAAGCCACTAAGTTACTAAGGAACGATTCTTTGGAAACGTTGCTCCAATTAGTAATAAAATAGATTCTTATAATATGAACTTTATCGTTTGATGTTTAAAAAATTCGATAAACTGTGTTTAATAAATTTTCAAAGGACATTTCATCTTAATATTCACCAGTTACTAAGGTATGGTGGAACAATTGTAGAATTAAAATTAATAACAAAACAGGTCTAGTGGCAATAGTCCGGCCCGCCTCCTAGTTGAAAAAAAAAAATCATTTTCAAATGTTTTTTTAAAGGACTTTCCCTTCACTCTTACGCCAGAGGACGTCATGTGATACGACAATTCATTAAAATTTGAGTCAATTAATTATTGTAAACCAAATAATTCTTGTTTTTTTTATGAACCAAATATAACAATGTTTTTAAATATGTATGAAACCAGTCTACATTGGGATCTCGATATGACAAAGGTATACGATATCAGTTTATTTTTAGATTTTTTGTCCAAACAGGTACCCTAATTGGATGATCAAACGAACTTACCTTAAGTGAAGTTCGATCCAAATTGTCCTGACTTCGACGAAGAGATTTAATTGACCATGTAGTATGCCCTACTACGCGTCCATTCACTCGCACACAGGTTTAGCGCAAGAAAGAGAAGGTAAATGACCTCACTCCCTCCCACGCCTCACAGCACTGCCAGCCGCCTGTCGCTCATTCATTTCAGAGCAAGGAGACCGATGTATGAGATGTACAACATTGATTATACTTATTGTAAGGGTGACGATTATTTTTGCATAAAAACGTACACGGGAATTGGGAAGGGTGGGGCCTTAAATCTCTTCGTCGAAGTCAGGACAATTTGGATCGAACTTCACTTAAGGTAAGTTCGTTTGATCATCCAATTATCCTGCCTTCGACTCTGAGATTTAATTGACCATGTAGATGTTTGGAGTGAAATCAATGTTGTTACAATATATTAAGTTGACATCTCTGATGTTAGTAGTGATTGATCATTAAAACGATCATATTAAATAACAATTCATTGTTCATGTCACTATCTTTGACATATACATGTATCACTATTACTAAAAAACATTAGTTGTATGATAACTATGATAAGTTATAACTTTCTACTAATAAAAATATCTTTATTAGAAAGAAAGAAGATATTTGTAAGTATTCTTTATTAATGATTAACTAAAAATTTATAATTTATTTATTTTAGTAATTTCAAACTGAAATAAGGCATTTTTGTTTAATTGTGGCATGTTATAAAAATTGCAAACAATACAGAATACGTATTGTTGGGCTGAGACGGCTTGCGAATAATATAGTTTTACACACTGAATATGGCACGTAAAACAAATGATAATTTTATAACGAGGAAAGCCACATACAGAAAACACTTTTTAGTTAGCGCCTTATCTTTGGTAAGTTAAAGGGCGTGAAGGTAAAGTTGTCTGACAAATGGTTATCTTATTCTTGCAGTATTTAGCATATTTTATAATTATAGTTTTGAAATACGTATGTACGTGATATTCTATTGCTTTATATTTAGGTATTAATGCGACTGTTTGAAAAATATTCGAACGTATACCAAACACATAAATAATATTTTATACATTAAAATTTCGAATACCTGAGAAAATTTATATGCTTAATTTGGTTATAAGATGTGTTTAATGATTTGTATAAAAGCAATTGATTAAAAGATTCATTCTTAGGAATGTAATTCTTTTAAGATCATGATTATATTCACGGGTGTCTATCAATGATATATGATTATTTGCTGTGTTAGAAAAATAATACAATAATTCAATGGCTTTGAAATATTATCGTTATCAGAAAGTTTAAGGCATAAAATAGGTAGGTAATGATTTTTTATGTATTATTTATATTTCATTAAGTATATTAGTTTTTTTTTCTAAAAAAGATTTAAAATCGGCTTCTGGGAGCTTTATAAGGGCAAACGACCGCAAACGATTTCTCCGATATAAGTTTTGGTACCACCCGGCCCCGACCAAATACGTTTGCCTAATATTCGACTAATCGACCAGGAATTTTCGCCGAGTATTCGATAGTCGGCACATGTTCAGATTTATATATATGATATTTATGATAAATTTGATCATAATTTTATTGCCTGGGTAAATGTCTGAATTGATTTTAAGGATAACAATTATTTATTGTATTCCTTATCAATCCTATGTTTCGAGTTGGTTGCTATGAGTTTTTTATTTATTTAACTATATTTATATTTTTAAGGTTGACAAATATTTGTAACATATTTGGCTACAGATGAGACTTGTTTCAATATAATGAGCTGTGTCAAAAAAAGTCTGATGATGATTCAAAATAAGGGTACCTATTTTGACATGAAATCCAAATATAAATGGATATCGTATTAAAAGTGATATCGAGATCCCAAGGGTAAACTGGTTTTATACATATTTAAACATCAAACATCCTTAAATATGGTTAATAAAAAACATAGATAATTTGGTTTGAAATAATTAATTGATTCAAATTTTAATAAATGGTCGAATCACATAACGTCCTCTGGTGTAAGAATTAAGGAAAAGTCCTATATAAAAAAAAACATTTTCAAAATAAAATACTTTTTCTCAACTATACCACCCGACCTATTTTATTATTAATTTTTAATTTTCAATTGTTCCACCGTATGTAAGTAACTGGTGAATATCAAGACAAAATGTCCTTTGAAAATTTATTAAACACAATTTATCGAATACTATAAACATCAAACAAAAAAATGCATATAATAAGTACCTACTTTATTGCTTATTAGAGCAACGTTTTCAAGGAATTGTTCCTTAATAACTTAGTGGCTTTCTGGGGAAGATTGTTGGGGAGTGGGTGGATGTAATTGATTACAAAAAACTGATGATTAGAGAATATATTTACTTGATGTAGTTTATTCTTAAATCACAGAATAAATAGTAGGAAAATAAACATGGTTCATATTTCCAATAACTCGAATTAGATTATAATAGTGCAATTTGATTCTAATGCTGCATTGGATTTAGAATACGTCAGTTTTTTTTTTTAAATATATATATATAAATAATAATTTCCTAGCCCTTTGTTAAAAAAATATTGATAGTGATATTTTTGTAATAATGAATATGGCTTGTATTTATTTCACGTCAAACGTAGGTGTGTGTGTAATTGGCAAATAAAAATAACCGAATTATATGAAATATTGTAATAATACTTGAGAAAATAAAATTGTGTCAATTGATATGCTTTGCTTATGCATTTCCATAAAAAGCAAAAAAGGCATTATCTTCATAAAATGAGCTTGTTTCAATTTAATAGCTACCTACTCTTATGGTATATCTAACAATGTGTCGATAAGTTTTGGTTTGTGCTATCTGCCGCATAGGTACTTCAATACAATAGAACGTTTTATTTGAATTATTCTTAGGTGGTGCTCGTGGTAGGTAGTAAATGGTAACAAAAAAACAAGGTCATAGAAACAAAGGTCAATTCCAGGTGACCAAAGGTTCTCACAATTTTTACTGGGCGGTGGCTGGCTTTTCCAAAGATAAAGGACACAGATCTTTATTAAGTTTTCTCGACTCGAGATTAAGTAACGAACTTTGTGACGGTTAAATGAACGCATTTAAAAATAAGCATATCACTTTCACAGCATAGTTTTCGAAAAACGAAATAACCTCTAAAACAATGGAATACAGCGCACCCTAATAAATCTAATATGACGGTAGTACTATATTAATTTCGTGATTTTATAAGATGTCTCATTGGCATATTTAAAAAAAATACGCTTTCCAGGTAGTTGTTATTGCTTCAGTAAATAAAATCTAAGCTTTACCAAATTATTTACTGAGAAGTTGATTTAATCTTAGTTGGATAAAACAAATACGGCAATTTTTCTACCATTCAGAATCATACATTTGCCAGGTATTGAGCAATGCTTATTCTCATTTTTATTATAGCTGTTAAAATTAAATCATTTAATGGAGTTTTTAAACGGACTGGTTTTTATATGGACCCAACCATATTTTGGTACGTCCTGGGCAAGCTTACAGCTTGCTTGCTTGCTAGTTATAATCAAAGAGCCAACCACAAGCTAAATAGCTATAGGTATGAGCAGAAAGCAGAAATGTATGTAGAAAAATCTAGCTTTCTTAAAAAGTTCATTGTTTTCTTTTTACAAAATCTATTTAATTCAATATTTTAAGTAGTATTATTAAGCAATTTATGTTTACCATAGCATTGTCTAGTTAGACAATTTTATAGCCATTGGCAAGAAATAAGTACAAAAGAGTTGTGATCAATGGATAAGGACCCAAACCACATAACTATGTGAGCTATGGTGGGATGCTATGCTACCGTTTTTAGAGCTTTGTGGAAAACATATTAGGAACGTGCACTGCAGGTTGCAGAGTACGTGTATTTATGATTAAGGTCTAGGTTGTTAAAGTGTTTTTGAGTCTCTCATGTTTACTATTCTGAGTAAAAAATTACAAAATAAATATTAATTTATTCGATTTGAAATAAATCTTCTGCCACTATTATTTTTCGGTACTTACGAATAAGATACTTGGTAAACCATTTTATTGCTATTTTTGTTTGTACGTGTGATAGCTCACATTATGCTCCATTTTAATCTTTGCCTAAATATTGGCTGAGACAAGTGTTCGGTCGTGGTTTTGCCACGAGTGGAATACGGTAGCCCGTAATAAGTACCTGTACGTACGGCCTTAAGGTGATATAACAAAGCATTCATAAGAACACATACCTTTTTTGGTCGGATTCTGATTCCAAGTGCGAGACGTTGAAAACACGCTGGAATTGTGACGGTAGATCACCGTTGCGAAGCAATTCGCGGCGCGTTGGCACAGGTATGGCCGGATGAGTGCGGGCGAGGACCGCTGATTCATACTGAGAGGCCATAGTGGCGCATTGTCAGCGCTGCTTAATATTAATCATGAATGTCTTTGGCTGTAATTTATTATTATAGCATCAAAGAACAATTTGCTGTTACTTCAGCTAACTTGTTTCCCTTTTTTCACAATGAAAATGAGGGTAGGGTATTGGAAGAAACGCATACCAAAAGTGTCAGATAAGATCTAGAATAATCTAGATAATTAGGACTGGCTGACCTCACGTGTCAGCTCTGCCAGTATTTGCTACAGATCAATATCGCGTATTGATTCGGAGCGGAAAATGCGGACTGGCTAGCATCGCGTGCTAGCTCGGCCGCGAAGCGTAAAGCATGCATGGTGCAGCCACACTGGGTAGTGCGTTTTACTTCACATTCACTTGTTAAATTAACAAAAACATTTTTGAACTAACATGTCACTATAAGATAAATTTCGTTTAGCACGAAATAAAAATTTAACGGTTATATACTGTGGTTACTGCGTGCGTTGGAACGGCGCGCGCGCACGGACACGAATGAGCGACAGGCGGCTGGCAGTGCTGTGAGGCGTGGGAGGGAGTGAGGTCATTTACCTTCTCTTTCTTGCGCTAAACCTGTGTGCGAGTGAATGGACGCGTAGTAGGGCATACTACATGGTCAATTAAATCTCAGAGTCGAAGGCAGGACAATTCTGAATCATAATCAGTTTTTTTTTTTGACACTGCTCATAATATTGAAACAAGTCAATATTTGTCAAACTTAAATATATATATATATAAATAATTAAATAAATAAAAAACTCATAGTAACTAACTCGAAAGATAGTATTGATATTTACTATAATCCTTAAAAGTTATCCAGGCAATAAAATTAAGAGTAAATTTACAACGAGAAATCTCACCATGTGCCGACTATCGAATACTCGGCGAACATTCCTGGTCGATTAGTCGAATATTAGATAAACGTATTTGGCCGGGGCCGGGTAGTACCAAAACTTCTGTCGGAGAAATTGTTTGCGGTCGTTCGCCCTTATAAAGTCACAAAGCTCTCAGAAGCCGATTTTTAATCTTCTTCATTTCTGAAGAAGATTGTATATTGTATATTGATTGATATAGTTACTTTTCAGTTACCAAAATACTTATTGAATTTTTAATTATATATAAATAAATCAAAAATTATAACTTACCTACTTACCCATGCCTTAAAACTTCTGATAACGGTAATATTTCAAAGCCATTGAATTTTCGTATTCTTTTGGTAACTCAGCAAATAATCATATAGCATTGATAGACACCTGTGAATATTTCATGATCTTAAGAGAATTTTATTCCTTAAAATAAACAAATTAATCAATTGCTTTTATATCAATCATCTAACACTTTTTATAACCAAATGTTTTCTCAGGTATTCGAAATTTAAATGTAAAAAATATTATTTATATGTTTGGTATTCGGACGTATATCTTTAAAACAGTCACATTAATACCTAAATATCCCATACTAAAAAGCAATAGAATATCATGTATGTATTTCAAATCTATAATTATAAAATATGTTAAAAAATTGCAAGACAAGATAACGATTTGTCAGACTTACCTTCCAGCCCGTTACCTTATCAAAGATAATGCGCTTACTAAAAAGTGTTTTCTGTATGTAGCTTTCCTCGTAATAAAATTATCATTTGTTTTACGTGCCAAATTCAGTGTGTAAAACTATAAAATTCGCAAACCGTCTCAGTTCAACAATACATATTCCGTATTGTTTGTTATTTATATAACACGCCACAATAAAAATAAGAAATAAAACTATTTCAGTTTCAGATTCCTAAAATAAATAAATTATGTATTTTTAGTTATCCATACAAAAAAAAACTCACAAATATCTTCTTTCTTCCTAGTAAAAATATTTGTTTATAGTAGAAAGTTATAACTTATCATAGTTATCATACATCCATTCTTTTTTAGTAATAGTAATACATCTAAATTTCAAAGATGGTGACGTGAACAATAAATTGTTATTTAATATGATCGTTCTAATGATCAAACTACTAGAACACTAACAGAGATGTCAACTTATTCTGTTGTAACAACATTGATTTTACTCCGAACATCTACATGGTCAATTTAATCTCAGAGTCGAAGGCAGGACAATTGGATGACCAAACGAACTTACCTTAAGTGAAGTTCGATCCAAATTGTCCTGACTTCGACGAAGAGATTTAAGGTCCCACCCTTCCCAATTCCCGTGTACGTTTTTTATGCAAAATAATCGTCACCCATACCATAGGTATAATCAATGTTGTACATCTCATACATCAGTCTCCTTGTTCTGAAATGAATGAGCGATAGGCGGCTGGCAGTGCTATGAGGCGTTGGAGGGAGTGAGGTTTTCTACTTTCTCTTTCTTGCGCTAAACCTGTGTGCGAGTGAATAGACGCGTAGCAGGGCATACTACATGGTCAATTAAATCTCTTCGTCGAAGTCAGGACAATTTGGATCGAACTTCACTTAAGGTAAGTTCGTTTAATCATCCAAAAATATCGCAAAAAAGTACCTACTAGAACAGCGGAACGTGCGCAGAATCACTTTAGTGAGCTAATATGATCGAAAAGTATGCTAAAAGATGATCGATTTGAACAGAAACGACAAACTAAAACAATTCAAACTGAAATTCAAAACGACAAATATTCAGTGTCTAAAGTAGGTGAAAATGCTAAAATTATTGCAAACAGAATCCATATTGCGATGTTTTTGAAGTGCAACAGGTTTGATCTACACAAACGAGGTGTCTACGCAACGAACTCGACGCGACGGTCAATATAAAGTCGGTTCATATCAAGACAAAATATGTCACGGTGACCGAAAAAGTGTAAAATTCGACTAACTTTGTATGGCATGTATCTTTTAAATTATCGCAAAAGAGTACCTACCAGAACAGCGGAACGTGCGCAAAACTACTTCAGTGAGCTAATATGATCGAAAAGTATGCTAAAAGATGATCGATTTGAACAGAAACGACAAACAAAAACATTTCAAACTGAGCTTCAAAACAACAAATATTCAGTGTTTAAAGTAGGTGGAAACGCTAAAATTATTGCAAACAGAATCCATATTGCGATGTTTTTGAAGTGCAACAGGTCCGATCTACACAAACGAGGTGTCTACGCAACGGGCTCGACGCGACGGTCAATATAAAGTCATATTCATATTCATATTCATTTATTTGCCAACTAAGTGTTACATACATATTATAGCAGGTCTTATGCTAGACAATTGCACTTATGACTTAGTAACCCTTTCAGTTTGGGTATTGCAAAATTATTTGAGGGCTATATTAAATTATGTGATAATAATCTTATAATAATAATAATAATAAAACTTAAAAGTATTACATTTTGGACTTACAATTACAGTGACTACTTAAAGTTTTGACTATATCAGAGCAACTTTAGGAAAAGAAATAAATAAACAGTTAGTTATTTATTATTTATATGTTTGTGTTTTGTTATAATTTATGTCTTTGTTTTATCTATTTGAGTGTCAAGTTTTATGTATGCCTTAATTTTTGTTTTATTATTTGGGTATCAATTTATTTTATTTTATCATTGTGTATTTTTTGTTTAATGTTCACATATTTTATTATAACATTTATCTATCATGAATTCTGTTATTTTTTTTAATTTATTAAATATCTTGTATTTTTCAAATTTAAGTAAACAACAAAACCAAAGTACGTTATTTGTTGTATTTTTTATTATTTTTTATATATTATTTTTTAATATTTATATTTGGGTATCAGTAAATATTACATCATTGTGTATTGTCTGTTAAATATTCACCTAAATTATAATAACATTTATTTATAAGGAATTCTTTAAGCTTTTTATTAAATGTTTTGTATTTTTGTTCACTTTTGAAATATTGAGGTAATTTATTAAAGACTCTTAAAGCCATGTAATGTGGGCTGTCATGCAGCATTTTGATTCTAGATGGTGGAATGAACAGATTTTCCCTATTACGGGTATTTTTGTTATGGACATCTTTCTTTTTTTGAAACAAATTATTATTTTTATGGACAAATAGGCAAAGGTCGTATATTATGTATATTGAAGTCAGTGTTAATAGTTTGAATCTTACAAAAAATGGCCTACAACTTTCTCTGTTGCTTATTTGAGCTATTATTCTTACACATTTTTTTTGAAGTAGAAAAATATCATTTACATTTACACTGCTCCCCCACAGTGTAATTCCATATTTAAGCCAGGAATATGCATAAGCGTAGTAGGCTGAGAGTGCTGTCTTTGCGTTTGTGCTATGTTTTATTTCATATAGTGCATAAATGAATTTTGAGAGTTTTGTTTTTATTTGTTCTAAATGTATTTTCCAGTTTATATTTGTATCTATGTGTAATCCAAGCAAGTTAAATACATCTACTGTCTCTATTTGGGTGTTTTTTGATATTACTTTTATATCTAAAGGTACTGTTTTATACGCCCGGAATTCCATAATTTTAGTTTTATTTAGGTTTATTTCAAGGTTATGTTTTTCAAGCCAAATAACTATTTGTTCTAGAGTACTATTTATAACAGTGTTAGGGTTTTGGTGTTTTTCACATTTTATAAGGACTGATACATCATCTGCAAACAGTACAGGCAATGCTATTTGCTGGTCAAAGATTTTTGGCAGGTCGTTTATATATATTAAAAACAGGACACAGCCCAGTACACTTCCTTGTGGGATGAAACAGGTCATTGTTCGCTCTTTTGATGTTACTGTTACTATTTCATTCGTTTTGGAATTATGATGTTCAATTTGGACTATCTGTTTCCTATTTGTGAGGTATGATTTGAACCAATTGTAGGCAGTACCACGTACACCTGAACCATACAGTTTGGAAAGTAAAATATCATGGGACACTTTATCGTAGGCCTTTGTCATATCTAGCAAGATACCTAGTGCATATTTCTTATCATTCAGGTGCTGAAGGGCTGTTTGTATGTATCTATAGACAGCAGAGGTGGTTGATCTAGTTTTCCGAAATCCATTTTGGCAATCATCTAGTATGTTATATTTTTCTAAAAATCTGTATAATCTATTACAAATGGCTTTTTCAATTACTTTTGAAAACGATGGTAGGATTGCAATTGGTCTATAATTTTTTGGGTTGCTAGTGTGATGATTTTTGTACTTAGATTCAATCAGTAGCCTCTTGTAATCTTAACTCCTTATAATAACAGTTAACGTTATTTATATTTATATAAAATCGAGTATTGTTACTTTATCGAATAACGTTATCGCTATTTAAAAATGGCAACACTGGCTGCCCCTTCTTATTTTTTTGACTTGCGAAGTGCACTCGAAAGGCGAGGCAGTCTAGTGCTGACCACCGAAGCGAAAGGTTAAGGGAAGGAACCTATGTTAAAATGTAGTTATAATTATTGATGTGGCTAGAGATAGTGATTTGTATCAAAGATAAGTGTGTTGATCGAATAAAGAACTTTATAAACTCAACCGAGTTAGATTCACGACACTTCAGAAGCGAGAAGAAATCTACAGCCCACAAAAGGTATGTACAATTATTTTCAAATGATAAGAGCAAGTAATATTATGTAAGAAAATTTTCTTGAAGATAACGCCATAAATACCACGATAGGATAGCACTGGTTGGGATAATATTCTGCTGCGGTTGAACTGTAGCAAAATTATCCTGATTTAATCGTGCTAAGTTTCCAACTGATCGTTTGGTCAAGGCTACTCCTTGATAATGATCTGTGGTGACTAATACGAGTATGCTCATAAGCAAAGTAGGTAGGTAACAAATTGTCGGGCTAGCCCTAGGTTGTTCTTAATATGAACTGGGCCTATGCTAACTCGACGCAGTCGTGCTAAACTATCATCAAATCATTTGGGCAAGGCTACCCTTTGCTAATGGTATGTGAAAGCTAAATGCGCGATTTATTAAATTGGGTCAACTACGTAGGCATGTTTAAAAAAATAGTATATATTTTTTTCTCATAATTATCGGGGTAGTGTTAGGTTGCATTGGTTGGGATAATATTTTGCTGCGGTTAAGCTGTTGCACTATTATCCTGACTAAATTGTGTTAAGTTTCTAACTGACCATTTGGTCAAGGCTACTCCTTGATAATGTTCAGTGGATACGAGACAGGAGTACGTGCAACTAAATAGCTAAATATAATAAATGACCTCAGTAGTTCCTTCATCCTAATAGGAAATACGAAAAGAAATAGGTATTAAATATTATCATGTCACTGCCTATTGTAGGTAGCTATGTTTAGTTGATTGAGAATAACCGTTCAACCTGCAACTGTTCTAGGGCTAATATTTTTGTGTTCATAAATAATTATACAGTAAAAAATCTTTATTTCAGACTTTGCATTCATAATTTGTTAACAGACTTATAAACTATGTTAGTGAGTTCAACAATTGTGTGTTTTAATCAATTGTGTTAAATTTCAACCAATTCAATCCAATTTAATTATTAATATTCGAATCAATTCTTATTTCAATTCAATTTCGTTACATGACATGAATTGAGTGCCCTTTAGGGTATTTACACCCATTGATTATGTAAGTGAGTTGAACAATACTGAGTTTTTTTTTTATTTAACTGAGTTCAATTTAAGCCAACTCAAGTAAATTAAATTAGAATAATTTTTCTTTCACTTCATTTGATATGACTTGATATAAAGGCATTTTGAGGTAAATGCCTTATTGCCAATTCAACCCAATTTAAATTCATATACATTTTAATTTTAAATTAATATACATTCGTACTCATTCAATATATAACTTGAAATAAAGGCCATAGTGTCAGATTTTATAAAGAAGTTTTAGCGGCCAGGTGTGTCGCGTGGGCCAAGTGCGTCCTTAAGTAGCGGCCAGGTGTGTCGCGTGGGCCAAGAGCGTCCTTAAGTAGCGACCAGGTGTGTCACATGGGCCAAGTGTGTCCTTATTTAGCGACCAGGTGTGTCGCGTGGACCAAGTGTGTCCTTAAGTAGCGGCCAGGATTGTCGCATGGATCAAGTGTGTCCTCAAATAGCGGCCAGGTGTGTCGCGTGGGCCAAGTGTGTCCTCAAATAGCGGCCAGGTGTATCGCGTGGACCAAGTGTGTCCATAGTTCTGTACATTTTTTTTTCAAAAGCAGTAGTAGTGGCCAAGTCAGTCAATCAATCAATCAATTAAATTCATGTATTGTGGAATACATGTACATCATTTATGTATACTAGCTATGTATTTTTCTCGATTAGATCGGGCCATTTGTGCCATGAAGAAGCTATGTATGTTTTACAAAAGGTCAAGTCTAACGTGAGTGAATTCTTTTACTAGAAATTTTCATTAGCAACGGTCATGTGAGCCATATAGGTGCACTTACTTGCGTTCAGGATTATTTGCAACATTTATCCTTTACTAAAATTATGCTCTAATAAATGAAGATATGGCTCCATAGTAATTAGGTTTAAAGACATTTATTCTCATAAATACATACAGTTCATTTACAAAGATAATTATTTAAACCATAACTTAGTAAATAATTACCAAATCCAAAGTATGATTTTGTTGAAAACAGCACTAATGCTGGTATTCTTTTTCTTCCGAGGTGATGAGACTGAAGAGCACGAGACCAAACCAGGCTGGTTGGGCCTAAAAAGTTAAAAGAGCTCGCGATCGAGGTTGAGGACATCGACATCTTCTAAAGGAAGTCACAAATCAAAAAGTACCATTTCGGCGTCACCAACGCTCGAAGCCGTCGAGTCACCTGAAATTACCGTTTCACACAATCCGAAGTAACTGTTTGGCTCCGATCACAAAGAAAAATAACAACTACTATGTTTTAACTGTAGTAAATAAATAAATCAATAAATAAATAAATTAACAAATAAATAAATTAACAAATGAATAAATAAATATATGAATAAAAAAATAAGTACATAAGCAAATTAGTAAAAAGGTAAATAAGTAAATAAGTTAAGTAAATTAGTTAATAAGTAAATATTTAAAAATTTAACAAATTAATAATTAAATAGGTAAATAAGAAAATAAGTAATTAGGTAAATAGGTAAAAAAGTAAATACGTAAATAAGCAAATAAAAGAATAAGTAAATAAGTATGTAACTAAATAAGTAAATAAGTAAAACAGTAAATAAGTATATAAGTGAAAAAGGAAAGTGAAAAAGGAAATTAGTATATAGGTAAATTAGTAAATAAGTAAATAATAAAAAAAGTAAATAATACAGTAAGTAAATAAGTCAAAAAATAAATAAGTTAATACGTAAATAAGTAAATTAGTAAATAAGTAAATAAGTAAGTAAGTAAATAAGTAAATAAATAAATAAATACATAAACAAATAAATAAATTAACAAATTAATAAATAAATAAATAAACAAATAAATAAATTAACAAATAAATAAATAAATATATAAACAAAAAAAATAATTAAATAAGCAAATAAGTAAAAAAGTAAATAAGTAAATAGTAAATAAATAAATAAGTAAATAAGTATATAAGTAAATTAGTTAATAAGTAAATTAGTAAATAAGTAAATAATAAAAAAAGTAAATACTAAAGTAAATAAATAAGTTAATACGTAAATAAGTAAATTAGTAAATAGGTAAATAAATAAATAAGAAAATTAGTAAATAAGTTAATAAGTTCATTAGTAAATTAGTTAATTAGTAAACTAGTTAAAAAAGAAAATAAGTTAAAAAAATAAATAAGTAAATAAATTTATTAATAAATAAATAAATAAATAAATTAACAAATAAATTAATTAACAAATGAATAAATAAATATATGAATAAAAAAATAAGTACATAAGCAAATTAGTGAAAAGGTAAATATGTAAATAAGTTAAGTAAATTAGTTAATATGTAAATAATTAAAAAAATAAACAAATTAATAATTAAATAGGTAAATAAGAAAATAAGTAATTAGGTAAATAAGTAAAAAAGTAAATACGTAAATAAGTAAATAAAAGAATAAGTAAATAAGTATGTAACTAAATAAGTAAATAAGTAAATTAGTAAATAAGTAAAACAGTAAATAAGTATATAAGTGAAAAAGGAAATTAGTATATAGGTAAATTAGTAAATAAGTAAATAATAAAAAAAGTAAATAATATAGTAAGTAAATAAGTCAAAAAATAAATAAGTTAATACGTAAATAAGTAAATTAGTAAATAAGTAAGTAAGTAAATAAGTAAATAAATAAATAAATACATAAACAAATAAATTAATTAACAAATTAATAAATAAATAAACAAATTAATAAATTAACAAATAAATAAATAAATATATAAACAAATAAAATAATTAAATAAGCAAATTAGTAAAAAAGTAAATAAGTTAAGTAAATAAGTAAATAATTAAAAAATTAAACAAATTAAAAAATAAATAGGTAAATATGTAAATAAGTAATAAGGTAAATAAGTAAAAAAGTAAATAAGTGAATAATTAAATAAGTAAACTAGTAAATAAGTAAATAATAAAAAAAGTAAATAATAAAGTAAGTAAATGAGTAAAAAAGTAAATAAGTAAAAAAATGAATAAATTAATAAATAAATAAATCAATAAATAAATAAATGAGTAAATTAGTGAATTAGTAAATTAGTAAATAAGTATATGAGTGAATAAATAAATAAGTAAACTAGTTAATAAGTAAATTATTAAAAAGGTAAAAAAGGAAATAAGTAAATAAGTTAATAAGTAAAAAAATAAATAAGTAAACTAGTAAAAAAGTAAATTAGTAAATTAGTTAATTAGTAAAAAGAAAATAAGTATATAAGTAAATAATAATAAAAGTAAATAAGTTAATGAATAAATAAATCAATAAATAAATAAATAAGTAAATAAGTAAATTAGTAAATATGTAAATAAGTAAATATGTAAATAAGTAAATAAATTTATAAGTTAATTAGTAATAAAGTAAATAAGTAAGTGAGTAAATAACTAAATTAGTAAACTAGTAATTAAGTAAAAAAGTAAATAAATAAATAAGTAAATTAGTAAATAAGTAAATGAGTTAATTAGTAAATAAGTAAACTAGTAAAAAAGTAAATAAGTAAGTGAGTTAATAACTTATTTAGTAAACTAGTAATTAAGTAAATAAGTAAATAAATTAATAAGTAAATAATAAAAATAATAATACAGTAAGTAAATAAGTAAATTCGTAAATAAATAAATAAGTAAAGAAGTAAATAAATAAATAAGTAAATAAATAAATAAATAAATAAATAAGTAAATAAGTTCATAAGTAAATAAGTAAATTAGTAAATTATTAAATAAGTAAATAACTAAATAAATAAATAAGTCAATAAGAAAATAAGTAAATAAGAAAATGAGTAAATAAGTAAATAAGTTAATAAGTATATAAAAAAAATAGTAAATTATTAAACTAGTCAATAAGTAAAATAGTTTATAAGTAAATTAGTAAATAAGTATATAAGTGAATAAGTAAATAAGTAAAAAAGTAAATAAAAAAGTAAGTAAATAAGTAAATAAGTAAATGAGTAAAAAATAAATAATAAAGTAAGTAAATAAGTAAATAAATTAATAAATCAATTAATAAAAAAAAAAAAAAAAAAACAAATAAATAAATAAAAAAGAAAGTAAATAAGTAAATTAGTGAATAAGTAAATAAGTTAATAATTAAAAATTTAAACAAATTAATAATTAAATAGGTAAATTAGAAAATAAGTAATAAGGTAAAAAAGTAAATAATTAAATATGTAAATAAGTGAAAAAGTAAATAAGTATATAAATAAATAAGTAAATTAGTTTATGAGTAAAACAGTAAATAAGTATTTAAGTAAATAAGTAAAAAGGAAATAAGTATATAAGTAAATAGGTAAATAATAAAAAGAGTAAATACTAAAGTAAGTAAATAAGTAAAAAAGTAAATAAGTTAATACGTAAATAAGTAAAAAAGTAAAAATGTAAATAAGTAAATAAGTAAATAAGTGAATAAGTAAATAAGTATATAAGTAAATAATTTAATTAGTTAATAAGTAAAACAGTAAATAAGTATATAAATAAATAAGTAAAAAAGGAAATAAGTAAATTAGTAAATAAGTAAATAATAAAAAAAGTAAATAATAAAGTAAGTAAATAAGTAAATAAGTTAATACGTAAATAAGTAAATTAGTAAAAAGGTTAATAAGTTAATAAGAAAATTAGTAAATAAGTAAGTAAGTGAATAAGTAAATAAGTAAAAAAGTAAATAAGTAAATTAGTAAATTAGTAAATTAGTAAATTAGTAAATTAGTTAATTAGTTAACTAGTAAATAAGTAAATAAATAAATAAATTAAATAAATCAATAAATAAAAAAATAAATTAATTAACAAATAAATAAATAAATATATAAAAAAAAAATAGTAAATAAGCAAATTAGTAAAAAGGTAAATAAGTTAAGTAAATAATTAAACAAATTAATAAGTAAATAGGTAAATATGTTAATAAGTAATTAGGTAAATAAGTAAAAATGTAAATAAGTAAATTAGGAATATGGTAAAAAAGTAAATAAGTAAATTAGAAAATAAGTCAATAAGTAAATAAATAAATAGGTAAATAATTAAAAATTAAACAAATTAATAATTAAATAGGTAAATAAGAATATTAGTAATTAGGTAAATAAGTGAAAAAGTAAATAAGTAAATAAGTAAATAAGTAAATACGTAAATAAGTAAATTAGTAAAAAGGTAAATAATTAAATAAGAAAATTAGTAAATAAGTTAATAAGTTCATTAGTAAATTAGTTAATTAGTAAACTAGTTAAAAAAGAAAAAAAGTTAAAAAAATAAATAAGTAAATAAATTTATTAATAAATAAATAAATAAATAAATTAACAAATAAATTAAATAACAAATGAATAAATAAATATATAAATAAAAAAAAATAAGTACATAAGCAAATTAGTAAAAAGGTAAATAAGTAAATAAGTTAAGTAAATTAGTTAATATGTAAATAATTAAAAAAATAAACAAATTAATAATTAAATAGGTAAATAAGAAAATAAGTAATTAGGTAAATAAGTAAAAAAGTAAATACGTAAATAAGTAAATAAAAGAATAAGTAAATAAGTATGTAACTAAATAAGTAAATAAGTAAATTAGTAAATAAGTAAAACAGTAAATAAGTATATAAGTGAAAAAGGAAATTAGTATATAGGTTAATTAGTAAATAAGTAAATAATAAAAAAAGTAAATAATATAGTAAGTAAATAAGTCAAAAAATAAATAAGTTAATACGTAAATAAGTAAATTAGTAAATAAGTAAGTAAGTAAATAAGTAAATAAATAAATAAATACATAAACAAATAAATTAATTAACAAATTAATAAATAAATAAACAAATTAATAAATTAACAAATAAATAAATAAATATATAAACAAATAAAATAATTAAATAAGCAAATTAGTAAAAAAGTAAATAAGTTAAGTAAATAAGAAAATAATTAAAAAATTAAACAAATTAAAAAGTAAATAGGTAAATATGTAAATAAGTAATAAGGTAAATAAGTAAAAAAGTAAATAAGTGAATAATTAAATAAGTAAACTAGTAAATAAATAAATAATAAAAAAAATTAATAATAAAGTAAGTAAATAAGTAAAAAAGTAAATAAGTAAAAAAAATGAATAAGTTAATAAATAAATAAATCAATAAATAAATAAATGAGTATATTAGTGAATTAGTAAATTAGTAAATTAGTAAATAAGTATATGAGTGAATAAATAAATAAGTAAACTAGTTAATAAGTAAATTATTAAAAAGGTAAAAAAGGAAATAAGTAAATAAGTTAATAAGTAAAAAAATAAATAAGTAAACTAGTAAAAAAGTAAATTAGTAAATTAGTTAATTAGTAAAAAGTAAATAAGTATATAAGTAAATAATAATAAAAGTAAATAAGTTAATGAATAAATAAATCAATAAATAAATAAATAAGTTAATAAGTAAATTAGTAAATATGTAAATAAGTAAATATGTAAATAAGTAAATAAGTAAATAAATTTATAAGTTAATTAGTAATAAAGTAAATAAGTAAGTGAGTAAATAACTAAATTAGTAAACTAGTAATTAAGTAAAAAAGTAAATAAATAAATAAGTAAATTAGTAAATAAGTAAATGAGTTAATTAGTATATAAGTAAACTAGTAAAAAAGTAAATAAGTAAGTGAGTTAATAACTTATTTAGTAAACTAGTAATTAAGTAAATAAGTAAATAAATTAATAAGTAAATAATAAAAATAATAATACAGTAAGTAAATAAGTAAATTCGTAAATAAATAAATAAGTTAATAAGTAAAGAAGTAAATAAATAAATAAGTAAATAAATAAATAAATAAATAAATAAGTAAATAAGTTCATAAGTAAATAAGTAAATTAGTAAATTATTAAATAAGTAAATAACTAAATAAATAAATAAGTCAATAAGAAAATAAGTAAATACGAAAATGAGTAAATAAGTAAATAAGTTAATAAGTATATAAAAAAAATAGTAAATTATTAAACTAGTCAATAAGTAAAATAGTTTATAAGTAAATTAGTAAATAAGTATATAAGTGAATAAGTAAATAAGTAAAAAAGTAAATAAAAAAGTAAGTAAATAAGTAAATAAGTAAATAAGTAAATGAGTAAAAAAGTAAATAATAAAGTAAGTAAATAAGTTAATAAATTAATAAATCAATTAATAAAAAAAAAAAAAAAAAAACAAATAAATAAATAAAAAAGAAAGTAAATAAGTAAATTAGTGAATAAGTAAATAAGTTAATAATTAAAAAATTAAACAAATTAATAATTAAATAGGTAAATAAGAAAATAAGTAATAAGGTAAAAAAGTAAATAATTAAATATGTAAATAAGTGAAAAAGTAAATAAGTATATAAATAAATAAGTAAATTAGTTTATGAGTAAAACAGTAAATAAGTATTTAAGTAAATAAGTAAAAAGGAAATAAGTATATAAGTAAATAGGTAAATAATAAAAAAAGTAAATACTAAAGTAAGTAAATAAGTAAAAAAGTAAATAAGTTAATACGTAAATAAGTAAAAAAGTAAAAATGTAAATAAGTAAATAAGTAAATAAGTGAATAAGTAAATAAGTATATAAGTTAATTAGTTAATAAGTAAAACAGTAAATAAGTATATAAATAAATAAGTAAAAAAGGAAATAAGTAAATTAGTAAATAAGTAAATAATAAAAAAAGTAAATAATAAAGTAAGTAAATAAGTAAATAAGTTAATACGTAAATAAGTAAATTAGTAAAAAGGTTAATAAGTTAATAAGAAAATTAGTAAATAAGTAAGTAAGTGAATAAGTAAATAAGAAAAAAGTAAATTAGTAAATTAGTAAATTAGTAAATTAGTTAATTAGTTAACTAGTAAATAAGTAAATAAATAAATAAATTAAATAAATCAATAAATAAAAAAATAAATTAATTAACAAATAAATAAATAAATATATAAAAAAAAAATAGTAAATAAGCAAATTAGTAAAAAGGTAAATAAGTTAAGTAAATAATTAAACAAATTAATAAGTAAATAGGTAAATATGTTAATAAGTAATTAGGTAAATAAGTAAAAATGTAAATAAGTAAATTAGGAATATGGTTAAAAAGTAAATAAGTAAATTAGATAATAAGTCAATAAGTAAATAAATAAATAGGTAAATAATTTAAAAATAAACAAATTAATAATTAAATAGGTAAATAAGAATATTAGTAATTAGGTAAATAAGTGAAAAAGTAAATAAGTAAATAAGTATATAAGTAAATACGTAAATAAGTAAATTAGTAAAAAGGTAAATAATTAAATAAGAAAATTAGTAAATAAGTTAATAAGTTCATTAGTAAATTAGTTAATTAGTAAACTAGTTAAAAAAGAAAATAAGTTAAAAAAATAAATAAGTAAATAAATTTATTAATAAATAAATAAATAAATAAATTAACAAATAAATTAAATAACAAATGAATAAATAAATATATGAATAAAAAAATAAGTACATAAGCAAATTAGTAAAAAGGTAAATAAGTAAATAAGTTAAGTAAATTAGTTAATATGTAAATAATTAAAAAAATAAACAAATTAATAATTAAATAGGTAAATAAGAAAATAAGTAATTAGGTAAATAAGTAAAAAAGTAAATACGTAAATAAGTAAATAAAAATGTAACTAAATAAGTAAATAAGTAAATTAGTAAATAAGTAAAACAGTAAATAAGTATATAAGTGAAAAAGGAAATTAGTATATAGGTAAATTAGTAAATAAGTAAATAATAAAAAAAGTAAATAATATAGTAAGTAAATAAGTCAAAAAATAAATAAGTTAATACGTAAATAAGTAAATTAGTAAATAAGTAAGTAAGTAAATAAGTAAATAAATAAATAAATACATAAACAAATAAATTAATTAACAAATTAATAAATAAATAAACAAATTAATAAATTAACAAATAAATAAATAAATATATAAACAAATAAAATAATTAAATAAGCAAATTAGTAAAAAAGTAAATAAGTTAAGTAAACAAGTAAATAATTAAAAAATTAAACAAATTAAAAAGTAAATAGTTAAATATGTAAATAAGTAATAAGGTAAATAAGTAAAAAAGTAAATAAGTGAATAATTAAATAAGTAAACTAGTAAATAAGTAAATAATAAAAAAAGTAAATAATAAAGTAAGTAAATAAGTAAAAAAGTAAATAAGTAAAAAAAATGAATAAGTTAATAAATAAATAAATCAATAAATACATAAATGAGTATATTAGTGAATCAGTAAATTAGTAAATTAGTAAATAAGTATATGAGTGAATAAATAAATAAGTAAACTAGTTAATAAGTAAATTATTAAAAAGGTAAAAAAGGAAATAAGTAAATAAGTTGATAAGTAAAAAAATAAATAAGTAAACTAGTAAAAAAGTAAATTAGTAAATTAGTTAATTAGTAAAAAGTAAATAAGTATATAAGTAAATAATAATAAAAGTAAATAAGTTAATGAATAAATAAATCAATAAATAAATAAATAAGTAAATAAGTAAATATGTAAATAAGTAAATATGTAAATAAGTAAATAAGTAAATAAATTTATAAGTTAATTAGTAATAAAGTAAATAAGTAAGTGAGTAAATAACTAAATTAGTAAACTAGTAATTAAGTAAAAAAGTAAATAAATAAATAAGTAAATTAGTAAATAAGTAAATGAGTTAATTAGTAAATAAGTAAACTAGTAAAAAAGTAAATAAGTAAGTGAGTTAATAACTTATTTAGTAAACTAGTAATTAAGTAAATAAGTAAATAAATTAATAAGTAAATAATAAAAATAATAATACAGTAAGTAAATAAGTAAATTCGTAAATAAATAAATAAGTTAATAAGTAAAGAAGTAAATAAATAAATAAGTAAATAAATAAATAAATAAATAAATAAGTAAATAAGTTCATAAGTAAATAAGTAAATTAGTAAATTATTAAATAAGTAAATAACTAAATAAATAAATAAGTCAATAAGAAAATAAGTAAATACGAAAATGAGTAAATAAGTAAATAAGTTAATAAGTATATAAAAAAAATAGTCAATTATTAAACTAGTCAATAAGTAAAATAGTTTATAAGAAAATTAGTAAATAAGTATATAAGTGAATAAGTAAATAAGTAAAAAAGTAAATAAAAAAGTAAGTAAATAAGTAAATAAGTAAATAAGTAAATAAGTAAATAAGTAAATGAGTAAAAAAGTAAATAATAAAGTAAGTAAATAAGTAAATAAATTAATAAATCAATTAATAAAAAAATAAATAAATAAACAAATAAATAAATAAAAAAGAAAGTAAATAAGTAAATTAGTGAATAAGTAAATAAGTTAATAATTAAAAAATTAAACAAATTAATAATTAAATAGGTAAATAAGAATATAAGTAATAAGGTAAAAAAGTAAATAATTAAATATGTAAATAAGTGAAAAAGTAAATAAGTATATAAATAAATAAGTAAATTAGTTTATGAGTAAAACAGTAAATAAGTATTTAAGTAAATAAGTAAAAAGGAAATAAGTATAAAAGTAAATAGGTAAATAATAAAAAAAGTAAATACTAAAGTAAGTAAATAAGTAAAAAAGTAAATAAGTTAATACGTAAATAAGTAAAAAAGTAAAAATGTAAATAAGTAAATAAGTAAATAAGTGAATAAGTAAATAAGTATATAAGTAAATAAGTTAATTAGTTAATAAGTAAAACAGTAAATAAGTATATAAATAAATAAGTAAAAAAGGAAATAAGTAAATTAGTAAATAAGTAAATAATAAAAAAAGTAAATAATAAAGTAAGTAAATAAGTAAATAAGTTAATACGTAAATAAGTAAATTAGTAAAAAGGTTAATAAGTTAATAAGAAAATTAGTAAATAAGTAAGTAAGTGAATAAGTAAATAAGTAAAAAAGTAAATAAGTAAATTAGTAAATTAGTAAATTAGTAAATTAGTTAATTAGTTAACTAGTAAATAAGTAAATAAATAAATAAATTAAATAAATCAATAAATAAAAAAATAAATTAATTAACAAATAAATAAATAAATATATAAAAAAAAATAGTAAATAAGCAAATTAGTAAAAAGGTAAATAAGTTAAGTAAATAATTAAACAAATTAATAAGTAAATAGGTAAATAAGAATATTAGTAATTAGGTAAATAAGTGAAAAAGTAAATAAGTAAATAAGTATATAAGTAAATACGTAAATAAGTAAATTAGTATAAAAAAATAAGTACATAAGCAAATTAGTAAAAAGGTAAATAAGTAAATAAGTTAAGTAAATTAATTAATATGTAAATAATTAAAAAAATAAACAAATTAATAATTAAATAGGTAAATAAGAAAATAAGTAATTAGGTAAATAAGTAAAAAAGTAAATACGTAAATAAGTAAATAAAAGAATAAGTAAATAAAAATGTAACTTAATAAGTAAATAAGTAAATTAGTAAATAAGTAAAACAGTAAATAAGTATATAAGTGAAAAAGGAAATTAGTATATAGGTAAATTAGTAAATAAGTAAATAATAAAAAAAGTAAATAATATAGTAAGTAAATAAGTCAAAAAATAAATAAGTTAATACGTAAATAAGTAAATTAGTAAATAAGTAAGTAAGTAAATAAGTAAATAAATAAATAAATACATAAACAAATAAATTAATTAACAAATTAATAAATAAATAAACAAATTAATAAATTAACAAATAAATAAATAAATATATAAACAAATAAAATAATTAAATAAGCAAATTAGTAAAAAAGTAAATAAGTTAAGTAAACAAGTAAATAATTTAAAAATTAAACAAATTAAAAAGTAAATAGGTAAATATGTAAATAAGTAATAAGGTAAATAAGTAAAAAAGTAAATAAGTGAATAATTAAATAAGTAAACTAGTAAATAAGTAAATAATAAAAAAGTAAATAATAAAGTAAGTAAATAAGTAAAAAAGTAAATAAGTAAAAAAAATGAATAAATTAATAAATAAATAAATCAATAAATAAATAAATGAGTAAATTAGTGAATTAGTAAATTAGTAAATAAGTATATGAGTGAATAAATAAATAAGTAAACTAGTTAATAAGTAAATTATTAAAAAGGTAAAAAAGGAATAAGTAAATAAGTTAATAAGTAAAAAAATAAATAAGTAAACTAGTAAAAAAGTAAATTAGTTAATTAGTAAAAAGTAAATAAGTAAATAATAATAAAAGTAAATAAGTTAATGAATAAATAAATCAATAAATAAATAAATAAGTAAATAAGTAAATTAGTAAATATGTAAATAAGTAAATATGTAAATAAGTAAATAAGTAAATAAATTTATAAGTTAATTAGTAATAAAGTAAATAAGTAAGTGAGTAAATAACTAAATTAGTAAACTAGTAATTAAGTAAAAAAGTAAATAAATAAATAAGTAAATTAGTAAATAAGTAAATGAGTTAATTAGTAAATAAGTAAACTAGTAAAAAAGTAAATAAGTAAGTGAGTTTGCTTATTTAATTATTCACTTATTTACTTTTTTACTTATTTACCTTATTACTTATTTACATATTTACCTATTTACTTTTTAATTTGTTTAATTTTTTAATTAATTTTCTTATTTACTTAACTTATTTACTTTTTTACTAATTTGCTTATTTAATTATTTTATTTGTTTATATATTTATTTATTTATTTATTTATTAATTTATTTTTTTATTTATTGATTTATTTAATTTATTTATTTATTTACTTATTTACTAGTTAACTAATTAACTAATTTACTAATTTACTAATTTACTAATTTACTTTTTTACTTATTTACTTATTCACTTACTTACTTATTTACTAATTTTCTTATTAACTTATTAACCTTTTTACTAATTTACTTATTTACGTATTAACTTATTTACTTTTTTACTTATTTACTTACTTTATTATTTACTTTTTTTATTATTTACTTATTTACTAATTTACTTATTTCCTTTTTTACTTATTTATTTATATACTTATTTACTGTTTTACTTATTAACTAATTAACTTATTTACTTATATAATTATTTACTTATTCACTTATTTACTTATTTACTTATTTACATTTTTACTTTTTTACTTATTTACGTATTAACTTGTTTACTTTTTTACTTATTTACTTACTTTAGTATTTACTTTTTTTATTATTTACCTATTTACTTATATACTTATTTCCTTTTTACTTATTTACTTAAATACTTATTTACTGTTTTACTCATAAACTAATTTACTTATTTATTTATATACTTATTTACTTTTTCACTTATTTACATATTTAATTATTTACTTTTTTACCTTATTACTTATTTTCTAATTTACCTATTTAATTATTAATTTGTTTATTTTTTTAATTATTAACTTATTTACTTATTCACTAATTTACTTATTTACTTTCTTTTTTATTTATTTATTTGTTTATTTATTTATTTTTTTATTAATTGATTTATTAATTTATTTACTTATTTACTTACTTTATTATTTACTTTTTTACTCATTTACTTATTTACTTATTTACTTATTTTTTTATTTACTTTTTTACTAATTTACTTATAAACTATTTTACTTATTGACTAGTTTAATAATTTACTATTTTTTTTATATACTTATTAACTTATTTACTTATTTACTCATTTTCTTATTTACTCATTTTTTTATTGATTTATTTATTTATTTAGTTATTTACTTATTTAATAATTTACTAATTTACTTATTTACTTATGAACTTATTTATTTATTTATTTATTTATTTACTTATTTATTTATTTACTTCTTTACTTATTAACTTATTTATTTATTTACGAATTTACTTATTTACTTACTGTATTATTATTTTTATTATTTACTTATTAATTTATTTACTTATTTACTTAATTACTAGTTTACTAAATAAGTTATTAACTCACTTACTTATTTACTTTTTTACTAGTTTACTTATTTAGTAATTAACTCATTTACTTATTTACTAATTTACTTATTTATTTATTTACTTTTTTACTTAATTACTAGTTTACTAATTTAGTTATTTACTCACTTACTTATTTACTTTATTACTAATTAACTTATAAATTTATTTACCTATTTACTTATTTACATATTTACTTATTTACATATTTACTAATTTACTTATTTATTTATTTATTGATTTATTTATTCATTAACTTATTTACTTTTATTATTATTTACTTATATACTTATTTACTTTTTACTAATTAACTAATTTACTAATTTACTTTTTTACTAGTTTACTTATTTTTTATTTTTATTATTAACTTATTTACTTATTTCCTTTTTTACCTTTTTAATAATTTACTTATTAACTAGTTTACTTATTTATTTATTCACTCATATACTTATTTACTAATTTACTAATTCACTAATTTACTCATTTATTTATTTATTGATTTATTTATTTATTAACTTATTCATTTTTTTTACTTATTTACTTTTTTACTTATTTACTTACTTTATTATTTACTTTTTTTATTATTTACTTATTTACTAGTTTACTTATTTAATTATTCACTTATTTACTTATTTACTTTTTTACTTATTTACCTTATTACTTATTTACATATTTACCTATTTACTTTTTAATTTGTTTAATTTTTTAATTAATTTTCTTATTTACTTAACTTATTTACTTTTTTACTAATTTGCTTATTTAATTATTTTATTTGTTTATATATTTATTTATTTATTTGTTAATTTATTAATTTGTTTATTTATTTATTAATTTGTTTATTAATTTATTTGTTTTTGTATTTATTTATTTATTTACTTATTTACTTACTTACTTATTTACTTATTTACTAATTTACTTATTTACGTATTAACTTATTTATTTTTTGACTTATTTACTTAATATATTATTTACTTTTTTTATTATTTACTTATTTACTAATTTACCTATATACTAATTTCCTTTTTCACTTATATACTTATTAACTGTTTTACTTATTTACTAATTTACTTATTTACTTATTTAGTTACATACTTATTTACTTATTCTTTTATTTACTTATTTACGTATTTACTTTTTTACTTATTTACCTAATTACTTATTTTCTTATTTACCTATTTAATTATTAATTTGTTTATTTTTTTAATTATTTACATATTAACTAATTTACTTAACTTATTTACTTATTTACCTTTTTACTAATTTGCTTATTTACTATTTTTTTTATATATATTTATTTATTTATTTGTTTATTAATTTATTTTTTTATTTATTGATTTATTTATTTTTTTTATTTATTTACTTATTTACTAGTTAACTAATTAACTAATTTACTAATTTACTAATTTACTTTTTTACTTATTTACTTATTCACTTACTTACTTATTTACTAATTTTCTTATTAACTTATTAACCTTTTTACTAATTTACTTATTTACGTATTAACTTATTTACTTTTTTACTTATTTACTTACTTTATTATTTACTTTTTTTATTATTTACTTATTTACTAATTTACTTATTTCCTTTTTTACTTATTTATTTATATACTTATTTACTGTTTTACTTATTAACTAATTAACTTATTTACTTATATACTTATTCACTTATTTACTTATTTACTTATTTACATTTTTACTTTTTTACTTATTTACGTATTAACTTGTTTACTTTTTTACTTATTTACCTACTTTAGTATTTACTTTTTTTATTATTTACCTATTTACTTATATACTTATTTCCTTTTTACTTATTTACTTAAATACTTATTTACTGTTTTACTCATAAACTAATTTACTTATTTATTTATATACTTATTTACTTTTTCACTTATTTACATATTTAATTATTTACTTTTTTACCTTATTACTTATTTTCTAATTTGTATTTAATTATTAATTTGTTTATTTTTTTAATTATTAACTTATTTACTTATTCACTAATTTACTTATTTACTTTCTTTTTTATTTATTTATTTGTTTATTTATTTATTTTTTTATTAATTGATTTATTAATTTATTTACTTATTTACTTACTTTATTATTTACTTTTTTACTCATTTACTTATTTACTTATTTACTTATTTTTTTATTTACTTTTTTACTTATTTACTTATTCACTTATATACTTATTTACTAATTTACTTATAAACTATTTTACTTATTGACTAGTTTAATAATTTACTATTTTTTTTATATACTTATTAACTTATTTACTTATTTACTCATTTTCTTATTTACTCATTTTCTTATTGATTTATTTATTTATTTAGTTATTTACTTATTTAATAATTTACTAATTTACTTATTTACTTATGAACTTATTTATTTATTTATTTATTTATTTACTTATTTATTTATTTACTTCTTTACTTATTAACTTATTTATTTATTTACGAATTTACTTATTTACTTACTGTATTATTATTTTTATTATTTACTTATTAATTTATTTACTTATTTACTTAATTACTAGTTTACTAAATAAGTTATTAACTCACTTACTTATTTACTTTTTTACTAGTTTACTTATTTACTAATTAACTCATTTACTTATTTACTAATTTACTTATTTATTTATTTACTTTTTTACTTAATTACTAGTTTACTAATTTAGTTATTTACTCACTTACTTATTTACTTTATTACTAATTAACTTATAAATTTATTTACCTATTTACTTATTTACATATTTACTTATTTACATATTTACTAATTTACTTATTTATTTATTTATTGATATTTACTTTTTACTAATTAACTAATTTACTAATTTACTTTTTTACTAGTTTACTTATTTTTTTTTTTTATTATTAACTTATTTACTTATTTCCTTTTTTACCTTATTACTTATTTACATATTTACCTATTTACTTTTTAATTTGTTTAATTTTTTAATTAATTTTCTTATTTACTTAACTTATTTACTTTTTTACTAATTTGCTTATTTAATTATTTTATTTGTTTATATATTTATTTATTTATTTGTTTATTAATTTATTTTTTTATTTATTGATTTATTTAATTTATTTATTTATTTACTTATTTACTAGTTAACTAATTAACTAATTTACTAATTTACTAATTTACTTTTTTACTTATTTACTTATTCACTTACTTACTTATTTACTAATTTTCTTATTAACTTATTAACCTTTTTACTAATTTACTTATTTACGTATTAACTTATTTACTTCTTTACTTATTTACTTACTTTATTATTTACTTTTTTTATTATTTACTTATTTACTAATTTACTTATTTCCTTTTTTACTTATTTATTTATATACTTATTTACTGTTTTACTTATTAACTAATTAACTTATTTACTTATATACTTATTTACTTATTCACTTATTTACTTATTTACTTATTTACATTTTTACTTTTTTACTTATTTACGTATTAACTTGTTTACTTTTTTACTTATTTACTTACTTTAGTATTTACTTTTTTTATTATTTACCTATTTACTTAAATACTTATTTCCTTTTTACTTATTTACTTAAATACTTATTTACTGTTTTACTCATAAACTAATTTACTTATTTATTTATATACTTATTTACTTTTTCACTTATTTACATATTTAATTATTTACTTTTTTACCTTATTACTTATTTTCTAATTTACCTATTTAATTATTAATTTGTTTATTTTTTTAATTATTAACTTATTTACTTATTCACTAATTTACTTATTTACTTTCTTTTTTATTTATTTATTTGTTTATTTATTTATTTTTTTATTAATTGATTTATTAATTTATTTACTTATTTACTTACTTTATTATTTACTTTTTTACTCATTTACTTATTTACTTATTTACTTATTTTTTTATTTACTTTTTTACTAATTTACTTATAAACTATTTTACTTATTGACTAGTTTAATAATTTACTATTTTTTTTATATACTTATTAACTTATTTACTTATTTACTCATTTTCTTATTTACTCATTTTCTTATTGATTTATTTATTTATTTAGTTATTTACTTATTTAATAATTTACTAATTTACTTATTTACTTATGAACTTATTTATTTATTTATTTATTTATTTACTTATTTATTTATTTACTTCTTTACTTATTAACTTATTTATTTATTTACGAATTTACTTATTTACTTACTGTATTATTATTTTTATTATTTACTTATTAATTTATTTACTTATTTACTTAATTACTAGTTTACTAAATAAGTTATTAACTCACTTACTTATTTACTTTTTTACTAGTTTACTTATTTACTAATTAACTCATTTACTTATTTACTAATTTACTTATTTATTTATTTACTTTTTTACTTAATTACTAGTTTACTAATTTAGTTATTTACTCACTTACTTATTTACTTTATTACTAATTAACTTATAAATTTATTTACCTATTTACTTATTTACATATTTACTTATTTACATATTTACTAATTTACTTATTTATTTATTTATTGATTTATTTATTCATTAACTTATTTACTTTTATTATTATTTACTTATATACTTATTTACTTTTTACTAATTAACTAATTTACTAATTTACTTTTTTACTAGTTTACTTATTTTTTTTTTTTATTATTAACTTATTTACTTATTTCCTTTTTTACCTTTTTAATAATTTACTTATTAACTAGTTTACTTATTTATTTATTCACTCATATACTTATTTACTAATTTACTAATTCACTAATTTACTCATTTATTTATTTATTTATTAACTTATTCATTTTTTTTACTTATTTACTTTTTTACTTATTTACTTACTTTATTATTTACTTTTTTTATTATTTACTTATTTACTAGTTTACTTATTTAATTATTCACTTATTTACTTATTTACTTTTTTACTTATTTACCTTATTACTTATTTACATATTTACCTATTTACTTTTTAATTTGTTTAATTTTTTAATTAATTTTCTTATTTACTTAACTTATTTACTTTTTTACTAATTTGCTTATTTAATTATTTTATTTGTTTATATATTTATTTATTTATTTGTTAATTTATTAATTTGTTTATTTATTTATTAATTTGTTTATTAATTTATTTGTTTTTGTATTTATTTATTTATTTACTTATTTACTTACTTACTTATTTACTAATTTACTTATTTACGTATTAACTTATTTATTTTTTGACTTATTTACTTACTATATTATTTACTTTTTTTATTATTTACTTATTTACTAATTTACCTATATACTAATTTCCTTTTTCACTTATATACTTATTAACTGTTTTACTTATTTACTAATTTACTTATTTACTTATTTAGTTACATACTTATTTACTTATTCTTTTATTTACTTATTTACGTATTTACTTTTTTACTTATTTACCTAATTACTTATTTTCTTATTTACCTATTTAATTATTAATTTGTTTATTTTTTTAATTATTTACATATTAACTAATTTACTTAACTTATTTACTTATTTACCTTTTTACTAATTTGCTTATTTACTATTTTTTTTATATATATTTATTTATTTATTTGTTTATTAATTTATTTTTTTATTTATTGATTTATTTATTTTTTTTATTTATTTACTTATTTACTAGTTAACTAATTAACTAATTTACTAATTTACTAATTTACTTTTTTACTTATTTACTTATTCACTTACTTACTTATTTACTAATTTTCTTATTAACTTATTAACCTTTTTACTAATTTACTTATTTACGTATTAACTTATTTACTTTTTTACTTATTTACTTACTTTATTATTTACTTTTTTTATTATTTACTTATTTACTAATTAACTTATTTCCTTTTTTACTTATTTATTTATATACTTATTTACTGTTTTACTTATTAACTAATTAACTTATTTACTTATATACTTATTTACTTATTCACTTATTTACTTATTTACTTATTAACATTTTTACTTTTTTACTTATTTACGTATTAACTTGTTTACTTTTTTACTTATTTACTTACTTTAGTATTTACTTTTTTTATTATTTACCTATTTACTTATATACTTATTTCCTTTTTACTTATTTACTTAAATACTTATTTACTGTTTTACTCATAAACTAATTTACTTATTTATTTATATACTTATTTACTTTTTCACTTATTTACATATTTAATTATTTACTTTTTTACCTTATTACTTATTTTCTAATTTACCTATTTAATTATTAATTTGTTTATTTTTTTAATTATTAACTTATTTACTTATTCACTAATTTACTTATTTACTTTCTTTTTTATTAATTTATTTGTTTATTTATTTATTTTTTTATTAATTGATTTATTAATTTATTTACTTATTTACTTACTTTATTATTTACTTTTTTACTCATTTACTTATTTACTTATTCACTTATATACTTATTTACTAATTTACTTATAAACTATTTTACTTATTGACTAGTTTAATAATTTACTATTTTTTTTATATACTTATTAACTTATTTACTTATTTACTCATTTTCTTATTTACTCATTTTCTTATTGATTTATTTATTTATTTAGTTATTTACTTATTTAACAAATTACTAATTTACTTATTTACTTATGAACTTATTTATTTATTTATTTATTTATTTACTTATTTATTTATTTACTTCTTTACTTATTAACTTATTTATTTATTTACGAATTTACTTATTTACTTACTGTATTATTATTTTTATTATTTACTTATTAATTTATTTACTTATTTACTTAATTACTAGTTTACTAAATAAGTTATTAACTCACTTACTTATTTACTTTTTTACTAGTTTACTTATTTACTAATTAACTCATTTACTTATTTACTAATTTACTTATTTATTTATTTACTTTTTTACTTAATTACTAGTTTACTAATTTAGTTATTTACTCACTTACTTATTTACTTTATTACTAATTAACTTATAAATTTATTTACCTATTTACTTATTTACATATTTACTTATTTACATATTTACTAATTTACTTATTTATTTATTTATTGATTTATTTATTCATTAACTTATTTACTTTTATTATTATTTACTTATATACTTATTTACTTTTTACTAATTAACTAATTTACTAATTTACTTTTTTACTAGTTTACTTATTTTTTTTTTTATTATTAACTTATTTACTTATTTCCTTTTTTACCTTTTTAATAATTTACTTATTAACTAGTTTACTTATTTATTTATTCACTCATATACTTATTTACTAATTTACTAATTCACTAATTTACTCATTTATTTATTTATTGATTTATTTATTTATTAACTTATTCATTTTTTTTACTTATTTACTTTTTTACTTATTTACTTACTTTATTATTTACTTTTTTTATTATTTACTTATTTACTAGTTTACTTATTTAATTATTCACTTATTTACTTATTTACTTTTTTACTTAATTACCTTATTACTTATTTACATATTTACCTTTTTAATTTTTAATTTGTTTAATTTTTTAATTAATTTTCTTATTTACTTAACTTATTTACTTTTTTACTAATTTGCTTATTTAATTATTTTATTTGTTTATATATTTATTTATTTATTTGTTAATTTATTAATTTGTTTATTTATTTATTAATTTGTTTATTAATTTATTTGTTTTTGTATTTATTTATTTATTTACTTATTTACTTACTTACTTATTTACTTATTTACTAATTTACTTATTTACGTATTAACTTATTTATTTTTTGACTTATTTACTTACTATATTATTTACTTTTTTTATTATTTACTTATTTACTAATTTACCTATATACTAATTTCCTTTTTCACTTATATACTTATTAACTGTTTTACTTATTTACTAATTTACTTATTTACTTATTTAGTTACATACTTATTTACTTATTCTTTTATTTACTTATTTACGTATTTACTTTTTTACTTATTTACCTAATTACTTATTTTCTTATTTACCTATTTAATTATTAATTTGTTTATTTTTTTAATTATTTACATATTAACTAATTTACTTAACTTATTTACTTATTTACCTTTTTACTAATTTGCTTATGTACTTATTTTTTTATTCATATATATATTTATTCATTTGTTAATTAAGTTAATTTATTTATTTATTTATTTATTAATAAATTTATTTACTTATTTATTTTTATAACTTATTTTCTTTTTTAACTAGTTTAGTAATTAACTAATTTATTAATGAACTTATTTACTTATTTACTAATTTTCTTATTTAATTATTTACCTTTTTACTAATTTACTTATTTACGTATTAACTTATATACTTATTTACTTATTTACTTTTTCACTTATTTACCTAATTACTAATATTCTTATTTACCTATTTAATTATTAATTTGTTTAATTTTTTAATTATTTACCTATTTATTTATTTACTTATTGACTTATTTTCTAATTTACTTATTTACTTTTTTACCATATTTGGTCGCGCCAAAAACCTTCGATAGCAAATATGTTTTCAGAGAGAGCTGAAACTGTAAATTCACGTGGTACGACAAAATCAGGAGTGGAGCAACAGGAAACATGCAGGCTTACCACCTAGATATTCGCGCCCAACTCCAACGGGCGCGGCGAAGTCCAGGTCCGGCCAGGGAAGCCCGCGGTCAATGTGCACTCCAAAACGTCCCCGAAAAGACACTCTCACACCACGGGAGGCACGACACACCTTGTAGCAAATTACTAGGACGCAATGTCCAGGAAAGTAGTTTTTTCACTCCAAAATCGCGGAGGAGTCACACAGCCGGCCGGTGGATTCAATGCAACTGGCTTTTTTTTTCTTGCGGCCGATAGATGGCGCTAGGCGTATCGGCGCTGCATGTTTGTTTTAAAGGTTCGGTGTAAAAGGAGCGGGAATGTGTACCACGTCTAAAAATTTGAATTTAATTTAATTGTAGAAGGTTAGATATATTTGGCGTCACCATTTCCACCCGCCCTTAAAGGGTCACCTTTAAAAGCAACCATGAGAAGGAATGAGAACATTTGTAACTAAGATATTCCCTAGTTACAGATAAATAAGATATAAACTCACAATGAGCATTTGTATGTTATGTAGATAAACTATAAAGCTAAATTATATACTATATCTTAGTAATAAAAATAAACTAGTGTGACATAATGTCTATAATATATATTTATATTATTTTACTGTTGTGGCAAAGGACAAAGACGGACTACCGGACGGACGTAAGTTCCCTTGGCGTTTCTGACAGTTACCACGCGTACGACGCCGTCTTTGGAAGGATGGACCTTCTCTACAATCGCCATCGGCCAGGATAACGGTGGTGCATTATCGTCGATGACAACCACGACGGTACCCGGAGTGATAGGAGTGGAAGAGGTGTTCCACTTCTGTCTTACTTGTAAACTGTGCAGATATTCCATCCTCCAACGAGCCCAAAAAGATTGGACTAAGTTATCTAACAATGAATGTCTCTGAGCAAGACTGACTGAGTCGGAGTCGACTGCAGGCGCAGGCAGAGACAATAAAGGTAAAGTATTTAAAAAATGACTTGGCGTAAGAGCCGTTGGCTCCGCGGGGTCCGAGCTTAAGACCGTCAGCGGACGAGAATTAAGGAGGCACTCAATTTGAACGAGTATTGTATTAAGCTCCTCATAAGAAAGAAGCTGCTGCCCGATGACTCGGAACAGATGAGATTTCACAACCTTAACGAGACTCTCCCAGGCCCCGGCATGGTGTGGTGATCTAGGACATACGAATTTCCATTGTATACGACTCTCTGCACACTCTTGTTCGAGTCTTTTATGATATTCATTAAGAAATTTATAAAGATCACGAAGATACGAGTTGGCTCCTTTGAAATTCGTTCCGTTATCGGAATACATACATTGCACGGGCCCACGTCGAGAGAGAAAACGCTTGAAAGCGGCGAGAAAAGTGGGAGTGCTGAGGTCTGTGACGACTTCCAGGTGCACAGCACGAGTCGTAAGGCAGGTGAAGATGCAGAAGTATGCTTTCTCACTACGTATACCACGGCGGCGCACAGGAGTGTAAGCAATAGGACCGGTATAATCGCAGCCCGTGTGTGTGAAAGCCTTTACGACCTGGCGTGTGCGACTGTCAGGTAAGTCAGCCATCAATGGATAAGTCGGACGTGGTTTAAGTCGGAAACACGTATTACACAAGTGAACACGTCGTCTTACAATACGGCGTGCGGAAAGGATCCAGAATTTTTGTCGAAGCAATGACATAAGTAATTCTGGCCCGGCATGTAGATGTTTTGCATGATAATAATCAATGATCAAGTTTACTACATGATCATTGCGCGGTAGAATAACCGGGTGAGTTTGAGCGTATTCTAACGCGGCGTTACTAAGGCGACCGCCAACGCGGATTAACCCATTATCTATGAAAGGTCTCAAACGCATGAGAACAGGTGAACAATTTTTATCTGTTTTTATATTCAAATAATCTCCTGCAAAGTGTTTAGCCTGCAAGGAGCGAAGTATTTTATTTTCTGCAAATTCAATTTCAGTAGCGGTTACTACAACACTGTCGCGTCGGGGCAGCAGTTTTGCGAACCTACAGACGTATACAATCACACGTAATAGTTTACTCCATGAGGAGATTCGCGAAGCGAGCTCGTATAACACGCAATGTGTCACGGGCGCTGACACTGTGTGTGTCAAAACCTTTTCTTCAGGTATGTTTGTAATAGACTCGCCATCTAGTGTCTTAAGAGGCCACTGTGACGGGTCTAATGATGCCCACTCGGGTCCATGAAGCCACAAGGGATGTGAAATTAACTTATGTGGGGTAATACCACGCGAAAGAATATCAGCAGGGTTCTCAACACCTGCGACATGAAAGAAACTATCAGCTGAAATATTATCAGTGATTTGAACAACACGGTTCGCAACAAACGTTTGCCACCTATGTGGCGAACTCTTTATCCAATACAAAGCGACTTTGGAATCGATGAAAGCAAATGTCTTGATTGGAAAACGATGAGAATAATTATCAAGAACTGCACGAAGCAACTTCGACATTAGGACGGCTCCACATAGCTCGAGACGCGCTATCGAAACAGGCTTAGTCGGGGCGACTTTAGTCTTGGCACATACCAGTTGGACAGTATTACCAGCCACGGTACTCACGTGCAGGTACACAACAGCACCGTACGCGTTCTCACTGGCATCGGAGAAACCCAGAAGGGTGATGACGCTATTCTCAAACGCACCGACGTGACGCGGTATACGCAATTCATTGAGAGAGGGCAATTCAGTGCAAAACTGTTTCCACATTTTAATGATAGATGGTGGTGGTACATCGTCCCAATCGAGATGAAGCAGCCAAAGCTGTTTTATTAACAACTTGGCATACACCACTGTGGGAGCAACGAAGCCCATTATGTCCCACAGACGGGCAACAGTCGACAAGATAGAGCGTTTAGTGCATGTATCGTTGTCAGGTAATGATATTTGAAAGTAAAATGAATCATCTTCAATAGACCAATGCAATCCCAATATTTTGTGTTGCACAGACTTATCGAACTCCACGTCATTACGAAGCTTGTAAGAAGCGGGGAGATTATTTAGCACAAACAGACTATTGCTATTCCATTTGACAAGGTCCCATCCTGCGCCCTTGAACAGCTCAATTAATTGCTGAGATGCGGAGAACGCTTCAGACTCATCAGGGAGAGAGAAAGCAAGGTCGTCCATATAAAGGGAAGAAGACGCAATGCGACTCGCAAGTGGGTACTTCGCACCATCATCATCGATGAGCTGTCTCACCGTGCGCAATGCATGATAAGGACTCGACGTTAAGCCGAAGCATACGCGATTGAATTGGTACAGCACGAGTGGGTCCTGTGGACTAAAGCGATATAGAAAACACTGAAAACGACGATCAGCCTCACGCATAATAATTTGAAGAAACTGCTGACGGCAGTCCGCGGTCATTGCGACAGCGAACAGGCGGAAGTTCAAAATAATTTTAAATAAATCGCCCTGCAAGTTCGGTCCTGGATGCAGAATATCATTCAGTGATCGCCCAGTACTGGTTTTGCAGCTGGCATCCATAACAATGCGGAGACGAGTCGACGTCTTATCTTCACGGACGATTCCGTGGTGGGGTATGACGTAAATGGGTTCGGGATCACGTGACTCGTAATGAGGCGCGGGGGCAATATAATCCTTATCCAAATAATCCTTTATGACGTCATCATATGCCGATCGCAACTTGGGGGATGCTTCCAATTTTCTTTCGAGGCACATGAAACGTTTGCGAGCGATTTCAAGAGAGTTCCCTAAGGAATAAACATCTTCGTTGAATGGCAGGCCGACTACGTATCTGCCAGTAACGGGATCGCGAGTTGTAGTCGCTATATAAAATTCTTCGCACTCAACATCAGCGGGATGTTGAGCGGGGGTAGTGGAGTGTAGCTCCTCGAGCTCCCAAAAACGCCTGACTAAAGAGTCAATAGCGACAGGTTCCTGAGCGTGGCAACATGTCAGGGCCTGGTGGTTATAAAATGTAGGTATTGTGGGTGCAGTACCCATGACCACATATCCCAACACCGTATGTAAGGCGGAGGGCGCCGATGAGTCGCGCGACGAGTGAACTACATCGGGGAGAAACAAGTGCGGAAAGAGGGACGCGCCTATCAACACGTCTACTTTATTAGGCACTCCAAAACTCTCGTCCGCCAGCGGCAATCCTGCAAAATGAGATAAGACAGAATTGTCTACCATCGCGGTTGGCAATAAGTCGGTGACTTGGTCAACGACAAGTGAAGAAATGTTAAAACAAACGTTGCTATTAAAGCGAGAAAATATTTTTAAATCAATTAAGTTACTTTTAATTACCTTTTCAGTTCCGCCGAACCCCTTGACAATAGTACGTTCGGTATCATGAAGCTGAATTCCTAAACGATCACAGCACTCCTTCGTAATGAAGTGGCTTTGAGAACCCGAGTCCAATAGCGCGCGAATAATATGCAGAACGCCGTTATTGTCATAAGCCACAACTTGCGCGGTCGATAATAAAACAGTAGTTTGTTTACTACGCGCGGGCGCAGTCTGCGTAGGTAAGCACGACAAGTTATTTGAATCAGGTGCGTCGTAAGTAGCACAAAGCGCGACGTCTTGGCGCGAAGCTGCCGCAGCGGCAAGCTGCGGGGTCGCGGGGGGCGCGGGCGCCGCACACTCGGCAGGCGCGTGGCGCGGAACAGCTGACGGCGCGGACGCGGCCGGAGGATGACCCGGGTTTTCGCGTTTAAAGTGCAACATAGTGTGATGTTTCATTTTACATACACGGCAATTAATATTAGAAGTGCAGTTAGAAACACGATGATTAATACTTAAACAGTTCACGCATGCATTTTTATCTTTAACACATTTAAAACGCTCCTGAGGTGTCATCTTATTAAACTCAGAACATTTAAATAAGTTTTGATGCGCAATGTTAGTACACAAACACCTTGAATTACTATTGACAGTACTGACGTACGCCTGGTACTTAGGCGCCGAAACGGAGTTGCTTACGTTATTTGAACGTCGAGTATTATTGTTATTGTTTTGACGGCCAGATAATGAACCGGGAATCGATTGAGTTCTTTCTAAAATATTAGCGCGAATCTTAATAAATTCGACCAAGTCCTCGAAGTTAGGTATTTTCGAACTAGTACTTAGCTCGAAAGCGCGAACAGTATCTGAGTCTAACCTTTTTAGGGCAATATGAAGTAGAATTAAATCCGTTAGATTATTTAGTTTTAAGTTATTTAAAGCGCGCACTGCACTTGTGAAATTTTCAGTAAATAAATCAAAGTTAGCGGCTGAGGCCGACTGCAGAGGTTTAAAATCAAATATTTGATTCAAGTACGTGGAAACTAACATTCTTTTGTCTTCGTATTTATCAATTAAAGCTTGCAATATCAACTGATAGTTCTCAGCGCTCGGAGTTATGCCTGCACACACGGTCTGAGCCTTCCCAGTCAATTTGCCCAGTAGATAATATAGCTTCTCGGCGGCCGTGAGGGATGGATTATCATGTACGGTGGATTTAAAGCTGGCATAAAATAATGGCCAGGAACGCATATCGCCAGAAAAGGTCATTAGCTCAATTGGCGGTAATGTTGCGACACCCTTATTCGGGGCTAAGATATCTTTTGTATCAAATGAAGTACCATGTTGTGATTGCTGCACACATTCCGTACGTAATCGCTTGATCCTGCTGAACAATGATTCAAAAGCGACATAGCTCTTATAGTCGGGCTTACTAGAAGGGTCTACCTCTAACAAACGTTCATTGTATTGATCTAGAATGTTCTCGAAACGTTCACGTAATGAATCCACGTTGGCAGATTCGTCAAGGAAACTTTCCCTCCTCGCGGCATCCTTATGAATGTTTGAAGATAAATCATATATTTTTTGTACGACTTCGAAAATAGCATTACGTTTAGCTATCAAAATAGTTAGCCGCATATCATCGTCGGCAGAAGTATCCGTTTGAGGCATGTTGAAACGTGTAAATTGTTATTAAATATGGAAAAAGATAAATAGGCATGAAATTACCGCGATGCTCAATTATATGAGGCAAAAGTAGGTAGTTGGGGAAGAAATACGTATGCCGGTATGAACGTGTAGCTATAAGTAAAATATGAAAATATCAATGTTTGTGGGATATTTATGTAAATTATTGTAGATATACGTAGATATGCAATATATCTAGGAGAATTAATGCGTAACACAATGTTACGAGCAAAGATTGCGAGTATATTTCGCGATTAATTTTTACTAGGTAGATGACGCAATGTCGATCTACGCAAGAAATATAATGAAATATGATTGAAAATCACTTATTAGGACCAAAATGAGAAGTATGCTAATAAGGGCTGATGAATTAATCCGCAATGGATACAAATAAATGTGAATAAACCGGTAAAAATATTCGGTTCGATAAGGACCAGTAAAGATGGTCGCGCCAAAAACCTTCGATAGCAAATATGTTTTCAGAGAGAGCTGAAACTGTAAATTCACGTGGTACGACAAAATCAGGAGTGGAGCAACAGGAAACATGCAGGCTTACCACCTAGATATTCGCGCCCAACTCCAACGGGCGCGGCGAAGTCCAGGTCCGGCCAGGGAAGCCCGCGGTCAATGTGCACTCCAAAACGTCCCCGAAAAGACACTCTCACACCACGGGAGGCACGACACACCTTGTAGCAAATTACTAGGACGCAATGTCCAGGAAAGTAGTTTTTTCACTCCAAAATCGCGGAGGAGTCACACAGCCGGCCGGTGGATTCAATGCAACTGGCTTTTTTTTTTCTTGCGGCCGATAGATGGCGCTAGGCGTATCGGCGCTGCATGTTTGTTTTAAAGGTTCGGTGTAAAAGGAGCGGGAATGTGTACCACGTCTAAAAATTTGAATTTAATTTAATTGTAGAAGGTTAGATATATTTGGCGTCACCAATATTCCTAATTTACTTATTTACATTTTTACTTATTTACCTAATTACTTATTAACATATTTACCTATTTACTTATTAATTTGTTTAATTATTTACTTAACTTATTTACCTTTTTACTAATTTGCTTATTTACTATTTTTTTTTATATATTTATTTATTTATTTGTTAATTAATTTATTTTTTTATTTATTGATTTATTTAATTTATTTATTTATTTACTTATTTACTAGTTAACTAATTAACTAATTTACTAATTTACTAATTTACTAATTTACTAATTTACTAATTTACTTTTTTACTTATTTACTTATTCACTTTGGTCGCGCCAAAAACCTTCGATAGCAAATATGTTTTCAGAGAGAGCTGAAACTGTAAATTCACGTGGTACGACAAAATCAGGAGTGGAGCAACAGGAAACATGCAGGCTTACCACCTAGATATTCGCGCCCAACTCCAACGGGCGCGGCGAAGTCCAGGTCCGGCCAGGGAAGCCCGCGGTCAATGTGCACTCCAAAACGTCCCCGAAAAGACACTCTCACACCACGGGAGGCACGACACACCTTGTAGCAAATTACTAGGACGCAATGTCCAGGAAAGTAGTTTTTTCACTCCAAAATCGCGGAGGAGTCACACAGCCGGCCGGTGGATTCAATGCAACTGGCTTTTTTTTTCTTGCGGCCGATAGATGGCGCTAGGCGTATCGGCGCTGCATGTTTGTTTTAAAGGTTCGGTGTAAAAGGAGCGGGAATGTGTACCACGTCTAAAAATTTGAATTTAATTTAATTGTAGAAGGTTAGATATATTTGGCGTCACCATTTCCACCCGCCCTTAAAGGGTCACCTTTAAAAGCAACCATGAGAAGGAATGAGAACATTTGTAACTAAGATATTCCCTAGTTACAGATAAATAAGATATAAACTCACAATGAGCATTTGTATGTTATGTAGATAAACTATAAAGCTAAATTATATACTATATCTTAGTAATAAAAATAAACTAGTGTGACATAATGTCTATAATATATATTTATATTATTTTACTGTTGTGGCAAAGGACAAAGACGGACTACCGGACGGACGTAAGTTCCCTTGGCGTTTCTGACAGTTACCACGCGTACGACGCCGTCTTTGGAAGGATGGACCTTCTCTACAATCGCCATCGGCCAGGATAACGGTGGTGCATTATCGTCGATGACAACCACGACGGTACCCGGAGTGATAGGAGTGGAAGAGGTGTTCCACTTCTGTCTTACTTGTAAACTGTGCAGATATTCCATCCTCCAACGAGCCCAAAAAGATTGGACTAAGTTATCTAACAATGAATGTCTCTGAGCAAGACTGACTGAGTCGGAGTCGACTGCAGGCGCAGGCAGAGACAATAAAGGTAAAGTATTTAAAAAATGACTTGGCGTAAGAGCCGTTGGCTCCGCGGGGTCCGAGCTTAAGACCGTCAGCGGACGAGAATTAAGGAGGCACTCAATTTGAACGAGTATTGTATTAAGCTCCTCATAAGAAAGAAGCTGCTGCCCGATGACTCGGAACAGATGAGATTTCACAACCTTAACGAGACTCTCCCAGGCCCCGGCATGGTGTGGTGATCTAGGACATACGAATTTCCATTGTATACGACTCTCTGCACACTCTTGTTCGAGTCTTTTATGATATTCATTAAGAAATTTATAAAGATCACGAAGATACGAGTTGGCTCCTTTGAAATTCGTTCCGTTATCGGAATACATACATTGCACGGGCCCACGTCGAGAGAGAAAACGCTTGAAAGCGGCGAGAAAAGTGGGAGTGCTGAGGTCTGTGACGACTTCCAGGTGCACAGCACGAGTCGTAAGGCAGGTGAAGATGCAGAAGTATGCTTTCTCACTACGTATACCACGGCGGCGCACAGGAGTGTAAGCAATAGGACCGGCATAATCGCAGCCCGTGTGTGTGAAAGCCTTTACGACCTGGCGTGTGCGACTGTCAGGTAAGTCAGCCATCAATGGATAAGTCGGACGTGGTTTAAGTCGGAAACACGTATTACACAAGTGAACACGTCGTCTTACAATACGGCGTGCGGAAAGGATCCAGAATTTTTGTCGAAGCAATGACATAAGTAATTCTGGCCCGGCATGTAGATGTTTTGCATGATAATAATCAATGATCAAGTTTACTACATGATCATTGCGCGGTAGAATAACCGGGTGAGTTTGAGCGTATTCTAACGCGGCGTTACTAAGGCGACCGCCAACGCGGATTAACCCATTATCTATGAAAGGTCTCAAACGCATGAGAACAGGTGAACAATTTTTATCTGTTTTTATATTCAAATAATCTCCTGCAAAGTGTTTAGCCTGCAAGGAGCGAAGTATTTTATTTTCTGCAAATTCAATTTCAGTAGCGGTTACTACAACACTGTCGCGTCGGGGCAGCAGTTTTGCGAACCTACAGACGTATACAATCACACGTAATAGTTTACTCCATGAGGAGATTCGCGAAGCGAGCTCGTATAACACGCAATGTGTCACGGGCGCTGACACTGTGTGTGTCAAAACCTTTTCTTCAGGTATGTTTGTAATAGACTCGCCATCTAGTGTCTTAAGAGGCCACTGTGACGGGTCTAATGATGCCCACTCGGGTCCATGAAGCCACAAGGGATGTGAAATTAACTTATGTGGGGTAATACCACGCGAAAGAATATCAGCAGGGTTCTCAACACCTGCGACATGAAAGAAACTATCAGCTGAAATATTATCAGTGATTTGAACAACACGGTTCGCAACAAACGTTTGCCACCTATGTGGCGAACTCTTTATCCAATACAAAGCGACTTTGGAATCGATGAAAGCAAATGTCTTGATTGGAAAACGATGAGAATAATTATCAAGAACTGCACGAAGCAACTTCGACATTAGGACGGCTCCACATAGCTCGAGACGCGCTATCGAAACAGGCTTAGTCGGGGCGACTTTAGTCTTGGCACATACCAGTTGGACAGTATTACCAGCCACAGTACTCACGTGCTGGTACACAACAGCACCGTACGCGTTCTCACTGGCATCGGAGAAACCCAGAAGGGTGATGACGCTATTCTCAAACGCACCGACGTGACGCGGTATACGCAATTCATTGAGAGAGGGCAATTCAGTGCAAAACTGTTTCCACATTTTAATGATAGATGGTGGTGGTACATCGTCCCAATCGAGATGAAGCAGCCAAAGCTGTTTTATTAACAACTTGGCATACACCACTGTGGGAGCAACGAAGCCCATTATGTCCCACAGACGGGCAACAGTCGACAAGATAGAGCGTTTAGTGCATGTATCGTTGTCAGGTAATGATATTTGAAAGTAAAATGAATCATCTTCAATAGACCAATGCAATCCCAATATTTTGTGTTGCACAGACTTATCGAACTCCACGTCATTACGAAGCTTGTAAGAAGCGGGGAGATTATTTAGCACAAACAGACTATTGCTATTCCATTTGACAAGGTCCCATCCTGCGCCCTTGAACAGCTCAATTAATTGCTGAGATGCGGAGAACGCTTCAGACTCATCAGGGAGAGAGAAAGCAAGGTCGTCCATATAAAGGGAAGAAGACGCAATGCGACTCGCAAGTGGGTACTTCGCACCATCATCATCGATGAGCTGTCTCACCGTGCGCAATGCATGATAAGGACTCGACGTTAAGCCGAAGCATACGCGATTGAATTGGTACAGCACGAGTGGGTCCTGTGGACTAAAGCGATATAGAAAACACTGAAAACGACGATCAGCCTCACGCATAATAATTTGAAGAAACTGCTGACGGCAGTCCGCGGTCATTGCGACAGCGAACAGGCGGAAGTTCAAAATAATTTTAAATAAATCGCCCTGCAAGTTCGGTCCTGGATGCAGAATATCATTCAGTGATCGCCCAGTACTGGTTTTGCAGCTGGCATCCATAACAATGCGGAGACGAGTCGACGTCTTATCTTCACGGACGATTCCGTGGTGGGGTATGACGTAAATGGGTTCGGGATCACGTGACTCGTAATGAGGCGCGGGGGCAATATAATCCTTATCCAAATAATCCTTTATGACGTCATCATATGCCGATCGCAACTTGGGGGATGCTTCCAATTTTCTTTCGAGGCACATGAAACGTTTGCGAGCGATTTCAAGAGAGTTCCCTAAGGAATAAACATCTTCGTTGAATGGCAGGCCGACTACGTATCTGCCAGTAACGGGATCGCGAGTTGTAGTCGCTATATAAAATTCTTCGCACTCAACATCAGCGGGATGTTGAGCGGGGGTAGTGGAGTGTAGCTCCTCGAGCTCCCAAAAACGCCTGACTAAAGAGTCAATAGCGACAGGTTCCTGAGCGTGGCAACATGTCAGGGCCTGGTGGTTATAAAATGTAGGTATTGTGGGTGCAGTACCCATGACCACATATCCCAACACCGTATGTAAGGCGGAGGGCGCCGATGAGTCGCGCGACGAGTGAACTACATCGGGGAGAAACAAGTGCGGAAAGAGGGACGCGCCTATCAACACGTCTACTTTATTAGGCACTCCAAAACTCTCGTCCGCCAGCGGCAATCCTGCAAAATGAGATAAGACAGAATTGTCTACCATCGCGGTTGGCAATAAGTCGGTGACTTGGTCAACGACAAGTGAAGAAATGTTAAAACAAACGTTGCTATTAAAGCGAGAAAATATTTTTAAATCAATTAAGTTACTTTTAATTACCTTTTCAGTTCCGCCGAACCCCTTGACAATAGTACGTTCGGTATCATGAAGCTGAATTCCTAAACGATCACAGCACTCCTTCGTAATGAAGTGGCTTTGAGAACCCGAGTCCAATAGCGCGCGAATAATATGCAGAACGCCGTTATTGTCATAAGCCACAACTTGCGCGGTCGATAATAAAACAGTAGTTTGTTTACTACGCGCGGGCGCAGTCTGCGTAGGTAAGCACGACAAGTTATTTGAATCAGGTGCGTCGTAAGTAGCACAAAGCGCGACGTCTTGGCGCGAAGCTGCCGCAGCGGCAAGCTGCGGGGTCGCGGGGGGCGCGGGCGCCGCACACTCGGCAGGCGCGTGGCGCGGAACAGCTGACGGCGCGGACGCGGCCGGAGGATGACCCGGGTTTTCGCGTTTAAAGTGCAACATAGTGTGATGTTTCATTTTACATACACGGCAATTAATATTAGAAGTGCAGTTAGAAACACGATGATTAATACTTAAACAGTTCACGCATGCATTTTTATCTTTAACACATTTAAAACGCTCCTGAGGTGTCATCTTATTAAACTCAGAACATTTAAATAAGTTTTGATGCGCAATGTTAGTACACAAACACCTTGAATTACTATTGACAGTACTGACGTACGCCTGGTACTTAGGCGCCGAAACGGAGTTGCTTACGTTATTTGAACGTCGAGTATTATTGTTATTGTTTTGACGGCCAGATAATGAACCGGGAATCGATTGAGTTCTTTCTAAAATATTAGCGCGAATCTTAATAAATTCGACCAAGTCCTCGAAGTTAGGTATTTTCGAACTAGTACTTAGCTCGAAAGCGCGAACAGTATCTGAGTCTAACCTTTTTAGGGCAATATGAAGTAGAATTAAATCCGTTAGATTATTTAGTTTTAAGTTATTTAAAGCGCGCACTGCACTTGTGAAATTTTCAGTAAATAAATCAAAGTTAGCGGCTGAGGCCGACTGCAGAGGTTTAAAATCAAATATTTGATTCAAGTACGTGGAAACTAACATTCTTTTGTCTTCGTATTTATCAATTAAAGCTTGCAATATCAACTGATAGTTCTCAGCGCTCGGAGTTATGCCTGCACACACGGTCTGAGCCTTCCCAGTCAATTTGCCCAGTAGATAATATAGCTTCTCGGCGGCCGTGAGGGATGGATTATCATGTACGGTGGATTTAAAGCTGGCATAAAATAATGGCCAGGAACGAATATCGCCAGAAAAGGTCATTAGCTCAATTGGCGGTAATGTTGCGACACCCTTATTCGGGGCTAAGATATCTTTTGTATCAAATGAAGTACCATGTTGTGATTGCTGCACACATTCCGTACGTAATCGCTTGATCCTGCTGAACAATGATTCAAAAGCGACATAGCTCTTATAGTCGGGCTTACTAGAAGGGTCTACCTCTAACAAACGTTCATTGTATTGATCTAGAATGTTCTCGAAACGTTCACGTAATGAATCCACGTTGGCAGATTCGTCAAGGAAACTTTCCCTCCTCGCGGCATCCTTATGAATGTTTGAAGATAAATCATATATTTTTTGTACGACTTCGAAAATAGCATTACGTTTAGCTATCAAAATAGTTAGCCGCATATCATCGTCGGCAGAAGTATCCGTTTGAGGCATGTTGAAACGTGTAAATTGTTATTAAATATGGAAAAAGATAAATAGGCATGAAATTACCGCGATGCTCAATTATATGAGGCAAAAGTAGGTAGTTGGGGAAGAAATACGTATGCCGGTATGAACGTGTAGCTATAAGTAAAATATGAAAATATCAATGTTTGTGGGATATTTATGTAAATTATTGTAGATATACGTAGATATGCAATATATCTAGGAGAATTAATGCGTAACACAATGTTACGAGCAAAGATTGCGAGTATATTTCGCGATTAATTTTTACTAGGTAGATGACGCAATGTCGATCTACGCAAGAAATATAATGAAATATGATTGAAAATCACTTATTAGGACCAAAATGAGAAGTATGCTAATAAGGGCTGATGAATTAATCCGCAATGGATACAAATAAATGTGAATAAACCGGTAAAAATATTCGGTTCGATAAGGACCAGTAAAGATGGTCGCGCCAAAAACCTTCGATAGCAAATATGTTTTCAGAGAGAGCTGAAACTGTAAATTCACGTGGTACGACAAAATCAGGAGTGGAGCAACAGGAAACATGCAGGCTTACCACCTAGATATTCGCGCCCAACTCCAACGGGCGCGGCGAAGTCCAGGTCCGGCCAGGGAAGCCCGCGGTCAATGTGCACTCCAAAACGTCCCCGAAAAGACACTCTCACACCACGGGAGGCACGACACACCTTGTAGCAAATTACTAGGACGCAATGTCCAGGAAAGTAGTTTTTTCACTCCAAAATCGCGGAGGAGTCACACAGCCGGCCGGTGGATTCAATGCAACTGGCTTTTTTTTTCTTGCGGCCGATAGATGGCGCTAGGCGTATCGGCGCTGCATGTTTGTTTTAAAGGTTCGGTGTAAAAGGAGCGGGAATGTGTACCACGTCTAAAAATTTGAATTTAATTTAATTGTAGAAGGTTAGATATATTTGGCGTCACCACACTTACTTACTTATTTACTAATTTTCTTATTAACTTATTAACCTTTTTACTAATTTACTTATTTACGTATTAACTTATTTACTTATTTACTTACTTTATTATTTACTTTTTTTATTATTTACTTATTTACTAATTTACTTATTTCCTTTTTTACTTATTTATTTATATACTTATTTACTGTTTTACTTATTAACTAATTAACTTATTTACTTATATACTTATTCACTTATTTACTTATTTACATTTTTACTTTTTTACTTATTTACGTATTAACTTATTTACTTTTTTACTTAATTACTTACTTTAGTATTTACTCTTTTTATTATTTACCTATTTACTTATATACTTATTTCCTTTTTACTTATTTACTTAAATACTTATTTACTGTTTTACTCATAAACTAATTTACTTATTTATTTATATACTTATTTACTTTTTCACTTATTTACATATTTAATTATTTACTTTTTTACCTTATTACTTATTTTCTAATTTACCTATTTAATTATTAATTTGTTTAAATTTTTAATTATTAACTTATTTACTTATTCACTAATTTACTTATTTACTTTCTTTTTTATTTATTTATTTGTTTTTTTTTTTTTATTAATTGATTTATTAATTTATTTACTTATTTACTTACTTTTTTATTTACTTTTTTACTTATTTACTTATTTACTTATTCACTTATATACTTATTTACTAATTTACTTATAAACTATTTTACTTATTGACTAGTTTAATAATTTATTATTTTTTTTATATACTTATTAACTTATTTACTTATTTACTCATTTTCTTATTTACTTATTTTCTTATTGACTTATTTATTTATTTAGTTATTTACTTATTTAATAATTTACTAATTTACTTATTTACTTATGATCTTATTTACTTATTTATTTATTTATTTATTTATTTACTTATTTATTTATTTACTTCTTTACTTATTTATTTATTTACGAATTTACTTATTTACTTACTGTATTATTATTTTTATTATTTACTTATTAATTTATTTACTTATTTACTTAATTACTAGTTTACTAAATAAGTTATTAACTCACTTACTTATTTACTTTTTTACTAGTTTACTTATTTACTAATTAACTCATTTACTTATTTACTAATTTACTTATTTATTTATTTACTTTTTTACTTAATTACTAGTTTACTAATTTAGTTATTTACTCACTTACTTATTTACTTTATTACTAATTAACTTATAAATTTATTTACTTATTTACATATTTACTTATTTACATATTTACTAATTTACTTATTTACTTATTTATTTATTTATTGATTTATTTATTCATTAACTTATTTACTTTTATTATTATTTACTTATATACTTATTTACTTTTTACTAATTAACTAATTTACTTTTTTACTAGTTTACTTATTTATTTTTTTACTTATTAACTTATTTACTTATTTCCTTTTTTACCTTTTTAATAATTTACTTATTAACTAGTTTACTTATTTATTTATTCACTCATATACTTATTTACTAATTTACTAATTTACTAATTCACTAATTTACTCATTTATTTATTTATTGATTTATTTATTTATTAATTTATTCATTTTTTTACTTATTTACTTCTTTACTCATTTACTTACTTTATTATTTACTTTTTTTATTATTTACTTATTTACTAGTTTACTTATTTAATTATTCACTTATTTACTTTTTTACTTATTTACCTTATTACTTATTTACATATTTACCTATTTACTTTTTAATTTGTTTAATTTTTTAATTATTTACTTGTTTACTTAACTTATTTACTTTTTTACTAATTTGCTTATTTAATTATTTTATTTGTTTATATATTTATTTATTTATTTGTTAATTTATTAATTTGTTTATTTATTTATTAATTTGTTAATTAATTTATTTGTTTATGTATTTATTTATTTATTTACTTATTTACTTACTTACTTATTTACTAATTTACTTATTTACGTATTAACTTATTTATTTTTTGACTTATTTACTTACTATATTATTTACTTTTTTTATTATTTACTTATTTACTAATTTACCTATATACTAATTTCCTTTTTCACTTATATACTTATTTACTGTTTTACTTATTTACTAATTTACTTATTTACTTATTTAGTTACATACTTATTTACTTATTCTTTTATTTACTTATTTACGTATTTACTTTTTTACTTATTTACCTAATTACTTATTTTCTTATTTACCTATTTAATTATTAATTTGTTTATTTTTTTAATTATTTACATATTAACTAATTTACTTAACTTATTTACATATTTACCTTTTCACTAATTTGCTTATGTACTTATTTTTTTATTCATATATTTATTTATTCATTTGTTAATTAATTTATTTGTTAATTTATTTATTTATTTATTTATTAATAAATTTATTTACTTATTTATTTTTTTAACTTATTTTCTTTTTTAACTAGTTTACTAATTAACTAATTTACTAATGAACTTATTAACTTATTTACTATTTTTCTTATTTATTTATTTACCTATTTACTTATTTACTTATTTACGTATTAACTTATTTATTTACTTTAGTATTTACTTTTTTTATTATTTACTTATTTACTAATTTACTTATTAACTAATTTACTTATATACTTATTTACTTATTTATTTATTTACTATTTACTTATTTACTTTTTTACTTATTTGCTTATTTAATTATTTTTTTTGTTTATATATTTATTTATTTATTTGTTAATTTATTTATTTGTTTATTTATTTATTTATTTATTTATTAATTTGTTAATTTATTTATTTGTTTATGTATTTATTTATTTATTTACTTATTTACTTACTTACTTATTTACTTATTTACTAATTTACTTATTTACGTATTAACTTATTTATTTTTTGACTTATTTACTTACTGTATTATTTACTTTTTTTATTATTTACTTATTTACTAATTTACCTATATACTAATTTCCTTTTTCACTTTCCTTTTTCACTTATATACTTATTTACTGTTTTACTTATTTACTTATTTAGTTACATACTTATTTACTTATTCTTTTATTTGCTTATTTACGTATTTACTTTTTTACCTATTTACCTAATTACTTATTTTCTTATTTACCTATTTAATTATTAATTTGTTTAATTTTTAAATATTTACTTATTAACTAATTTACTTAACTTATTTACTTATTTACCTTTTTACTAATTTGCTTATGTACTTATTTTTTTATTCATATATTTATTTATTCATTTGTTAATTTATTTATTTGTTAATTTATTTATTTATTGATTTATTTATTTACTACAGTTAAAACATAGTAGTTGTTATTTTTCTTTGTGATCGGAGCCAAACAGTTACTTCGGATTGTGTGAAACGGTAATTTCAGGTGACTCGACGGCTTCGAGCGTTGGTGACGCCGAAATGGTACTTTTTGATTTGTGACTTCCTTTAGAAGATGTCGATGTCCTCAACCTCGATCGCGAGCTCTTTTAACTTTTTAGGCCCAACCAGCCTGGTTTGGTCTCGTGCTCTTCAGTCTCATCACCTCGGAAGAAAAAGAATACCAGCATTAGTGCTGTTTTCAACAAAATCATACTTTGGATTTGGTAATTATTTACTAAGTTATGGTTTAAATAATTATCTTTGTAAATGAACTGTATGTATTTATGAGAATAAATGTCTTTAAACCTAATTACTATGGAGCCATATCTTCATTTATTAGAGCATAATTTTAGTAAAGGATAAATGTTGCAAATAATCCTGAACGCAAGTAAGTGCACCTATATGGCTCACATGACCGTTGCTAATGAAAATTTCTAGTAAAAGAATTCACTCACGTTAGACTTGACCTTTTGTAAAACATACATAGCTTCTTCATGGCACAAATGGCCCGATCTAATCGAGAAAAATACATAGCTAGTATACATAAATGATGTACATGTATTCCACAATACATGAATTTAATTGATTGATTGATTGACTGACTTGGCCACTACTACTGCTTTTGAAAAAAAAATGTACAGAACTATGGACACACTTGGTCCACGCGATACACCTGGCCGCTATTTGAGGACACACTTGGCCCACGCGACACACCTGGCCGCTATTTGAGGACACACTTGATCCATGCGACAATCCTGGCCGCTACTTAAGGACACACTTGGTCCACGCGACACACCTGGTCGCTACATAAGGACACACTTGGCCCATGTGACACACCTGGTCGCTACTTAAGGACGCTCTTGGCCCACGCGACACACCTGGCCGCTACTTAAGGACGCACTTGGCCCACGCGACACACCTGGCCGCTAAAACTTCTTTATAAAATCTGACACTATGGCCTTTATTTCAAGTTATATATTGAATGAGTACGAATGTATATTAATTTAAAATTAAAATGTATATGAATTTAAATTGGGTTGAATTGGCAATAAGGCATTTACCTCAAAATGCCTTTATATCAAGTCATATCAAATGAAGTGAAAGAAAAATTATTCTAATTTAATTTACTTGAGTTGGCTTAAATTGAACTCAGTTAAATAAAAAAAAAACTCAGTATTGTTCAACTCACTTACATAATCAATGGGTGTAAATACCCTAAAGGGCACTCAATTCATGTCATGTAACGAAATTGAATTGAAATAAGAATTGATTCGAATATTAATAATTAAATTGGATTGAATTGGTTGAAATTTAACACAATTGATTAAAACACACAATTGTTGAACTCACTAACATAGTTTATAAGTCTGTTAACAAATTATGAATGCAAAGTCTGAAATAAAGATTTTTTACTGTATAATTATAGAACACAAAAATATTAGCCCTAGAACAGTTGCAGGTTGAACGGTTATTCTCAATCAACTAAACATAGCTACCTACAATAGGCAGTGACATGATAATATTTAATACCTATTTCTTTTCGTATTTCCTATTAGGATGAAGGAACTACTGAGGTCATTTATTATATTTAGCTATTTAGTTGCACGTACTCCTGTCTCGTATCCACTGAACATTATCAAGGAGTAGCCTTGACCAAATGGTCAGTTAGAAACTTAACACAATTTAGTCAGGATAATAGTGCAACAGCTTAACCGCAGCAAAATATTATCCCAACCAATGCAACCTAACACTACCCCGATAATTATGAGAAAAAAATATATACTATTTTTTTAAACATGCCTACGTAGTTGACCCAATTTAATAAATCGCGCATTTAGCTTTCACATACCATTAGCAAAGGGTAGCCTTGCCCAAATGATTTGATGATAGTTTAGCACGACTGCGTCGAGTTAGCATAGGCCCAGTTCATATTAAGAACAACCTAGGGCTAGCCCGACAATTTGTTACCTACCTACTTTGCTTATGAGCATACTCGTATTAGTCACCACAGATCATTATCAAGGAGTAGCCTTGACCAAACGATCAGTTGGAAACTTAGCACGATTAAATCAGGATAATATTGCTACAGTTCAACCGCAGCAGAATATTATCCCAACCAGTGCTATCCTATCGTGGTATTTATGGCGTTATCTTCAAGAAAATTTTCTTACATAATATTACTTGCTCTTATCATTTGAAAATAATTGTACATACCTTTTGTGGGCTGTAGATTTCTTCTCGCTTCTGAAGTGTCGTGAATCTAACTCGGTTGAGTTTATAAAGTTCTTTATTCGATCAACACACTTATCTTTGATACAAATCACTATCTCTAGCCACATCAATAATTATAACTACATTTTAACATAGGTTCCTTCCCTTAACCTTTCGCTTCGGTGGTCAGCACTAGACTGCCTCGCCTTTCGAGTGCACTTCGCAAGTCAAAAAAATAAGAAGGGGCAGCCAGTGTTGCCATTTTTAAATAGCGATAACGTTATTCGATAAAGTAACAATACTCGATTTTATATAAATATAAATAACGTTAACTGTTATTATAAGGAGTTAAGATTACAAGAGGCTACTGATTGAATCTAAGTACAAAAATCATCACACTAGCAACCCAAAAAATTATAGACCAATTGCAATCCTACCATCGTTTTCAAAAGTAATTGAAAAAGCCATTTGTAATAGATTATACAGATTTTTAGAAAAATATAACATACTAGATGATTGCCAAAATGGATTTCGGAAAACTAGATCAACCACCTCTGCTGTCTATAGATACATACAAACAGCCCTTCAGCACCTGAATGATAAGAAATATGCACTAGGTATCTTGCTAGATATGACAAAGGCCTACGATAAAGTGTCCCATGATATTTTACTTTCCAAACTGTATGGTTCAGGTGTACGTGGTACTGCCTACAATTGGTTCAAATCATACCTCACAAATAGGAAACAGATAGTCCAAATTGAACATCATAATTCCAAAACGAATGAAATAGTAACAGTAACATCAAAAGAGCGAACAATGACCTGTTTCATCCCACAAGGAAGTGTACTGGGCTGTGTCCTGTTTTTAATATATATAAACGACCTGCCAAAAATCTTTGACCAGCAAATAGCATTGCCTGTACTGTTTGCAGATGATGTATCAGTCCTTATAAAATGTGAAAAACACCAAAACCCTAACACTGTTATAAATAGTACTCTAGAACAAATAGTTATTTGGCTTGAAAAACATAACCTTGAAATAAACCTAAATAAAACTAAAATTATGGAATTCCGGGCGTATAAAACAGTACCTTTAGATATAAAAGTAATATCAAAAAACACCCAAATAGAGACAGTAGATGTATTTAACTTGCTTGGATTACACATAGATACAAATATAAACTGGAAAATACATTTAGAACAAATAAAAACAAAACTCTCAAAATTCATTTATGCACTATATGAAATAAAACATAGCACAAACGCAAAGACAGCACTCTCAGCCTACTACGCTTATGCATATTCCTGGCTTAAATATGGAATTACACTGTGGGGGAGCAGTGTAAATGTAAATGATATTTTTCTACTTCAAAAAAAATGTGTAAGAATAATAGCTCAAATAAGCAACAGAGAAAGTTGTAGGCCATTTTTTGTAAGATTCAAACTATTAACACTGACTTCAATATACATAATATACGACCTTTGCCTATTTGTCCATAAAAATAATAATTTGTTTCAAAAAAAGAAAGATGTCCATAACAAAAATACCCGTAATAGGGAAAATCTGTTCATTCCACCATCTAGAATCAAAATGCTGCATGACAGCCCACATTACATGGCTTTAAGAGTCTTTAATAAATTACCTCAATATTTCAAAAGTGAACAAAAATACAAAACATTTAATAAAAAGCTTAAAGAATTCCTTATAAATAAATGTTATTATAATTTAGGTGAATATTTAACAGACAATACACAATGATGTAATATTTACTGATACCCAAATATAAATATTAAAAAATAATATATAAAAAATAATAAAAAATACAACAAATAACGTACTTTGGTTTTGTTGTTTACTTAAATTTGAAAAATACAAGATATTTAATAAATTAAAAAAAATAACAGAATTCATGATAGATAAATGTTATAATAAAATATGTGAACATTAAACAAAAAATACACAATGATAAAATAAAATAAATTGATACCCAAATAATAAAACAAAAATTAAGGCATACATAAAACTTGACACTCAAATAGATAAAACAAAGACATAAATTATAACAAAACACAAACATATAAATAATAAATAACTAACTGTTTATTTATTTCTTTTCCTAAAGTTGCTCTGATATAGTCAAAACTTTAAGTAGTCACTGTAATTGTAAGTCCAAAATGTAATACTTTTAAGTTTTATTATTATTATTATTATAAGATTATTATCACATAATTTAATATAGCCCTCAAATAATTTTGCAATACCCAAACTGAAAGGGTTACTAAGTCATAAGTGCAATTGTCTAGCATAAGACCTGCTATAATATGTATGTAACACTTAGTTGGCAAATAAATGAATATGAATATGAATATGACTTTATATTGACCGTCGCGTCGAGCCCGTTGCGTAGACACCTCGTTTGTGTAGATCGGACCTGTTGCATTTCAAAAACATCGCAATATGGATTCTGTTTGCAATAATTTTAGCGTTTCCACCTACTTTAAACACTGAATATTTGTTGTTTTGAAGCTCAGTTTGAAATGTTTTTGTTTGTCGTTTCTGTTCAAATCGATCATCTTTTAGCATACTTTTCGATCATATTAGCTCACTGAAGTAGTTTTGCGCACGTTCCGCTGTTCTGGTAGGTACTCTTTTGCGATAATTTAAAAGATACATGCCATACAAAGTTAGTCGAATTTTACACTTTTTCGGTCACCGTGACATATTTTGTCTTGATATGAACCGACTTTATATTGACCGTCGCGTCGAGTTCGTTGCGTAGACACCTCGTTTGTGTAGATCAAACCTGTTGCACTTCAAAAACATCGCAATATGGATTCTGTTTGCAATAATTTTAGCATTTTCACCTACTTTAGACACTGAATATTTGTCGTTTTGAATTTCAGTTTGAATTGTTTTAGTTTGTCGTTTCTGTTCAAATCGATCATCTTTTAGCATACTTTTCGATCATATTAGCTCACTAAAGTGATTCTGCGCACGTTCCGCTGTTCTAGTAGGTACTCTTTTGCGATATTTTTGGATGATTAAACGAACTTACCTTAAGTGAAGTTCGATCCAAATTGTCCTGACTTCGACGAAGAGATTTAATTGACCATGTAGTATGCCCTGCTACGCGTCTATTCACTCGCACACAGGTTTAGCGCAAGAAAGAGAAAGTAGAAAACCTCACTCCCTCCAACGCCTCATAGCACTGCCAGCCGCCTATCGCTCATTCATTTCAGAACAAGGAGACTGATGTATGAGATGTACAACATTGATTATACCTATGGTATGGGTGACGATTATTTTGCATAAAAAACGTACACGGGAATTGGGAAGGGTGGGACCTTAAATCTCTTCGTCGAAGTCAGGACAATTTGGATCGAACTTCACTTAAGGTAAGTTCGTTTGGTCATCCAATTGTCCTGCCTTCGACTCTGAGATTAAATTGACCATGTAGATGTTCGGAGTAAAATCAATGTTGTTACAACAGAATAAGTTGACATCTCTGTTAGTGTTCTAGTAGTTTGATCATTAGAACGATCATATTTAATAACAATTTATTGTTCACGTCACCATCTTTGACATTTAGATGTATTACTATTACTAAAAAAGAATGGATGTATGATAACTATGATAAGTTATAACTTTCTACTATAAACAAATATTTTTACTAGGAAGAAAGAAGATATTTGTGAGTTTTTTTTTGTATGGATAACTAAAAATACATAATTTATTTATTTTAGGAATCTGAAACTGAAATAGTTTTATTTCTTATTTTTATTGTGGCGTGTTATATAAATAACAAACAATACGGAATATGTATTGTTGAACTGAGACGGTTTGCGAATTTTATAGTTTTACACACTGAATTTGGCACGTAAAACAAATGATAATTTTATTACGAGGAAAGCTACATACAGAAAACACTTTTTAGTAAGCGCATTATCTTTGATAAGGTAACGGGCTGGAAGGTAAGTCTGACAAATCGTTATCTTGTCTTGCAATTTTTTAACATATTTTATAATTATAGATTTGAAATACATACATGATATTCTATTGCTTTTTAGTATGGGATATTTAGGTATTAATGTGACTGTTTTAAAGATATACGTCCGAATACCAAACATATAAATAATATTTTTTACATTTAAATTTCGAATACCTGAGAAAACATTTGGTTATAAAAAGTGTTAGATGATTGATATAAAAGCAATTGATTAATTTGTTTATTTTAAGGAATAAAATTCTCTTAAGATCATGAAATATTCACAGGTGTCTATCAATGCTATATGATTATTTGCTGAGTTACCAAAAGAATACGAAAATTCAATGGCTTTGAAATATTACCGTTATCAGAAGTTTTAAGGCATGGGTAAGTAGGTAAGTTATAATTTTTGATTTATTTATATATAATTAAAAATTCAATAAGTATTTTGGTAACTGAAAAGTAACTATATCAATCAATATACAATATACAATCTTCTTCAGAAATGAAGAAGATTAAAAATCGGCTTCTGAGAGCTTTGTGACTTTATAAGGGCGAACGACCGCAAACAATTTCTCCGACAGAAGTTTTGATACTACCCGGCCCCGGCCAAATACGTTTATCTAATATTCGACTAATCGACCAGGAATGTTCGCCGAGTATTCGATAGTCGGCACATGGTGAGATTTCTCGTTGTAAATTTACTCTTAATTTTATTGCCTGGATAACTTTTAAGGATTATAGTAAATATCAATACTATCTTTCGAGTTAGTTACTATGAGTTTTTTATTTATTTAATTATTTATATATATATATATTTAAGTTTGACAAATATTGACTTGTTTCAATATTATGAGCAGTGTCAAAAAAAAAAACTGATTATGATTCAGAATTGTCCTGCCTTCGACTCTGAGATTTAATTGACCATGTAGTATGCCCTACTACGCGTCCATTCACTCGCACACAGGTTTAGCGCAAGAAAGAGAAGGTAAATGACCTCACTCCCTCCCACGCCTCACAGCACTGCCAGCCGCCTGTCGCTCATTCGTGTCCGTGCGCGCGCGCCGTTCCAACGCACGCAGTAACCACAGTATATAACCGTTAAATTTTTATTTCGTGCTAAACGAAATTTATCTTATAGTGACATGTTAGTTCAAAAATGTTTTTGTTAATTTAACAAGTGAATGTGAAGTAAAACGCACTACCCAGCGTGGCTGCACCATGCATGCTTTACGCTTCGCGGCCGAGCTAGCACGCGATGCTAGCCAGTCCGCATTTTCCGCTCCGAATCAATACGCGATATTGATCTGTAGCAAATACTGGCAGAGCTGACACGTGAGGTCAGCCAGTCCTAATTATCTAGATTATTCTAGATCTTATCTGACACTTTTGGTATGCGTTTCTTCCAATACCCTACCCTCATTTTCATTGTGAAAAAAGGGAAACAAGTTAGCTGAAGTAACAGCAAATTGTTCTTTGATGCTATAATAATAAATTACAGCCAAAGACATTCATGATTAATATTAAGCAGCGCTGACAATGCGCCACTATGGCCTCTCAGTATGAATCAGCGGTCCTCGCCCGCACTCATCCGGCCATACCTGTGCCAACGCGCCGCGAATTGCTTCGCAACGGTGATCTACCGTCACAATTCCAGCGTGTTTTCAACGTCTCGCACTTGGAATCAGAATCCGACCAAAAAAGGTATGTGTTCTTATGAATGCTTTGTTATATCACCTTAAGGCCGTACGTACAGGTACTTATTACGGGCTACCGTATTCCACTCGTGGCAAAACCACGACCGAACACTTGTCTCAGCCAATATTTAGGCAAAGATTAAAATGGAGCATAATGTGAGCTATCACACGTACAAACAAAAATAGCAATAAAATGGTTTACCAAGTATCTTATTCGTAAGTACCGAAAAATAATAGTGGCAGAAGATTTATTTCAAATCGAATAAATTAATATTTATTTTGTAATTTTTTACTCAGAATAGTAAACATGAGAGACTCAAAAACACTTTAACAACCTAGACCTTAATCATAAATACACGTACTCTGCAACCTGCAGTGCACGTTCCTAATATGTTTTCCACAAAGCTCTAAAAACGGTAGCATAGCATCCCACCATAGCTCACATAGTTATGTGGTTTGGGTCCTTATCCATTGATCACAACTCTTTTGTACTTATTTCTTGCCAATGGCTATAAAATTGTCTAACTAGACAATGCTATGGTAAACATAAATTGCTTAATAATACTACTTAAAATATTGAATTAAATAGATTTTGTAAAAAGAAAACAATGAACTTTTTAAGAAAGCTAGATTTTTCTACATACATTTCTGCTTTCTGCTCATACCTATAGCTATTTAGCTTGTGGTTGGCTCTTTGATTATAACTAGCAAGCAAGCAAGCTGTAAGCTTGCCCAGGACGTACCAAAATATGGTTGGGTCCATATAAAAACCAGTCCGTTTAAAAACTCCATTAAATGATTTAATTTTAACAGCTATAATAAAAATGAGAATAAGCATTGCTCAATACCTGGCAAATGTATGATTCTGAATGGTAGAAAAATTGCCGTATTTGTTTTATCCAACTAAGATTAAATCAACTTCTCAGTAAATAATTTGGTAAAGCTTAGATTTTATTTACTGAAGCAATAACAACTACCTGGAAAGCGTATTTTTTTTAAATATGCCAATGAGACATCTTATAAAATCACGAAATTAATATAGTACTACCGTCATATTAGATTTATTAGGGTGCGCTGTATTCCATTGTTTTAGAGGTTATTTCGTTTTTCGAAAACTATGCTGTGAAAGTGATATGCTTATTTTTAAATGCGTTCATTTAACCGTCACAAAGTTCGTTACTTAATCTCGAGTCGAGAAAACTTAATAAAGATCTGTGTCCTTTATCTTTGGAAAAGCCAGCCACCGCCCAGTAAAAATTGTGAGAACCTTTGGTCACCTGGAATTGACCTTTGTTTCTATGACCTTGTTTTTTTGTTACCATTTACTACCTACCACGAGCACCACCTAAGAATAATTCAAATAAAACGTTCTATTGTATTGAAGTACCTATGCGGCAGATAGCACAAACCAAAACTTATCGACACATTGTTAGATATACCATAAGAGTAGGTAGCTATTAAATTGAAACAAGCTCATTTTATGAAGATAATGCCTTTTTTGCTTTTTATGGAAATGCATAAGCAAAGCATATCAATTGACACAATTTTATTTTCTCAAGTATTATTACAATATTTCATATAATTCGGTTATTTTTATTTGCCAATTACACACACACCTACGTTTGACGTGAAATAAATACAAGCCATATTCATTATTACAAAAATATCACTATCAATATTTTTTTAACAAAGGGCTAGGAAATTATTATTTATATATATATATTTAAAAAAAAAAACTGACGTATTCTAAATCCAATGCAGCATTAGAATCAAATTGCACTATTATAATCTAATTCGAGTTATTGGAAATATGAACCATGTTTATTTTCCTACTATTTATTCTGTGATTTAAGAATAAACTACATCAAGTAAATATATTCTCTAATCATCAGTTTTTTGTAATCAATTACATCCACCCACTCCCCAACAATCTTCCCCAGAAAGCCACTAAGTTATTAAGGAACAATTCCTTGAAAACGTTGCTCTAATAAGCAATAAAGTAGGTACTTATTATATGCATTTTTTTGTTTGATGTTTATAGTATTCGATAAATTGTGTTTAATAAATTTTCAAAGGACATTTTGTCTTGATATTCACCAGTTACTTACATACGGTGGAACAATTGAAAATTAAAAATTAATAATAAAATAGGTCGGGTGGTATAGTTGAGAAAAAGTATTTTATTTTGAAAATGTTTTTTTTTATATAGGACTTTTCCTTAATTCTTACACCAGAGGACGTTATGTGATTCGACCATTTATTAAAATTTGAATCAATTAATTATTTCAAACCAAATTATCTATGTTTTTTATTAACCATATTTAAGGATGTTTGATGTTTAAATATGTATAAAACCAGTTTACCCTTGGGATCTCGATATCACTTTTAATACGATATCCATTTATATTTGGATTTCATGTCAAAATAGGTACCCTTATTTTGAATCATCATCAGACTTTTTTTGACACAGCTCATTATATTGAAACAAGTCTCATCTGTAGCCAAATATGTTACAAATATTTGTCAACCTTAAAAATATAAATATAGTTAAATAAATAAAAAACTCATAGCAACCAACTCGAAACATAGGATTGATAAGGAATACAATAAATAATTGTTATCCTTAAAATCAATTCAGACATTTACCCAGGCAATAAAATTATGATCAAATTTATCATATATATCATATATATAAATCTGAACATGTGCCGACTATCGAATACTCGGCGAAAATTCCTGGTCGATTAGTCGAATATTAGGCAAACGTATTTGGTCGGGGCCGGGTGGTACCAAAACTTATATCGGAGAAATCGTTTGCGGTCGTTTGCCCTTATAAAGCTCCCAGAAGCCGATTTTAAATCTTTTTTAGAAAAAAAAACTAATATACTTAATGAAATATAAATAATACATAAAAAATCATTACCTACCTATTTTATGCCTTAAACTTTCTGATAACGATAATATTTCAAAGCCATTGAATTATTGTATTATTTTTCTAACACAGCAAATAATCATATATCATTGATAGACACCCGTGAATATAATCATGATCTTAAAAGAATTACATTCCTAAGAATGAATCTTTTAATCAATTGCTTTTATACAAATCATTAAACACATCTTATAACCAAATTAAGCATATAAATTTTCTCAGGTATTCGAAATTTTAATGTATAAAATATTATTTATGTGTTTGGTATACGTTCGAATATTTTTCAAACAGTCGCATTAATACCTAAATATAAAGCAATAGAATATCATGTACATACGTATTTCAAAACTATAATTATAAAATATGCTAAATACTGCAAGAATAAGATAACCATTTGTCAGACAACTTTACCTTCACGCCCTTTAACTTACCAAAGATAAGGCGCTAACTAAAAAGTGTTTTCTGTATGTGGCTTTCCTCGTTATAAAATTATCATTTGTTTTACGTGCCATATTCAGTGTGTAAAACTATATTATTCGCAAGCCGTCTCAGCCCAACAATACGTATTCTGTATTGTTTGCAATTTTTATAACATGCCACAATTAAACAAAAATGCCTTATTTCAGTTTGAAATTACTAAAATAAATAAATTATAAATTTTTAGTTAATCATTAATAAAGAATACTTACAAATATCTTCTTTCTTTCTAATAAAGATATTTTTATTAGTAGAAAGTTATAACTTATCATAGTTATCATACAACTAATGTTTTTTAGTAATAGTGATACATGTATATGTCAAAGATAGTGACATGAACAATGAATTGTTATTTAATATGATCGTTTTAATAATCAATCACTACTAACATCAGAGATGTCAACTTAATATATTGTAACAACATTGATTTCACTCCAAACATCTACATGGTCAATTAAATCTCAGAGTCGAAGGCAGGATAATTGGATGATCAAACGAACTTACCTTAAGTGAAGTTCGATCCAAATTGTCCTGACTTCGACGAAGAGATTTAAGGCCCCACCCTTCCCAATTCCCGTGTACGTTTTTATGCAAAAATAATCGTCACCCTTACAATAAGTATAATCAATGTTGTACATCTCATACATCGGTCTCCTTGCTCTGAAATGAATGAGCGACAGGCGGCTGGCAGTGCTGTGAGGCGTGGGAGGGAGTGAGGTCATTTACCTTCTCTTTCTTGCGCTAAACCTGTGTGCGAGTGAATGGACGCGTAGTAGGGCATACTACATGGTCAATTAAATCTCTTCGTCGAAGTCAGGACAATTTGGATCGAACTTCACTTAAGGTAAGTTCGTTTGATCATCCAATTAGGGTACCTGTTTGGACAAAAAATCTAAAAATAAACTGATATCGTATACCTTTGTCATATCGAGATCCCAATGTAGACTGGTTTCATACATATTTAAAAACATTGTTATATTTGGTTCATAAAAAAAACAAGAATTATTTGGTTTACAATAATTAATTGACTCAAATTTTAATGAATTGTCGTATCACATGACGTCCTCTGGCGTAAGAGTGAAGGGAAAGTCCTTTAAAAAAACATTTGAAAATGATTTTTTTTTTTCAACTAGGAGGCGGGCCGGACTATTGCCACTAGACCTGTTTTGTTATTAATTTTAATTCTACAATTGTTCCACCATACCTTAGTAACTGGTGAATATTAAGATGAAATGTCCTTTGAAAATTTATTAAACACAGTTTATCGAATTTTTTAAACATCAAACGATAAAGTTCATATTATAAGAATCTATTTTATTACTAATTGGAGCAACGTTTCCAAAGAATCGTTCCTTAGTAACTTAGTGGCTTTCTGGGGAAGATTGTTGTGGAGTGGATGAATGTAATTGGGTGGAAAAAACTGATGATTAGAGAATATATTTACTTGATGTACTTTATTCTTAAATCACAGAATAAATAGTAGGAAAATTAACATGGTTCATATTTCCAATAAGTCGAATTAGATAATTGTACTGCAATTTGGGTCTAATGCAGCATTGCATTTAGGATACGCCAGTTTTTTTATTTTATTTTAATATATAATAATTGCCTTTTGTTAAAAAAAAATCGATAGTAGTATTTGTGTAATAATGAACATGTCTTGTATTTATCACACCTTAAACGTCCCTACGTTTTACGTGTGACATGTGGCACATGGCAAATAAAAATAACCGAAGAATATTAAATAAAATAATATTATACTTGAGAAAATTAAATTGTACCAATTCATATGCTTTGTTATTGCATATCCATAAAAAACAAAAAAGGCATTATTTTCGTAAAATGGACTTGTTTCAATTTTGTAGCTACCTATTCTTACGGTATATTTAACAATGTGTTGATTAGTTCTGGTTAGTGCTATCTGCGGATATTTCATACAATATGACATTTTATTTGAATTATTCTTCGGTGGTAATCGTGGTAGCATATGTCAAAAAAACAAGCTCATAGAAACAAAAGTTAATTAATTTAAGGTGACCAAAGGTTTCCACAATCTTTGCTGGTCGGTGGCTGACTTTTCCAAAGATAAAGGACACAGTTTTCTCGACTCGAGATTAAGTACCGAACTTTGCGACGATTATATGAATGCATTCATAAAAAAGCGTATCACTGTCACAGCATATTTTTCTAAAAATTAAACTCCAAAACAATGGAATACCGCGGACACCTTAATAAATCTAATATGACGGTAGTACTATATTGATTACGGAATTTGATAAGATACATTTCAAAACAATCACGGTTACGAGCTAGTTGTTATTGCGTCGGTAAATAAAATCTTAGCTTTACCGATTTATTTACTGAGAAATTGATTAAATCTTAGTTGGATTTCAAAACTTAATATGTCAAATTTTCTACCATTCAGAATTATACATATGCCAGGTATTGAGCAAAGCTCATTCTCATTTTTATCATAGTTGTTAAAATTGAAAGCAAAAAATGGGGTTTTTAAACGGACCGGTTTTTATATGGACCCAACCATATTTTGGTACGTACTGGGCAAGCTTACAGCTTGCTTGCTTGCTATTTATAATCAAAGAGCCATTCACAAGCTAAATAGGTAAAAGCAGAAAGCAGAAATGTATGTAGAAACTTGCTTTCTAAAAAAGTAAATTGTTATCTTTTTAAAAAATCTATAAAAAAATCGATATTTTAAGTAGTATTATTAAGCAATGTTGTGTTTACCATAGCATTGTCTAATTAGACAATTTTATAGCCATTGGCAAGAAATAAGTACAAAAGAGTTGTAATCAATGGCGGATATAGCTATAACATACATAACTACACGAGCTATGGAGGGATGCCATGCTACCGATTTTAGAGCTTTGGGAAAAAAATTGAAGCGTGTACTGCAGGTTGCAGAATACGTGTATTTATGATTAAGGTCTAGGCAGTAAAAGTAATTTGAAATCTCTATTTGACTTTTCCGAGCAAAAATGTACAAAATAAATAAAAAATTATTCGATTTGAAATAAATCTGCCACCACTATTTTTCGGTACTTACGAAAAGGTGCTTTGTATTATTTTATTGCTATTTTTGTTTGTTAGTGTGATGGCTTACATTATGCTCCATTTTAATAATTATCAAAAGATTGGCTGAGACAAGTGTTCGGTCGTGGTTTCGCCACGAGTGGAATACGGTAGCCCGTAATAAGTAAGGCTTTAAGGTGATATAATAAAGCTTTCATAAAAACACATAGCTTTTTTGGTCGGATTCTGATTCCAAGTGCGAAACGTTGAAAAAACGCTGGAATTGTGACGGTAGGTCACCGTTACGAAGTAATTCGCGGCGCATCAGGGGCCGTCGCGTTCGCACAGGTAGAACATACAGGCGCAGGCGCCTGTTGGGCCGGATGAGTGCGGGCGAGAGCCGCTGCTTCATACTTAGAGGCCATGATGGCGCATCGTCAGCGCTGCTTAGTATGTGGAATTATGTATGAATGTCTTTGGCTGTAATTTATTATTTGCATTAAAGCCCAATTGACTGTAAATTCACCCAACTTGTTCCTCTTTTTTCGCAATGAAAATGAGGGTAGGATATTGGAAGCAACGCATAACAAAAGTCTCAGCTGAGATCAAAAATGATCTAGATAATTAGGACTGGCTGACATCGCGTGTCAGCTCGGCCGGTATTTGCTACAGATCAATTTTGCGTATTGATTCGGAGCGGAAAATGCGGACTGGCTAGCATCGCGTGCTAGCTCGGCCGCGAAGCGCAAAAGCATGCATGGTGCAGCCACGCTGGGTAGTGCGTTTTACTTCACATTCACTTTATGAATAAATACGTATCACTTTATGGTAAGTTTCGTTTAGCACGAAATAAAAACTTAACGGTTATATACTGTGGTTACTGCGTGCGTTGTAACGGCGCGCGCGCACGGACACGAATGAGCGACAGGCGGCTGGCAGTGCTGTGAGGCGTGGGAGGGAGTGAGGTTTTCTACTTTCTCTTTCTTGCGCTAAACCTGTGTGCGAGTGAATAGACGCGTAGCAGGGCATACTACATGGTCAATTAAATCTCAGAGTCGAAGGCAGGACAATAAAAGATACATCCCATACAAAGTTAATCGAATTTCACACTTTTTCGGTCACCGTGAAATATTTTGTCTTGATATTAACCGACTTTATATTGACCGTCGCGTCGAGCCCGTTGCGTAGACACCTCGTTTGTGTAGATCAGACCTGTTGCACTTCAAAAACATCGCAATATGGATTCTGTTTGCAATAATTTTAGCGTTTTCACCTACTTTAGACACTGAATATTTGTCGTTTTAAAGCTCAGTTTGAAATGTTTTGGTTTGTCGTTTCTGTTCAAATCGATCATCTTATAGCGTACTTTTTGATCATACTAGCTCTCGGGAGTGTTTGTGCGCACGCTCCGCTGTTGAAGTAGGTACACTCCTGCGTTATATTAAAAGATATATGCCATACAAAGTTAGTCGAATTTTACACTTTTTCGGTCACCGTGACATATTTTGTCTTGATATTAAGCGACTTGATATTGACCGACGCGTCGAGCCCGTTGCGTAGACACCTCGATTGTGTAGATCGGACCTGTTGCACTTCAAAAACATCGCAAAATAGATTCTGTTTGCAATAATTTTAGCGTTTCCACCTACTTTAAGCACTGAATATTTGTCGTTTTAAAGCTCAGTTTGAAATGTTTTAGTTTGTCGTTTCTGTTCAAATCGATCATCTTTTAACATACTTTTCGATCTAAATAGCTCACCGGAGTGTTTCAGCGCACGCTCCGCTGTTGAAGAAGTTACTCTCCGGCGTTATTTTAAAAGATACATCCCATACAAAGTTAGTCGAATTTTACACTTTTTCGGTCACCGTGAAATATTTTGTCTTGATATTAACCGACTTTTATTTGACCGTCGCGTCGAGCCCGTTGCGTAGACACCTCGTTTGTGTAGATCGGACCTGTTGCACTTTAAAAACATCGCAATATGGATTCTTATTTGCAATAATTTTAGCGTTTCCACCTACTTTAGACACTGAATATTTGTTGTTTTGAAGCTCAGTTTGAAATGTTTTTGTTTGTCGTTTCTGTTCAAATCGATCATCTTTTAGCATATTTTTCGATCAAATTAGCTCACTGAAGTAGTTTTGCGCACGTTCCGCTGTTCTGGTAGGTACTCTTTTGCGATATTTTAAAAGATACATCCCATACAAAGTTAGTCGAATTTTACAAATTTTACACTTTTTCAGTCACCGTGAAATATTTTGTCTTGATATTAACCGACTTTATATTGACCGTCACGTCGAGCCCGTTGCGTAGACACCTCGTTTGTGTAGATCAAACTTGTTGCACTTCAAAAACATCGCAAAATAGATTCTGTTTGCAATAATTTTAGCGTTTTCACCTACTTTAGACACTGAATATTTGTCGTTTTAAAGCTCAGTTTGAAATGTTTTAGTTTGTCGTTTCTGTTCAAATCGATCATCTTTTAGCATACTTTTCGATCATATTAGCTCAGTGGAGTAGGTTCGCGCACGCTCCGCTGTTGAAAATGGTACTCTCTGCGATATTTTAAAAGATACATCCCATACAAAGTTAGTCGAATTTTACACTTTTTCAGTCACCGTGAAATATTTTGTCTTGATATTAACCGACTTTATATTGACCGTCGCGTCGATATCGTCGCTTTGACACATCGTTTGTGTAGATCGGACCTGTTGCACTTCAAAAACATCGCAATATGGATTCTGTTTGCAATAATTTTAGCATTTTCACCTAGGTACTTTAGACACTGAATATTTGTCGTTTTGAAGCTTAGTTTGAAATGTTTTAGTTTGTCGTTTCTGTTCAAATCGATCATCTTTAAGCATACTTTTCGATCATATTAGCTCACTGAAGTGGTTCCGCGCACGTTCCGCTCTTCTTGTTAGGTACTCTTTTGCGATAATTTAAAACATACATCCCATACAAAGTTAGTCGAATTTTACACTTTTTCGGTCACCGTGAAATATTTTGTCTTGATATTAACCGACTTTTTATTGACCGTCGCGTCGAGCCCGTTGCGTAAACACCTCGTTTGTGTAGATCAAACCTGTTGCACTTCAAAAACATCGCAATATGGATTCTGTTTGCAATAATTTTAGCGTTTTCACCTACTTTAGACACTGAATATTTGTCGTTTTGAAGCTCAGTTTGAAATGTTTTAGTTTGTCTTTTCTGTTCAAATCGATCATCGTTTAGCATACTTTTCGATCATATTAGCTCAATGGAGTAGTTTTGCGCACGCGTCGCTGTTGAAGTAGGTACCCTCCTGCGTTATTTTAAAAGATACATCCCATACAAAGTTAGTCGAATTTTACACTTTTTCGGTCACCGTGAAATATTTAGTCTTGATATTAACCGACTTTATATTGACCGTCGCGTCACGCCCGTTGCGTAGACACCTCGTTTGTGTAGATTGAACCTGTTGCACTTCAAAAACGTCGCAATATGGATTCTGTTTGCAATAATTTTAGCGTTTACACCTACTTTAGACACTGATTATTTGTCGTTTTGAAGCTCAGTTTGAAATGCTTAAGTTTGTCGTTTCTGTTCAAATCGATTATCGTTTAGCATACCTTTCAATCATATTTGCTCAGTGGAGTAGTTTTGCGCATGCTCCGCTGTTGAAGTAGGTACTTTTTTTCGATATTTTAAAAGATACATCCCATACAAAGTTAGTCGAATTTTACACTTTTTCGGTCACCGTGAAATATTTTGTCTTGATACTAACCGACTTTATATTGACCGTCGCGTCGATATCGTCGCTTTGACACCTCGTTTGTGTAGATCGGACCTGTTGCACTTCAAAAACATCGCAATATGGATTCTGTTTGCAATAATTTTAGCGTTTTCACCTACTTTAGACACTGAATATTTTTCGTTTTGAAGCTTTGTTTGAAATGTTTTAGTTTGTCGTTTCTGTTCAAATCGATCATCTTTTAGCATACTTTGCGATCATATTAGCTCACCGAAGTGGTTCTGCGAACGTTCCGCTGTTCTTGTAAGTACTCTTTTTCGATATTTTAAAAGATACATCCCATACAAAGTTAGTCGAATTTTACACTTTATCGGTCACCGTGAAATATTTTGTCTTGATATTAACCGACTTTATATTGACCGTCGCGTCGAGCCCGTTGCGTAGACACCTCGTTTGTGTAGATCAAACCTGTTGCACTTCAAAAACATCGCAAAATAGATTCTGCTTGCAATAATTTTAGCGTTTTCACCTACTTTAGACACTGAATGTTTGTCGTTTTAAAGCTCAGTTTGAAATGTTTTAGTTTGTCGTTTCCGTTCAAATCGATCATCGTTTAGCATACTTTTCGATCATATTAGCTCAGTGGAGTAGTTTTGCGCACGCGTCGCTGTTGAAGTAGGTACCCTCCTGCGTTATTTTAAAAGATACATCCTATACAAAGTTAGTCGAATTTTACACTTTTTCGGTCACCGTGAAATATTTTGTCTTGGTTGCGTAGACACCTCGTTTGTGTAGATTGAACCTTTTTCACTTCAAAAACGTCGCAATATGGATTCTGTTTGCAATAATTTTAGCGTTTTCACCTACTTTAGACACTGAATATTTGTCGTTTTAAAGCTCAGTTTGAAATGTTTAAGTTTGTCGTTTCTGTTCAAATCGATCATCGTTTAGCATACTTTTCAATCATATTAGCTCAGTGGAGTAGTTTTGCGCACGCTCCGCTGTTGAAGTAGGTACTCTTTTGCGATATTTTAAAAGATACATCCCATACAAAGTTAGTCGAATTTTACACTTTTTCAGTCACCGTGAAATATTTTGTCTTGATATTAACCGACTTTATATTGACCGTCGCGTCGATATCGTCGCTTTGACACATCGTTTGTGTAGATCGGACCTGTTGCACTTCAAAAACATCGCAATATGGATTCTGTTTGCAATAATTTTAGCATTTTCACCTACTTTAGACACTGAATATTTGTCGTTTTGAAGCTCAGTTTGAAATGTTTTAGTTTGTCGTTTCTGTTCAAATCGATCATCTTTTAGCATACTTTTCGATCATATTAGCTCACTGAAGTGGTTCCGCGCACGTTACGCTCTTCTTGTTAGGTACTCTTTTGCGATAATTTAAAACATACATCCCATACAAAGTAAGTCGAATTTTACACTTTTTCGGTCACTGTGAAATATTTTGTCTTGATAGTAACCGACTTTTTATTGACCGTCGCGTCGAGCCCGTTGCGTAAACACCTCGTTTGTGTAGATCAAACCTGTTGCACTTCCAACACATCGCAATATGGATTCTGTTTGCAATAATTTTGGCGTTTTCACCTACTTTAGACACTGAATATTTGTCGTTTTGAAGCTCAGTTTGAAATGTTTTAGTTTGTCGTTTCTGTTCAAATCGATCATCTTTTAGCATACTTTTCGATCATATTAGCTCACTGAAGTGGTTCCGCGCACGTTCCGCTCTTCTTGTTAGGTACTCTTTTGCGATAATTTAAAACATACATCCCATACAAAGTAAGTCGAATTTTACACTTTTTCGGTCACTGTGAAATATTTTGTCTTGATAGTAACCGACTTTTTATTGACCGTCGCGTCGAGCCCGTTGCGTAAACACCTCGTTTGTGTAGATCAAACCTGTAGCACTTCCAACACATCGCAATATGGATTCTGTTTGCAATAATTTTGGCGTTTTCACCTACTTTAGACACTGAATATTTGTCGTTTTGAAGCTCAGTTTGAAATGTTTTAGTTTGTCGTTTCTGTTCAAATCGATCATCGTTTAGCATACTTTTCGATCATATTAGCTCAATAGAGTAGTTTTGCGCACGCGTCGCTGTTGAAGTAGGTACCCTCCTGCGTTATTTTAAAAGATCCATCCCATACAAAGTTAGTCGAATTTTACACTTTTTCGGTCACCGTGAAATATTTAGTCTTGATATTAACCGACTTTATATTGACCGTCGGGTCACGCCCGTTGCGTAGACACCTCGTTTGTGTAGATTGGACCTGTTGCACTTCAAAAACGTCGCAATATGGATTCTGTTTGCAATAATTTTAGCGTTTTCACCTACTTTAGACACTGAATATTTGTCGTTTTGAAGCTCAGTTTGAAATGTTTTAGTTTGTCGTTTCTGTTTAAATCGATCATCGTTTAGCATACTTTTCGATCATATTAGCTCAGTGGAGTAGTTTTGCGCACGCCTCGCTGTTGTAGTAGGTACTCTCCTGCGTTATTTTAAAAGATACATCCCATACAAAGTTAGTCGAATTTAACACTTTTTCGGTCACCGTGAAATATTTTGTCTTGATATTAGCCGACTTTATATTGACCGTCGCTTCGAGCCCGTTGCGTAGATACCTCGTTTGTGTAAATCAGACCTTTTGCACTTCAAAAGCGTCGCAATATGGATTCTGTTTGCAATAATTTTAGCGTTTTCACCTACTTTAGATACTGAACATTTGTCTTTTTGAAGCTTAGTTTGAAATGTTTTAGTTTGTCGTTTCTGTTCAAATCGATCATCGTTTAGCATACTTTTCGATCATATTAGCTCAGTGGAGTAGTTTTGCTGACGTTTCGCTGTTGAAAAAGGTACTCTCTGCGATATTTCAAACGATACATCCCATACAAAGTTATTCGAATTTTACAAATTTTACACTTTTTCAGTCACCGTGAAATATTTTGTCTTGATATTAACCGACTTTATATTGACCGTCGCGTCGAGCCCGTTGCGTAGACACCTCGTTTGTGCAGATCAAACCTGTTGCACTTCAAAAACATTGCAAAATAGATTCTGTTTGCAATAATTTTAGCGTTATCACCTACTTTAGACACTGAATATTTGTCGTTTTAAAGCTCAGATTGAAATGTTTTAGTTTGTCGTTTCTGTTCAAATCGATCATCTTTTAGCATACTTTTCGATCAAATTAGCTCAGTGGAGTAGTTTCGCGCACGCTCTGCTGTTGAAGTAGGTACTCTCTGCGATATTTTAAAAGATACATCCCATACAGAGTTAGTCGAATTTTACACTTTTTCAGTCACCGTGAAATATTTTGTCTTGATATTAACCGACTTTATATTGACCGTCGCTTCGATATCGTCGCTTTGACACATCGTTTGTGTAGATCGGACCTGTTGCACTTCAAAAACATTGCAATATGGATTCTGTTTGCAATAATTTTAGCATTTTCACCTACTTTAGACACTGAATATTTGTCGTTTTGAAGCTTAGTTTGAAATGTTTTAGTTTGTCGTTTCTGTTCAAATCGATCATCTTTTAGCATACTTTTCGATCATATTAGCTCACTGAAGTGGTTCCGCGCACGTTCCGCTCTTCTTGTTAGGTACTCTTTTGCGATAATTTAAAACATACATCCCATACAAAGTAAGTCGAATTTTACACTTTTTCGGTCACCGTGAAATATTTTGTCTTGATGTTAACCGACTTTTTATTGACCGTCGCGTCGAGCCCGTTGCGTAAACACCTCGTTTGTGTAGATCAAACCTGTTGCACTTCAAAAACATCGCAAAATAGATTCTGTTTGCAATAATTTTAGCGTTTTCATCTACTTTAGACACTGAATATTTGTCGTTTTGAAGCTCAGTTTGAAATGTTTAAGTTTGTCGTTTTTGTTCAAATCGATCATCGTTTAGCATACTTTTCAATCATATTAGCTCAGTGGAGTAGTTTTGCGCACGCTCCGCTGTTGAAGTAGGTACTCTTTTGCGATATTTTAAAAGATACATCCCATACAAAGTTAGTCGAATTTTACACTTTTTCGGTCACCGTGAAATATTTTGTCTTGATATTAGCCGACTTTATATTGACCGTCGCGTCGAGCCTATTGCGTAGATACCTCGTTTGTGTAGATCAGACCTGTTACACTTCAAAAACATCGCAATATGGATTCTGTTTGCAATAATTTTAGCGTTTTCACCTACTTTAGACACTGAATATTTGTCGTTTTGAAGCTCAGTTTGGAAAGTTTTAGTTTGTCGTTTCTGTTCAAATCGTTCATCGTTTAGCATACTTTTCGATCATATTAGCTCAGTGGAGTAGTTTTGCGCACGCGTCGCTGTTGAAGTAGGTACTCTCCTGCGTTATTTTAAAAGATACATCCCATACAAAGTTAGTCAAATTTTACACTTTTTCAGTCACCGTAAAATATTTTGTCTTGATATTAACCGACTTTATATTGACCGTCGCGTCGAGCCCGTTGCGTAGACACCTCGTTTGTGTAGATCAAACCTGTTGCACTTCAAAAACATCGCAAAATAGATTCTGTTTGCAATAATTTTAGCGTTTTCACCTACTTTAGACACTGAATATTTGTCGTTTTAAAGCTCAGTTTTAAATGTTTAAGTTTGTCGTTTCTGTTCAAATCGATCATCTTTTAGCATACTTTTTGATCATAGTAGCTCATCGAAGTGGTTTTGCGCACGTTTCGCTGTTCTTTTAGGTACTCTTCTGCGATATTTTAAAAGATACATCCCATACAAAGTTAGTCGAATTTTACACTTTTTCGGTCACCGTGAAATATTTTGTCTTAATATTAACCGACTTTATATTGACCGCCGCGTCGAGCCCGTTGCGTAGACACCTTGTTTGTGTAGATTGAACCTTTTGCACTTCAAAAGCGTCGCAATATGGATTCTGTTTGCAATAATTTTAGCGTTTTCACCTACTTTAGACACTGAATATTTGTCGTTTTGAAGCTCAGTTTGAAATGTTTTAGTTTGTCGTTTCTGTTCAAATCGATCATCGTTTAGCATACTTTTCAATCATATTAGCTCAGTGGAGTAGTTTTGCGCACGCTCCGCTGTTGAAGTAGGTACTCTTTTGCGATATTTTAAAAGATACATCCCATACAAAGTTAGTCGAATTTTACACTTTTTCAGTCACCGTGAAATATTTTGTCTTGATATTAACCGACTTTATATTGACCGTCGCGTCGATATCGTCGCTTTGACACATCGTTTGTGTAGATCGGACCTGTTGCACTTCAAAAACATCGCAATATGGATTCTGTTTGCAATAATTTTAGCATTTTCACCTACTTTAGACACTGAATATTTGTCGTTTTGAAGCTCAGTTTGAAATGTTTTAGTTTGTCGTTTCTGTTCAAATCGATCATCTTTTAGCATACTTTTCGATCATATTAGCTCACTGAAGTGGTTCCGCGCACGTTACGCTCTTCTTGTTAGGTACTCTTTTGCGATAATTTAAAACATACATCCCATACAAAGTAAGTCGAATTTTACACTTTTTCGGTCACTGTGAAATATTTTGTCTTGATAGTAACCGACTTTTTATTGACCGTCGCGTCGAGCCCGTTGCGTAAACACCTCGTTTGTGCAGATCAAACCTGTTGCACTTCAAAAACATTGCAAAATAGATTCTGTTTGCAATAATTTTAGCGTTATCACCTACTTTAGACACTGAATATTTGTCGTTTTAAAGCTCAGATTGAAATGTTTTAGTTTGTCGTTTCTGTTCAAATCGATCATCTTTTAGCATACTTTTCGATCAAATTAGCTCAGTGGAGTAGTTTCGCGCACGCTCTGCTGTTGAAGAAGGTACTCTCTGCGATATTTTAAAAGATACATCCCATACAGAGTTAGTCGAATTTTACACTTTTTCAGTCACCGTGAAATATTTTGTCTTGATATTAACCGACTTTATATTGACCGTCGCTTCGATATCGTCGCTTTGACACATCGTTTGTGTAGATCGGACCTGTTGCACTTCAAAAACATTGCAATATGGATTCTGTTTGCAATAATTTTAGCATTTTCACCTACTTTAGACACTGAATATTTGTCGTTTTGAAGCTTAGTTTGAAATGTTTTAGTTTGTCGTTTCTGTTCAAATCGATCATCTTTTAGCATACTTTTCGATCATATTAGCTCACTGAAGTGGTTCCGCGCACGTTCCGCTCTTCTTGTTAGGTACTCTTTTGCGATAATTTAAAACATACATCCCATACAAAGTAAGTCGAATTTTACACTTTTTCGGTCACCGTGAAATATTTTGTCTTGATGTTAACCGACTTTTTATTGACCGTCGCGTCGAGCCCGTTGCGTAAACACCTCGTTTGTGTAGATCAAACCTGTTGCACTTCAAAAACATCGCAAAATAGATTCTGTTTGCAATAATTTTAGCGTTTTCATCTACTTTAGACACTGAATATTTGTCGTTTTGAAGCTCAGTTTGAAATGTTTAAGTTTGTCGTTTTTGTTCAAATCGATCATCGTTTAGCATACTTTTCAATCATATTAGCTCAGTGGAGTAGTTTTGCGCACGCTCCGCTGTTGAAGTAGGTACTCTTTTGCGATATTTTAAAAGATACATCCCATACAAAGTTAGTCGAATTTTACACTTTTTCGGTCACCGTGAAATATTTTGTCTTGATATTAGCCGACTTTATATTGACCGTCGCGTCGAGCCTATTGCGTAGATACCTCGTTTGTGTAGATCAGACCTGTTGCACTTCAAAAACATCGCAATATGGATTCTGTTTGCAATAATTTTAGCGTTTTCACCTACTTTAGACACTGAATATTTGTCGTTTTGAAGCTCAGTTTGGAAAGTTTTAGTTTGTCGTTTCTGTTCAAATCGTTCATCGTTTAGCATACTTTTCGATCATATTAGCTCAGTGGAGTAGTTTTGCGCACGCGTCGCTGTTGAAGTAGGTACTCTCCTGCGTTATTTTAAAAGATACATCCCATACAAAGTTAGTCAAATTTTACACTTTTTCAGTCACCGTAAAATATTTTGTCTTGATATTAACCGACTTTATATTGACCGTCGCGTCGAGCCCGTTGCGTAGACACCTCGTTTGTGTAGATCAAACCTGTTGCACTTCAAAAACATCGCAAAATAGATTCTGTTTGCAATAATTTTAGCGTTTTCACCTACTTTAGACACTGAATATTTGTCGTTTTAAAGCTCAGTTTTAAATGTTTAAGTTTGTCGTTTCTGTTCAAATCGATCATCTTTTAGCATACTTTTTGATCATAGTAGCTCATCGAAGTGGTTTTGCGCACGTTTCGCTGTTCTTTTAGGTACTCTTCTGCGATATTTTAAAAGATACATCCCATACAAAGTTAGTCGAATTTTACACTTTTTCGGTCACCGTGAAATATTTTGTCTTAATATTAACCGACTTTATATTGACCGCCGCGTCGAGCCCGTTGCGTAGACACCTTGTTTGTGTAGATTGAACCTTTTGCACTTCAAAAGCGTCGCAATATGGATTCTGTTTGCAATAATTTTAGCGTTTTCACCTACTTTAGACACTGAATATTTGTCGTTTTGAAGCTCAGTTTGAAATGTTTTAGTTTGTCGTTTCTGTTCAAATCGATCATCGTTTAGCATACTTTTCAATCATATTAGCTCAGTGGAGTAGTTTTGCGCACGCTCCGCTGTTGAAGTAGGTACTCTTTTGCGATATTTTAAAAGATACATCCCATACAAAGTTAGTCGAATTTTACACTTTTTCAGTCACCGTGAAATATTTTGTCTTGATATTAACCGACTTTATATTGACCGTCGCGTCGATATCGTCGCTTTGACACATCGTTTGTGTAGATCGGACCTGTTGCACTTCAAAAACATCGCAATATGGATTCTGTTTGCAATAATTTTAGCATTTTCACCTACTTTAGACACTGAATATTTGTCGTTTTGAAGCTCAGTTTGAAATGTTTTAGTTTGTCGTTTCTGTTCAAATCGATCATCTTTTAGCATACTTTTCGATCATATTAGCTCACTGAAGTGGTTCCGCGCACGTTACGCTCTTCTTGTTAGGTACTCTTTTGCGATAATTTAAAACATACATCCCATACAAAGTAAGTCGAATTTTACACTTTTTCGGTCACTGTGAAATATTTTGTCTTGATAGTAACCGACTTTTTATTGACCGTCGCGTCGAGCCCGTTGCGTAAACACCTCGTTTGTGTAGATCAAACCTGTTGCACTTCCAACACATCGCAATATGGATTCTGTTTGCAATAATTTTGGCGTTTTCACCTACTTTAGACACTGAATATTTGTCGTTTTGAAGCTCAGTTTGAAATGTTTTAGTTTGTCGTTTCTGTTCAAATCGATCATCTTTTAGCATACTTTTCGATCATATTAGCTCACTGAAGTGGTTCCGCGCACGTTCCGCTCTTCTTGTTAGGTACTCTTTTGCGATAATTTAAAACATACATCCCATACAAAGTAAGTCGAATTTTACACTTTTTCGGTCACTGTGAAATATTTTGTCTTGATAGTAACCGACTTTTTATTGACCGTCGCGTCGAGCCCGTTGCGTAAACACCTCGTTTGTGTAGATCAAACCTGTAGCACTTCCAACACATCGCAATATGGATTCTGTTTGCAATAATTTTGGCGTTTTCACCTACTTTAGACACTGAATATTTGTCGTTTTGAAGCTCAGTTTGAAATGTTTTAGTTTGTCGTTTCTGTTCAAATCGATCATCGTTTAGCATACTTTTCGATCATATTAGCTCAATAGAGTAGTTTTGCGCACGCGTCGCTGTTGAAGTAGGTACCCTCCTGCGTTATTTTAAAAGATCCATCCCATACAAAGTTAGTCGAATTTTACACTTTTTCGGTCACCGTGAAATATTTAGTCTTGATATTAACCGACTTTATATTGACCGTCGGGTCACGCCCGTTGCGTAGACACCTCGTTTGTGTAGATTGGACCTGTTGCACTTCAAAAACGTCGCAATATGGATTCTGTTTGCAATAATTTTAGCGTTTTCACCTACTTTAGACACTGAATATTTGTCGTTTTGAAGCTCAGTTTGAAATGTTTTAGTTTGTCGTTTCTGTTTAAATCGATCATCGTTTAGCATACTTTTCGATCATATTAGCTCAGTGGAGTAGTTTTGCGCACGCCTCGCTGTTGAAGTAGGTACTCTCCTGCGTTATTTTAAAAGATACATCCCATACAAAGTTAGTCGAATTTAACACTTTTTCGGTCACCGTGAAATATTTTGTCTTGATATTAGCCGACTTTATATTGACCGTCGCTTCGAGCCCGTTGCGTAGATACCTCGTTTGTGTAAATCAGACCTTTTGCACTTCAAAAGCGTCGCAATATGGATTCTGTTTGCAATAATTTTAGCGTTTTCACCTACTTTAGATACTGAACATTTGTCTTTTTGAAGCTTAGTTTGAAATGTTTTAGTTTGTCGTTTCTGTTCAAATCGATCATCGTTTAGCATACTTTTCGATCATATTAGCTCAGTGGAGTAGTTTTGCTGACGTTTCGCTGTTGAAAAAGGTACTCTCTGCGATATTTTAAACGATACATCCCATACAAAGTTATTCGAATTTTACAAATTTTACACTTTTTCAGTCACCGTGAAATATTTTGTCTTGATATTAACCGACTTTATATTGACCGTCGCGTCGAGCCCGTTGCGTAGACACCTCGTTTGTGCAGATCAAACCTGTTGCACTTCAAAAACATTGCAAAATAGATTCTGTTTGCAATAATTTTAGCGTTATCACCTACTTTAGACACTGAATATTTGTCGTTTTAAAGCTCAGATTGAAATGTTTTAGTTTGTCGTTTCTGTTCAAATCGATCATCTTTTAGCATACTTTTCGATCAAATTAGCTCAGTGGAGTAGTTTCGCGCACGCTCTGCTGTTGAAGTAGGTACTCTCTGCGATATTTTAAAAGATACATCCCATACAGAGTTAGTCGAATTTTACACTTTTTCAGTCACCGTGAAATATTTTGTCTTGATATTAACCGACTTTATATTGACCGTCGCTTCGATATCGTCGCTTTGACACATCGTTTGTGTAGATCGGACCTGTTGCACTTCAAAAACATTGCAATATGGATTCTGTTTGCAATAATTTTAGCATTTTCACCTACTTTAGACACTGAATATTTGTCGTTTTGAAGCTTAGTTTGAAATGTTTTAGTTTGTCGTTTCTGTTCAAATCGATCATCTTTTAGCATACTTTTCGATCATATTAGCTCACTGAAGTGGTTCCGCGCACGTTCCGCTCTTCTTGTTAGGTACTCTTTTGCGATAATTTAAAACATACATCCCATACAAAGTAAGTCGAATTTTACACTTTTTCGGTCACCGTGAAATATTTTGTCTTGATGTTAACCGACTTTTTATTGACCGTCGCGTCGAGCCCGTTGCGTAAACACCTCGTTTGTGTAGATCAAACCTGTTGCACTTCAAAAACATCGCAAAATAGATTCTGTTTGCAATAATTTTAGCGTTTTCATCTACTTTAGACACTGAATATTTGTCGTTTTGAAGCTCAGTTTGAAATGTTTAAGTTTGTCGTTTTTGTTCAAATCGATCATCGTTTAGCATACTTTTCAATCATATTAGCTCAGTGGAGTAGTTTTGCGCACGCTCCGCTGTTGAAGTAGGTACTCTTTTGCGATATTTTAAAAGATACATCCCATACAAAGTTAGTCGAATTTTACACTTTTTCGGTCACCGTGAAATATTTTGTCTTGATATTAGCCGACTTTATATTGACCGTCGCGTCGAGCCTATTGCGTAGATACCTCGTTTGTGTAGATCAGACCTGTTGCACTTCAAAAACATCGCAATATGGATTCTGTTTGCAATAATTTTAGCGTTTTCACCTACTTTAGACACTGAATATTTGTCGTTTTGAAGCTCAGTTTGGAAAGTTTTAGTTTGTCGTTTCTGTTCAAATCGTTCATCGTTTAGCATACTTTTCGATCATATTAGCTCAGTGGAGTAGTTTTGCGCACGCGTCGCTGTTGAAGTAGGTACTCTCCTGCGTTATTTTAAAAGATACATCCCATACAAAGTTAGTCAAATTTTACACTTTTTCAGTCACCGTAAAATATTTTGTCTTGATATTAACCGACTTTATATTGACCGTCGCGTCGAGCCCGTTGCGTAGACACCTCGTTTGTGTAGATCAAACCTGTTGCACTTCAAAAACATCGCAAAATAGATTCTGTTTGCAATAATTTTAGCGTTTTCACCTACTTTAGACACTGAATATTTGTCGTTTTAAAGCTCAGTTTTAAATGTTTAAGTTTGTCGTTTCTGTTCAAATCGATCATCTTTTAGCATACTTTTTGATCATAGTAGCTCATCGAAGTGGTTTTGCGCACGTTTCGCTGTTCTTTTAGGTACTCTTCTGCGATATTTTAAAAGATACATCCCATACAAAGTTAGTCGAATTTTACACTTTTTCGGTCACCGTGAAATATTTTGTCTTAATATTAACCGACTTTATATTGACCGCCGCGTCGAGCCCGTTGCGTAGACACCTTGTTTGTGTAGATTGAACCTTTTGCACTTCAAAAGCGTCGCAATATGGATTCTGTTTGCAATAATTTTAGCGTTTTCACCTACTTTAGACACTGAATATTTGTCGTTTTGAAGCTCAGTTTGGAAAGTTTTTGTTTGTCGTTTCTGTTCAAATCGTTCATCGTTTAGCATACTTTTCGATCATATTAGCTCAGTGGAGTAGTTTTGCGCACGCGTCGCTGTTGAAGTAGGTACTCTCCTGCGTTATTTTAAAAGATACATCCCATACAAAGTTAGTCAAATTTTACACTTTTTCAGTCACCGTAAAATATTTTGTCTTGATATTAACCGACTTTATATTGACCGTCGCGTCGAGCCCGTTGCGTAGACACCTCGTTTGTGTAGATCAAACCTGTTGCACTTCAAAAACATCGCAAAATAGATTCTGTTTGCAATAATTTTAGCGTTTTCACCTACTTTAGACACTGAATATTTGTCGTTTTAAAGCTCAGTTTTAAATGTTTAAGTTTGTCGTTTCTGTTCAAATCGATCATCTTTTAGCATACTTTTTGATCATAGTAGCTCATCGAAGTGGTTTTGCGCACGTTTCGCTGTTCTTTTAGGTACTCTTCTGCGATATTTTAAAAGATACATCCCATACAAAGTTAGTCGAATTTTACACTTTTTCGGTCACCGTGAAATATTTTGTCTTAATATTAACCGACTTTATATTGACCGCCGCGTCGAGCCCGTTGCGTAGACACCTCGTTTGTGTAGATTGAACCTTTTGCACTTCAAAAGCGTCGCAATATGGATTCTGTTTGCAATAATTTTAGCGTTTTCACCTACTTTAGATACTGAACATTTGTCTTTTTGAAGCTTAGTTTGAAATGTTTTAGTTTGTCGTTTCTGTTCAAATCGATCATCGTTTAGCATACTTTTCGATCATATTAGCTCAGTGGAGTAGTTTTGCGGACGTTCCGCTGTTGAAAAAGGTACTCTCTGCGATATTTTAAAAGATACATCCCATACAAAGTTAGTCGAATTTTACAAATTTTACACTTTTTCAGTCACCGTGAAATATTTTGTCTTGATATTAACCGACTTTATATTGACCGTCGCGTCGAGGCCGTTGCGTAGACACCTCGTTTGTGTAGATCAAACCTGTTGCACTTCAAAAACATTGCAAAATAGATTCTGTTTGCAATAATTTTAGCGTTATCACCTACTTTAGACACTGAATATTTGTCGTTTTAAAGCTCAGTTTGAAATGTTTTAGTTTGTCGTTTCTGTTCAAATCGATCATCTTTTAGCATACTTTTCGATCATATTAGCTCAGTGGAGTAGTTTCGCGCACGCTCCGCTGTTGAAAATGGTACTCTCTGCGATATTTTAAAAGATACATCCCATACAAAGTTAGTCGAATTTTACACTTTTTCAGTCACCGTGAAATATTTTGTCTTGATATTAACCGACTTTATATTGACCGTCGCGTCGATATCGTCGCTTTGACACATCGTTTGTGTAGATCGGACCTGTTGCACTTCAAAAACATCGCAATATGGATTCTGTTTGCAATAATTTTAGCATTTTCACCTACTTTAGACACTGAATATTTGTCGTTTTGAAGCTCAGTTTGAAATGTTTTAGTTTGTCGTTTCTGTTCAAATCGATCATCTTTTAGCATACTTTTCGATCATATTAGCTCACTGAAGTGGTTCCGCGCACGTTCCGCTCTTCTTGTTAGGTACTCTTTTGCGATAATTTAAAACATACATCCCATACAAAGTAAGTCGAATTTTACACTTTTTCGGTCACTGTGAAATATTTTGTCTTGATAGTAACCGACTTTTTATTGACCGTCGCGTCGAGCCCGTTGCGTAAACACCTCGTTTGTGTAGATCAAACCTGTTGCACTTCCAACACATCGCAATATGGATTCTGTTTGCAATAATTTTGGCGTTTTCACCTACTTTAGACACTGAATATTTGTCGTTTTGAAGCTCAGTTTGAAATGTTTTAGTTTGTCGTTTCTGTTCAAATCGATCATCGTTTAGCATACTTTTCGATCATATTAGCTCAATAGAGTAGTTTTGCGCACGCGTCGCTGTTGAAGTAGGTACCCTCCTGCGTTATTTGAAAAGATCCATCCCATACAAAGTTAGTCGAATTTTACACTTTTTCGGTCACCGTGAAATATTTAGTCTTGATATTAACCGACTTTATATTGACCGTCGGGTCACGCCCGTTGCGTAGACACCTCGTTTGTGTAGATTGCACCTGTTGCACTTCAAAAACGTCGCAATATGGATTCTGTTTGCAATAATTTTAGCGTTTTCACCTACTTTAGACACTGAATATTTGTCGTTTTGAAGTTTAGTTTGAAATGTTTAAGTTTGTCGTTTCTGTTCAAATCGATCATCGTTTAGCTTACTTTTCAATCATATTGGCTCAGTGGAGTAGTTTTGCGCACGCTCCGCTGTTGAAGTAGGTACTCTTTTGCGATATTTTAAAAGATACATCCCATACAAAGTTAGTCGAATTATACACTTTTTCGGTCACCGTGAAATATTTTGTCTTGATATTAACCGACTTTATATTGACCGTCGCGTCGATATCGTCGCTTTGACACCTCGTTTGTGTAGATCGGACCTGTTGCACTTCAAAAACATCGCAATATAATAATCTTTATTAATAATAATAATAATCGTTATTGAAATTCCAAATTTACATATGTAAGGGTTTGGTACAGCTTCTTTTAAGTTTAAAAAAAACCTGTGTTAGAAGAGTACCCTCTTCTCTGTGGTATTATGAAAGTAAATCAATATAAAATCAGCAAATTAAATTAGTCAGTTATGGTGGTGAATGAAGTGTGTGTGTGTGTGTGTGTGTGTGTGTGTGTGTGTGTGTGTGTGTGTGTGTGTGTGTGTGTGTGTGTGTGTGTGTATGTGTATGTGTGTGTGTGTGTGTGCGTGTGTATGTATACATAAGGAGTGGATTCGTGTGCGTGCGAGTGTGGTATATGGTATAGTTAATTTGATAAAAGTGCGGTATGGTAATTAGATAAATAATAAAAGTGGAATAATGCTAATACTAGCAGGCAAAGGATAACAAAAGTTCCGTTTCCGTGTAAGACAGTGTTTTCAGATATGCTGTTGTTGCCTTTTTGCATTCTTGTACAGATTTTGTGTATATTTTAATTTTACGGTGAATTTTATTGTATATTCTAACTGATTGGCTGTTGAATTGTATTGAGGCAAATTTCGTACGAGTCCATGGCTGAACAAGTACCGATTGCTTATTTCGTTTTTTTACGATGATAGGATCTACTACGATACTTTTGTGGATTCTTAGTACACATTGCAGAATATATAACTGTCTTACACTTAAAACATTGGCCTCAGAGTACAATTTGATCGTTTCACAGATTTTCTTTTTTTTTAACATAACCTTCAGAATAAGTCTTTGTGCCCTTTCAACATTAATGAAGCTAGTTTTAAAAGTGCCGCCCCAGATAGAAATACAGTACAGTAAGATGGATTGCACTAGTGTAGTATATATATATGTAATTCGTTTTTTATCTGTAATTTCCCTTAAGTATCTGAATAACCATATTAGTTTTCTAGTACGGTTATCAACTAGCTCAAGGTGGGGCTGCCATGATACATGCTGATCTAAAATAATGCCTAAGTACTTGGTAAAAGTAACCTTTTTTAGTTGACTGCAATTACAAGTGTTGTCAGTATTGCAACAATAATGAGCTTTTAGGGTTAGTTGAGGACTGGGTTGTGAAGACTCTCTTATTGAAAAAGCAATGTTATTTGTTTTAGCAGTGTTAAGGGAGAGTAAATTTAAGTTCAGCCATTTAATAACTTCACGAAGGCCCACTTCGGCATGCTTGTGTACATCCAACCAGGTTTCACCTTCAAAGAGAATGGCTGTGTCATCGGCGTATGAAAAGACTTTTCCACGTGTCAACCCTAGTTCAGTTAGGTCATTTATATAGGCAAGGAAAAGTGTTGGGCCTAGTACACTTCCTTGTGGAATGCCAAAATGTGAAGTTTTTAGATCAGAGCTGTATAGCTCATCGCCTAATTTTACACATTGTGTTCTATTATTTAGATAATCCTCAATTAGGTCATAAAAAGAGCCCCTAATGCCCATTTTAAAAAGTTTTTGTAGAAGGGTGGGGACAGAGACGGTATCAAAAGCTTTTTTAAGAACAAGGAAAATACAAATAGCCTTCTTTTTTGTATCTAAATGCTCAATAATATTTTTTGTGAGGTCGTGAATTGCATCTTCCGTACTAATACCCTCGCGAAAGCCGTACTGAGACTGGGAAAGCAGATTATTTGATGTAAAGAAATTAATTAAGCGTTTATTTATAAGTTTTTCTATTATTTTGGACATAACTGTGAGGACTGAGATTGGTCTGTAGTTGTTTATGTCGCCTCTGTCCCCATCCTTAAATATCGGGTGAATAATTGACTGCTTAAGTTGTGATATGAATACGCCTTTTTGAAAACACAAGGAACTTAGATGGGTGATGATAGGTGACAATTCCTTTTTAGCAATTTTCACTAAATCGGTTGGTATTCCGTCTTTTCCAGTAGCTGAACCTGATTTTAATTTACATATTATGGACTCTACTTCCGACAACTCCGGAAGGATAACTCCTATTGAGTTTACTAGTGCAGGCAGCGAAGAAAGGTACGATTGATAATGAAGCGAGTTTCTTATAATTTTGTTTGCAAGGTCTTGGCCTATATATGTATATGTATATAATATGGATTCTGTTTGCAATAATTTTAGCGTTTTCACCTACTTTAGACACTGAATATTTGTCGTTTTGAAGCTCAGTTTGAAATGTTTTAGTTTATCGTTTCTGTTTAAATCGATCATCGTTTAGCATACTTTTCGATCATGTTAGCTCAATGGAGTAGTTAAGCGCACGCGTCACTGTTGAAGTAGGTACCCTCCTGCGTTATTTTAAAAGATACATCCCATACAAAGTAAGTCGAATTTTACACTTTTTCGGTCACCGTGAAATATTTTGTCTTGATATTAACCGACTTTTTATTGACCGTCGCGTCGAGTCCGTTGCGTAGACACCTCGTTTGTGTAGATCAGACCTGTTGCACTTCAAAAACATCGCAATATGGATTCTATTTGCAATAATTTTAGCGTTTTCACCTACTTTCGACACTGAATATTTGTCGTTTTGAAGCTCAGTTTGAAATGTTTTAGTTTATCGTTTCTGTTCAAATCGATCATCGTTTAGCATACTTTTCGATCATATTAGCTCAGTGGAGTAGTTTTGCGCACGCGTCGCTGTTGAAGTAGGTATCCTCCTGCGTTATTTTAAAAGATACATCCCATACAAAGTAAGTCGAATTTTACACTTTTTCGGTCACCGTGAAATATTTTGTCTCGATATTAACCGACTTTATATTGACCGTCGCGTCGATATCGTCGCTTTGACACCTCGTTTGTGTAGATCAAACCTGTTGCACTTCAAAAACATCGCAAAATAGATTCTGTTTGCAATAATTTTAGCGTTTTCACCTACTTTCGACACTGAATATTTGTCGTTTTGAAGCTCAGTTTGAAATGTTTTAGTTTGTCGTTTCTGTTCAAATCGATCATCTTTTAGCATACTTTTCGATCATATTAGCTCAGTGGAGTAGTTTCGCGCACGCTCCGCTGTTCTTGTCTTGATATTAGCCGACTTTATAGTGACCGTCGCGTCGAGCCTTTTGCGTAGATACCGCGTTTGTGTAGATCAGACCTGTTGCACTTCAAAAACATCGCAATATGGATTCTGTTTGCAATAAGTTTAGCGTTTTCACCCACTTTAGACACTGAATATTTGTCGTTTTGAAGCTCAGTTTGAAATGTTTTAGTTTGTCGTTTCTGTTCAAATCGATCATCGTTTAGCATACTTTTCGATCATATTAGCTCATTGGAGTAGTTTTGCGCACGCGTCGCTGTTGAAGTAGGTACTCTCCTGCGTTATATTTAAAGATACATCCCATACAAAGTTAGTCGAATTTAACACTTTTTCGGTCACCGTGAAATATTTTGTCTTGATATTAACCGACTTTATATTGACCGTCGCGTCGAGCCCGTTGCGTAGACACCTCGTTTGTGTAGATCAAACCTGTTGCACTTCAAAAACATCGCAAAATAGATTCTGTTTGCAATAATTTTAGCGTTTTCACCTACTTTAGACACTGAATATTTGTCGTTTTAAAGCTCAGTTTGAAATGTTTTAGTTTGTCGTTTCTGTTCAAATCGATCATCTTTTAGCATACTTTTCGATCATATTAGCTCAGTGGAGTAGTTTCGCGCACGCTCCGCTGTTGAAAATGGTACTCTCTGCGATATTTTAAAAGATACATCCCATACAAAGTTAGTCGAATTTTACACTTTTTCAGTCACCGTGAAATATTTTGTCTTGATATTAACCGACTTTATATTGACCGTCGCGTCGATATCGTCGCTTTGACAAATCGTTTGTGTAGATCGGACCTGTTGCATTTCAAAAACATCGCAATATGGATTCTGTTTGCAATAATTTTAGCATTTTCACCTACTTTAGACACTGAATATTTGTCGTTTTAAAGCTTAGTTTGAAATGTTTTAGTTTGTCGTTTCTGTTCAAATCGATCATCTTTTAGCATACTTTTCGATCATATTAGCTCACTGAAGTGGTTTCGCGCACGTTCCGCTCTTCTTGTTAGGTACTCTTTTGCGATTATTTAAAACATACATCCCATACAAAGTAAGTCGAATTTTACACTTTTTCGGTCACCGTGAAATATTTTGTCTTGATATTAACCGACTTTTTATTGACCGTCGCGTCGAGCCCGTTGCGTAAACACCTCGTTTGTGTAGATCAAACCTGTTGCACTTCAAAAACATCGCAAAATAGATTCTGTTTGCAATAATTTTAGCGTTATCACCTACTTTAGACACTGAATATTTGTCGTTTTAAAGCTCAGTTTGAAATGTTTAGTTTGTCGTTTCTGTTCTAATCGATCATCTTTTAGCATACTTTCCGATCATATTAGCTCAGTGGAGTAGTTTCGCGCACGCTTCGCTGTTGAAAATGGTACTCTCTGCGATATTTTAAAAGATACATCCCATACAAAGTTAGTCGAATTTTACACTTTTTCAGTCACCGTGAAATATTTTGTCTTGATATTAACCGACTTTATATTGACCGTCGCGTCGATATCGTCGCTTTGACACATCGTTTGTGTAGATCGGACCTGTTGCACTTCAAAAACATCGCAATATGGATTCTGTTTGCAATAAGTTTAGCGTTTTCACCTACGTTAGACACTGAATATTTGTCGTTTTGAAGCTCAGTTTGAAATGTTTTAGTTTGTCGTTTCTGTTCAAATTGATCATCGTTTAGCATACTTTTCGATCATATTAGCTCAGTGGAGTAGTTTTGCGCACGCGTCGCTGTTGAAGTAGGTACCCTCCTGCGTTATTTTAAAAGATTCATCCCATACAAAGTAAGTCGAATTTTACACTTTTTCGGTCACCGTGAAATATTTTGTCTTGATATTAACCGACTTTTTATTGACCGTCGCGTCGAGCCCGTTGCGTAGACACCACAATTGTGTAGATCAAACCTGTTGCACTTCAAAAACATCGCAATATGGATTCTGTTTGCAATAATTTTAGCGTTTTCACCTACTTTAGACACTGAATATTTGTCGTTTTGAAGCTCAGTTTGAAATGTTTTAGTTTGTCGTTTCTGTTCAAATCGATCATCGTTTAGCATACTTTTCAATCATATTAGCTCAATGGAGTAGTTTTGCGCACGCGTCGCTGTTGAAGTAGGTACTCTTTTGCGATATTTTAAAAGATACATCCCATACAAAGTTAGTCGAATTTTACAAATTTTACACTTTTTCAGTCACCGTGAAATATTTTGTCTTGATATTAACCGACTTTTTATTGACCGTCGCGTCGAGCCCGTTGCGTAAACACCTCGTTTGTGTAGATCAAACCTGTTGCACTTCAAACACATCGCAATATGGATTCTGTTTGCAATAATTTTAGCGTTTTCACCTACTTTAGACACTGAATATTTGTCGTTTTGAAGCTCAGTTTGAAATGTTTTAGTTTGTCGTTTCTGTTCAAATCGATCATCGTTTAGCATACTTTTCGATCATATTAGCTCAATGGAGTAGTTTTGCGCACGCGTCGCTGTTGAAGTAGGTACCCTCCTGCGTTATTTTAAAAGATACATCCCATACAAAGTTAGTCGAATTTTACAAATTTTACACTTTTTCAGTCACCGTGAAATATTTTGTCTTGATATTAACCGACTTTATATTGACCGTCGCGTCGAGCCCGTTGCGTAGACACCTCGTTTGTGTAGATCAAACCTGTTGCACTTCAAAAACATCGCAAAATAGATTCTGTTTGCAATAATTTTAGCGTTTTCACCTACTTTAGACACTGAATATTTGTCGTTTTAAAGCTCAGTTTGAAATGTTTTAGTTTGTCGTTTCTGTTCAAATCGATCATCTTTTAGCATACTTTTCGATCATATTAGCTCAGTGGAGTAGTTTCGCGCACGCTCCGCTGTTGAAAATGGTACTCTCTGCGATATTTTAAAAGATACATCCCATACAAAGTTAGTCGAATTTTACACTTTTTCAGTCACCGTGAAATATTTTGTCTTGATATTAACCGACTTTATATTGACCGTCGCGTCGATATCGTCGCTTTGACAAATCGTTTGTGTAGATCGGACCTGTTGCATTTCAAAAACATCGCAATATGGATTCTGTTTGCAATAATTTTAGCATTTTCACCTACTTTAGACACTGAATATTTGTCGTTTTAAAGCTTAGTTTGAAATGTTTTAGTTTGTCGTTTCTGTTCAAATCGATCATCTTTTAGCATACTTTTCGATCATATTAGCTCACTGAAGTGGTTCCGCGCACGTTCCGCTCTTCTTGTTAGGTACTCTTTTGCGATTATTTAAAACATACATCCCATACAAAGTAAGTCGAATTTTACACTTTTTCGGTCACCGTGAAATATTTTGTCTTGATATTAACCGACTTTTTATTGACCGTCGCGTCGAGCCCGTTGCGTAAACACCTCGTTTGTGTAGATCAAACCTGTTGCACTTCAAAAACATCGCAAAATAGATTCTGTTTGCAATAATTTTAGCGTTATCACCTACTTTAGACACTGAATATTTGTCGTTTTAAAGCTCAGTTTGAAATGTTTAGTTTGTCGTTTCTGTTCAAATCGATCATCTTTTAGCATACTTTTCGATCATATTAGCTCAGTGGAGTAGTTTCGCGCACGCTTCGCTGTTAAAAATGGTACTCTCTGCGATATTTTAAAAGATACATCCCATACAAAGTTAGTCGAATTTTACACTTTTTCAGTCACCGTGAAATATTTTGTCTTGATATTAACCGACTTTATATTGACCGTCGCGTCGATATCGTCGCTTTGACACATCGTTTGTGTAGATCGGACCTGTTGCACTTCAAAAACATCGCAATATGGATTCTGTTTGCAATAAGTTTAGCGTTTTCACCTACGTTAGACACTGAATATTTGTCGTTTTGAAGCTCAGTTTGAAATGTTTTAGTTTGTCGTTTCTGTTCAAATCGATCATAGTTTAGCATACTTTTCGATCATATTAGCTCAGTGGAGTAGTTTTGCGCACGCGTCGCTGTTGAAGTAGGTACCCTCCTGCGTTATTTTAAAAGATTCATCCCATACAAAGTAAGTCGAATTTTACACTTTTTCGGTCACCGTGAAATATTTTGTCTTGATATTAACCGACTTTTTATTGACCGTCGCGTCGAGCCCGTTGCGTTGACACCACAATTGTGTAGATCGAACCTGTTGCACTTCAAACACATCGCAATATGGATTCTGTTTGCAATAATTTTAGCGTTTTCACCTACTTTAGACACTGAATATTTGTCGTTTTGAAGCTCAGTTTGAAAAGTTTTAGTTTGTCGTTTCTGTTCAAATCGATCATCTTTTAGCATACTTTTCGATCATATTAGCTCAATAAATTGGTTTTGCGAACGTTCCGCTGTTCTTGTTAGTACTCTTTTGCGATAATTTTAAAGATACATCCCATACAAAGTTAGTCGAATTTTACACTTTTTCAGTCACCGCGAAATATTTTGTCTTGATATTAGCCGACTTTATATTGACCGTCGGGTCACGCCCGTTGCGTAGACACCTCGTTTGTGTAGATTGAACCTGTTGCACTTCAAAAACCTCGCAATATGGATTCTGTTTGCAATAATTTTAGCGTTTTCACCTACTTTAGACACTGAATATTTAATTTTGTCGTTTTGAAGTTTAGTTTGAAATGTTAAAGTTTGTCGTTTCTGTTCAAATCGATCATCGTTTAGCTTACTTTTCAATCATATTAGCTCAGTGGAGTAGTTTTGCGCACGCGTCGCTGTTGAAGTAGGTACTCTTCTGCGTTATTTTAAAAGATACATCCCAAACAAAGTTAGTCGAATTTTACACTTTTTCGGTCACCGTGAAATACTTTGTCTTGATATTAACCGACTTTATATTGACCGTCGGGTCACGCCCGTTGCGTAGACACCTCGTTTGTGTAGATCAAACCTGTTGCACTTCAAAAACATCGCAAAATAGATTCTGTTTGCAATAATTTTAGTGTTTTCACCTACTTTAGACATTGAATATTTGTCGTTTTGAAGCTCAGTTTGAAATGTTTTAGTTTGTCGTTTCTGTTCAAATCGATCATCTTTTAGCATACTTTTCGATCATATTAGCTCACCGGAGTGTTTTTGCGCACGCTCCGCTTTTAAAATAGGTACTCCTTTGCGTTAATTTAAAAGATACATCCCATACAAAGTTAGTCGAATTTAACACTTTTTCGGTCACCGTGAAATATTTTGTCTTGATATTAGCCGACTTTATATTGACCGTCGCGTCGAGCCCGTTGCGTAGATACCTCGTTTGTGTAGATCAGACCTGTTGCACTTCAAAAACATCGAAATATGGATTCTGTTTGCAATAAGTTTAGCGTTTTCACCTACTTTAAACACTGAATATTTGTCGTTTTGAAGCTCAGTTTGAAATGTTTTAGTTTGTCGTTTCTGTTCAAATCGATCATCGTTTAGCATACTTTTCGATCATATTAGCTCAGTGGAGTAGTTTTGCGCACGCGTCGCTGTTGAAGTAGGTACTCTCCTGCGTTATTTTAAAAGATACATCCCATACAAAGTTAGTCGAATTTTACACTTTTTCAGTCACAGTGAAATATTTTGTCTTGATATTAACCGACTTTATATTGACCGTCGCGTCGAGCCCGTTGCGTAAACACCTCGTTTGTGTAGATCGGACCTGTTGCACTTCAAAAACATCGCAATATGGATTCTGTTTGCAATAATTTTTGCATTTTCACCTACTTTAGACACTGAATATTTGTCGTTTTGAAGCTTAGTTCGAAATGTTTTAGTTTGTCGTTTCTGTTCAAATCGATCATCGTTTAGCATACTTTTCGATCATATTAGCTCAATGAAGTGGTTCTGCGAACGTTCCGCTGTTCTTGTAAGTACTCTTTTGCGATATTTTAAAAGATACATCCCATACAATGTAAGTCGAATTTTACACTTTTTCGGTCACCGTGAAATATTTTGTCTTGATATTAACCGACTTTTTATTGACCGTCGCGTCGAGCCCGTTGCGTAAACACCTCGTTTGTGTAGATCAGTCCTGTTGCACTTCAAAAACATCGCAATATGGATTCTGTTTGCAATAATTTTAGCGTTTTCACCTACTTTAGGCACTGAATATTTGTCGTTTTGAAGCTTAGTTTAAAATGTTTTAGTTTGTCGTTTCTGTTCAAATCGATCATCTTTTAGCATACTTTTCGATCATATTAGCTCAATGAAGTGGTTCTGCGAACGTTCCGCTGTTCTTGTAAGTTCTCTTTTGCGATATTTTAAAAGATACATCCCATACAATGTTAGTCGAATTTTACACTTTTTCGGTCACCGTGAAATATTTTGTCTTGATATTAGCCGACTTTATATTGACCGTCGCGTCGATATCGGTGCTTTGACACCTCGTTTGTGTAGATCGGACCTGTTGCACTTCAAAAACATCGCAATATGGATTCTGTTTGCAATAATTTTAGCGTTTTCACCTTTTTTAGATACTGAATATTTGTCGTTTTGAAGCTCAGTTTGAAATGTTTTAGTTTGTCGTTTCTGTTCAAATCGATCATCTTTTAGCATACTTTCTGATCATATTAGCTCACCGAAGTGGTTCTGCGAACGTTCCGCTGTTCTTGTAAGTACTTTTTCTGCGATATTTTAAAAGATACATCCTATACAAAGTTAGTCGAATTTTACACTTTTTCGGTCACCATGAAATATTTTGTCTTGATATTAACCGACTTTATATTGACCGTCGCGTCGAGCCCGTTGCGTAGACAACTCGTTTGTGTAGATCAAACCTGTTGTTTCTGTTCAAATCGATCATCTTTTAGCATATTTTTCGATCGTATTAGCTTAATGAAGTGGTTTTGCGCACGCTCCGCTGTTGAAATAGGTACTCTCCTGCGTTATTTTAAAAGATACATCCCATACAAAGTTAGTCGAATTTAACACTTTTTCGGTCACCGTGAAATATTTTGTCTTGATATTAACCGACTTTATATTGACCATCGCGTCGAGCCCGTTGCGTAGACACCTCGTTTGTGTAGATCAGACCTGTTGCACTTCAAAACCATCGCAATATGGATTCTGTTTGCAATAATTTTAGCGTTTTCACCTACTTTAGACACTGAATATTTGTCGTTTTGAAGCTCAGTTTGAAATGTTTTAGTTTGTCGTTTCTGTTCAAATCGATCATCGTTTAGCATACTTTTCGATCATATTAGCTCACTGGATTAGTTTTGCGGACGCTCCGCTGTTGAAAAAGGTACTCTCTGCGATATTTTAAAAGATACATCCCATACAAAGTTAGTCGAATTTTACACTTTTTCGGTCACCGTGAAATATTTTGTCTTGATATTAACCGACTTTATATTGACTGTCGCGTAGATATCGTCGCTTTGACACCTCGTTTGTATAGATCGGACCTGTTGCACTTCAAAAACATCGCAATATGGATTCTGTTTGCAATAATTTTAGCGTTTTCACCTACTTTAGGCACTGAATATTTGTCGTTTTGAAGCTTAGTTTGAAATGTTTTAGTTTGTCGTTTCTGTTCAAATCGATCATCTTTGAGCATACTTTTCGATCATATTAGCTCAATGAAGTGGTTCTGCGAACGTTCCGCTGTTCTTGTAAGTTCTCTTTTGCGATATTTTAAAAGATACATCCCATACAATGTTAGTCGAATTTTACACTTTTTCGGTCACCGTGAAATATTTTGTCTTGATATTAACCGACTTTATATTGACCGTCGCGTCGATATCGGTGCTTTGACACCTCGTTTGTGTAGATCGGACCTGTTGCACTTCAAAAACATCGCAATATGGATTCTGTTTGCAATAATTTTAGCGTTTTCACCTTTTTTAGATACTGAATATTTGTCGTTTTGAAGCTCAGTTTGAAATGTTTTAGTTTGTCGTTTCTGTTCAATTCGATCATCGTTTAGCATACTTTTCGATCATATTAGCTCAGTGAAGTAGTTTTGCGCACGCTCCGCTGTTGTAAATGGTACTCTCTGCGATATTTTAAAAGATACATCCCATACAAAAATAGTCGAATTTTACACTTTTTCGGTCACCGTGAAATATTTTGTCTTGATATTAACCGACTTTATATTGACCGTCGCGTCGAGCCCGTTGCGTAAACACCTCGTTTGTGTAGATCAGACCTGTTGCACTTCAAAAACATCGCAATATGGATTCTGTTTGCAATAATTTTAGCGTTTTCACCTACTTTCGACACTGAATATTTGTCGTTTTGAAGCTCAGTTTGAAATGTTTTAGTTTGTCGTTTCTGTTCAAATCGATCATCGTTTAGCATACTTTTCGATCATATTAGCTCAGTGGAGTAGTTTTGCGCACGCGTTGCTGTAGAAAAAGGTACTCTCCTGCGTTATTATAAAAGATACACCCCATACAAAGTAAGTCGAATTTTACACTTTTTCGGTCACCGTGAAATATTTTGTCTTGATATTAACCGACTTTTTATTGACCGTCGCGTCGAGCCCGTTGCGTAGACACCTCGTTTGTGTAGATCAAACCTGTTGCACTTCAAAAACATCGCAAAATAGATTCTGTTTGCAATAATTTTAGCGTTTTCACCTACTTTCGACACTGAATATTTGTCGTTTTGAAGCTCAGTTTGAAATGTTTTAGTTTGTCGTTTCTGTTCAAATCGATCATCGTTTAGCAAACTTTTCGATCATATTAGCTCAGTCGAGTAGTTTTGCGCACGCTCCGCTGTTGAAAAAGGTACTCTCTGCGATATTTTAAAAGATACATCCCATACAAAGTTAGTCGAATTTTACACTTTTTCAGTCACCGTGAAATATTTTGTCTTGATATTTACCTACTTTATATTGACCGTCGCGTCGATATCGTCGCTTTGACACCTCGTTTGTGTAGATCGGACCTGTTGCACTTCAAAAACATCGCAATATGGATTCTGTTTGCAATAATTTTAGCATTTTCACCTACTTCAGACACTGAATATTTGTCGTTTTTAAGCTCAGTTTTAAAAGTTTTAGTTTGTCGTTTCTGTTCAAATCGATCATCTTTTAGCATACTTTTTGAACATATTAGCTCATCGAATTGGTTCTGCGCACGTTCCGCTGTTCTATTTTGTACTCCTTTGCGTTAATTTAAAAGATACATCCCATACAAAGTTAGTCGAATTTAACACTTTTTCGGTCACCGTGAAATATTTTGTCTTGATATTAACCGACTTTATATTGACCGTCGCGTCGAGCCCGTTGCGTTGACACCTCATTTGTGTAGATTGGACCTGTTGCACTTCAAATACGTCACAATATGGATTCTGTTTGCAATGATTTTAGCGTTTTCACCTACTTTAGACACTGAATATTTGTCGTTTTGAAGCTTAGTTTGAAATGTTTTAGTTTGTCGTTTCTGTTCAAATCGATCATCGTTTAGCATACTTTTCGATCATATTAGCTCAATGAAGTGGTTCTGCGAACGTTCCGCTGTTCATGTAAGTACACTTTTGCGATATTTTAAAAGATACATCCCATACAAAGTTAGTCGAATTTTACACTTTTTCGGTCACCATGAAATATTTTGTCTTGATATTAACCGACTTTTTATTGACCGTCGCGTCGAGCCCGTTGCGTAAACACCTCGTTTGTGTAGATCAGTCCTGTTGCACTTCAAAAACATCGCAATATGGATTCTGTTTGCAATAATTTTAGCGTTTTCACCTACTTTCGACACTGAATATTTGTCGTTTTGAAGCTCAGTTTGAAATGTTTTAGTTTGTCGTTTCTGTTCAAATCGATCATCGTTTAGCATACTTTTCGATCATATTAGCTCAGTGGAGTAGTTTTGCGCACGCGTCGCTGTTGAAGTAGGTACTCTTCTGCGTTATTTTAAAAGATACAACCCATACAATGTTAGTCGAATTTTACACTTTATCGGTCACCGTGAAATATTTTGTCTTGATATTAACCGACTTTATATTGACCGTCGCGTCAAACCCGTTGCGTAGACACCTCGTTTGTGTAGATTGGACCTGTTGCTTTTCGAAAACGTCGCAATATGGATTCTGTTTGCAATAATTTTAGCGTTTTCACCTACTTTAGACACTGAACATTTGTCTTTTTGAAGCTTAGTTTGAAATGTTTTAGTTTGTCGTTTCTGTTCAAATCGATCATCGTTTAGCATTTTTTTCGATCATATTACTTCAGTGGAGTAGTTTTGCGGACGCTCCGCTGTAAAAAAAGGTACTCTCTGCGATATTTTATAAGATACATCCTATACAAAGTTAGTCGAATTTTACACTTTTTCGGTCACCGTGAAATATTTTGTCTTGATATTAACCTACTTTATATTGACCGTCGCGTCGATATCGTCGCTTTGACACCTCGTTTGTGTAGATCGGACCTGTTGCACTTCAAAAACATCGCAATATGGATTCTGTTTGCAATAATTTTAGCGTTTTCACCTACTTTAGACACTGAATATTTGTCGTTTTGAAGCTTAGTTTGAAATGTTTTAGTTTGTCGTTTCTGTTCAAATCGATCATCTTTGAGCATACTTTTCGATCATATTAGCTCACTAAAGTGGTTCTGCGAACGTTCCGCTGTTCTTGTAAGTTCTCTTTTGCGATATTTTAAAAGATACATCCCATACAAAGTTAGTCGAATTTTACACTTTTTCGGTCACCGTGAAATATTTTGTCTTGATATTAACCGACTTTATATTGACCGTCGCGTCGAGCCCGTTGCGTAGACACCTCGTTTGTGTGGGTACGTATTATAATACCGAAAGTTCATAATACCTACAAATGAAAAACCTACGCTTGAAACGTCGAAAATCATAATACCGAACGAATGAAATACCTATACTCGATATACCGAAGCTCAATATGCCGAATTTCAAATAACCGAAAGTTCAAAATCCCGAAAGTCCGAAATCCCGAAAGTTTGAAATACCGAAGGTTTATATCCCGAATATTTATAATCCCGAAGATTAATATACCTATAGTTAGTATACCGAAGTTCAAAATCCCGAAAGTAAGATTAACTTTGCGGTAGGCATGCAGCATGCAGCATGCAAGCAATCAAGCAGGCATGCAGCATGCAAGCAATCAAGCAGGCATGCAGCATGCAAGCAATCAAGTAGGCATGCAGCATGCAAACAATCAAGCAAGCAGGCATGCATGCATGTAGCAAGCAGGCATGCAGCATGCAAGCAATCAAACAGGCATGCATGTAGCAGCAAGCATAGGTTTTGCTCTTCTCCGGCGCTGCGGAAAGTGCAGCCCTTTCGCCTTAGCGTAGCGAATCTCAGGCACCCACGCTCGCCTCCGCAGCTTCGGCTTGCTGGTCGCCTTCGGCGACCAGCCTCAGCCGCTCCAGCTCGCACGGGAGCCTGAGATTTGCTACAGCGGGCGAGGGCTGCTCTCCCTCCGCGCCTCCGGCTTTTGTTACACTCTAGTATCGGGCAGACTAGTACCACGGCGAAGGACCACGGCGATTTGGGGTCAATCAAAATCGGTATATTAAACTTTCGGTCATATAAACAGTCGGTATATTGAACTTCGGTCATATTTACAGTCGGTATTTTAAAATTCGGCATTTTAGTATTCGGCATTCCAATCATAGGTTTTTTAAGATTCGGTATTTAGAATTTTCGGGATTTCAAACTTTCGGTATTTAGAACTTTCGATCATATAAACATTCGGCATTCTAAAATTCGGCCTTCCGTTCGTAGGGCTTATGAAATTCGGTATTTTGAAATTCGGTATTGTAATACGTACCCACCCGTTTGTGTAGATCAGACCTGTTGCACTTCAATAACATCGCAATATGGATTCTGTTTGCAATAATTTTAGCGTTTTCACCTACTTTCGACACTGAATATTTGTCGTTTTGAAGCTCAGTTTGAAATGTTTTAGTTTGTCGTTTCTGTTCAAATCGATCATCTTTTAGCATACTTTTCGATCATATTAGCTCAGTAGAGTAGTTTTGCGCACGCGTCGCTGTTGAAGTAGGGGTACCCTCCTGCGTTATTTTAAAAGATACATCCCATACAAAGTAAGTCGAATTTTACACTTTTTCGGTCACCGTGAAATATTTTGTCTTGATATTAACCGACTTTTTATTGACCGTCGCGTCGAGCCCGTTGCGTAGACACCTTGTTTGTGTAGATCAGACCTGTTGCACTTCAAAAACATTGCAATATGGATTCTGTTTGCAATAATTTTAGCGTATTTCACCTACTTTCGACACTGAATATTTGTCGTTTTGAAGCTCAGTTTGAAATGTTTTAGTTTGTCGTTTCTGTTCCAATCGATCATCGTTTAGCATACTTTTCGATCATATTAGCTCAGTGGAGTAGTTTTGCGCACGCGTCGCTGTAGAAAAAGGTACCCTCCTGCGTTATTATAAAAGATACATCCCATACAAAGTAAGTCGAATTTTACACTTTTTCGGTCACCGTGAAATATTTTGTCTTGATATTAACCGACATTTTATTGACCGTCGCGTCGAGCCCGTTGCGTAGACACCTCGTTTGTGTAGATCAAACCTGTTGCACTTCAAAAACATCGCAAAATAGATTCTGTTTGCAATAATTTTAGCGTTTTCACCTACTTTCGACACTGAATATTTGTCGTTTTGAAGCTCAGTTTGAAATGTTTTAGTTTGTCGTTTCTGTTCAAATCGATCATCGTTTAGCAAACTTTTCGATCATATTAGCTCAGTCGAGTAGTTTTGCGCACGCTCCGCTGTTGAAAAAGGTACTCTCTGCGATATTTTAAAAGATACATCCCATACAAAGTTAGTCGAATTTTACACTTTTTCAGTCACCGTGAAATATTTTGTCTTGATATTTACCTACTTTATATTGACCGTCGCGTCGATATCGTCCGTAGATCGGACCTGTTGCACTTCAAAAACATCGCAATATGGATTCTGTTTGCAATAATTTTAGCATTTTCACCTACTTCAGACACTGAATATTTGTCGTTTTGAAGCTTAGTTTGAAATGTTTTAGTTTGTCGTTTCTGTTCAAATCGATCATCTTTGAGCATACTTTTCGATCATATTAGCTCACTAAAGTGGTTCTGCGAACGTTCCGCTGTTCTTGTAAGTTCTATTTTGCGATATTTTAAAAGATACATCCCATACAAAGTTAGTCGAATTTTACACTTTTTCGGTCACCGTGAAATATTTTGTCTTGATATTAACCGACTTTATATTGACCGTCGCGTCGAGCCCGTTGCGTAGACACCTCGTTTGTGTAGATCAGACCTGTTGAACTTCAAAAACATCGCAATATGGATTCTGTTTGCAATAATTTTAGCGTTTTCACCTACTTTAGACACTGAATATTTGTCGTTTTGAAGCTTTGTTTGAAATGTTTTAGTTTGTCGTTTCTGTTCAAATCGATCATTTTTTAGCATACTTTTCGATCATATTAGCTAACCGAAAAGGTTCTGCGAACGTTCCGCTTTTCTTGTAAGTACTCTTTTGCGATATTTTAAAAGATACATCACATACAAAGTTAGTCGAATTTTACACTTTTTCGGTCACCGTGAAATATTTTGTCTTGATATTAACAGACTTTATATTGACCGTCGCGTTGAGCCCGTTGCGTAGACACCTCGTTTGTGTAGATCAAACCTGTTGCAATTTTAAAAACATCGCAATATGGATTCTGGTTGCAATAATTTTAGCGTTTTCACCTACTTTAGACACTGAATATTTGTCGTTTTAAAGCTCAGTTTGAAATGTTTTAGTTTGTCGTTTGTTTTAAAATCGATCATCTTTTAGCATACTTTTTGATCATATTAGCTCATCGAAGTGGTTCTGCGCACGTTCCGCTGTTCTTGTAAGTACTCTTTTGCGATATTTTAAAAGATACATCCCATACAAAGTTAGTCGAATTTTACACTTTATCGGTCACCGTGAAATATTTTGTCTTGATATTAACCGACTTTATATTGACCGTCGCGTCGATATCGTCGCTTTGACACCTCGTTTGTGTAGATGGGACCTGTTGCTTTTCGAAAACATCGCAATATGGATTCTGTTTGCAATAATTTTAGCGTTTTCACCTACTTTAGACACTGAACATTTGTCTTTTTGAAGCTTAGTTTGAAATGTTTTAGTTTGTCGTTTCTGTTCAAATCGATCATCGTTTAGCATACTTTTCGATCATATTACTTCAGTGGAGTAGTTTTGCGGACGCTCCGCTGTTAAAAAAGGTACTCTCTGCGATATTTTAAAAGATACATCCCATACAAAGTTAGTCGAATTTTACACTTTTTCGGTCACCGTGAAATATTTTGTCTTTATATTAACCGACTTTATATTGACCGTCGCGTCGATATCGTCGCTTTGACACCTCGTTTGTGTAGATCGAACCTGTTGCACTTCAAAAACATCGCAATATGGATTCTGTTTGCAATAATTTTAGCGTTTTCACCTACTTTAGACACTGAATATTTGTCGTTTTGAAGCTTAGTTTGAAATGTTTTAGTTTGTCGTTTCTGTTCAAATCGATCATCTTTGAGCATACTTTTCGATCATATTAGCTCACTAAAGTGGTTCTGCGAACGTTCCGCTGTTCTTGTAAGTTCTATTTTGCGATATTTTAAAAGATACATCCCATACAAAGTTAGTCGAATTTTACACTTTTTCGGTCACCGTGAAATATTTTGTCTTGATATTAACCGACTTTATATTGACCGTCGCGTCGAGCCCGTTGCGTAGACACCTCGTTTGTGTAGATCAAACCTGTTGCACTTCAAACACATCGCAATATGGATTCTGTTTGCAATAATTTTAGCGTTTTCACCTACTTTAGACACTGAATATTTGTCGTTTTGAAGCTCAGTTTGAAATGTTTTAGTTTGTCGTTTCTGTTCAAATCGATCATCGTTTAGCATACTTTTCGATCATATTAGCTCAATGGAGTAGTTTTGCGCACGCGTCGCTGTTGAAGTAGGTACCCTCCTGCGTTATTTTAAAAGATACATCCCATACAAAGTTAGTCGAATTTTACAAATTTTACACTTTTTCAGTCACCGTGAAATATTTTGTCTTGATATTAACCGACTTTATATTGACCGTCGCGTCGAGCCCGTTGCGTAGACACCTCGTTTGTGTAGATCAAACCTGTTGCACTTCAAAAACATCGCAAAATAGATTCTGTTTGCAATAATTTTAGCGTTTTCACCTACTTTAGACACTGAATATTTGTCGTTTTAAAGCTCAGTTTGAAATGTTTTAGTTTGTCGTTTCTGTTCAAATCGATCATCTTTTAGCATACTTTTCGATCATATTAGCTCAGTGGAGTAGTTTCGCGCACGCTCCGCTGTTGAAAATGGTACTCTCTGCGATATTTTAAAAGATACATCCCATACAAAGTTAGTCGAATTTTACACTTTTTCAGTCACCGTGAAATATTTTGTCTTGATATTAACCGACTTTATATTGACCGTCGCGTCGATATCGTCGCTTTGACAAATCGTTTGTGTAGATCGGACCTGTTGCATTTCAAAAACATCGCAATATGGATTCTGTTTGCAATAATTTTAGCATTTTCACCTACTTTAGACACTGAATATTTGTCGTTTTAAAGCTTAGTTTGAAATGTTTTAGTTTGTCGTTTCTGTTCAAATCGATCATCTTTTAGCATACTTTTCGATCATATTAGCTCACTGAAGTGGTTCCGCGCACGTTCCGCTCTTCTTGTTAGGTACTCTTTTGCGATTATTTAAAACATACATCCCATACAAAGTAAGTCGAATTTTACACTTTTTCGGTCACCGTGAAATATTTTGTCTTGATATTAACCGACTTTTTATTGACCGTCGCGTCGAGCCCGTTGCGTAAACACCTCGTTTGTGTAGATCAAACCTGTTGCACTTCAAAAACATCGCAAAATAGATTCTGTTTGCAATAATTTTAGCGTTATCACCTACTTTAGACACTGAATATTTGTCGTTTTAAAGCTCAGTTTGAAATGTTTAGTTTGTCGTTTCTGTTCAAATCGATCATCTTTTAGCATACTTTTCGATCATATTAGCTCAGTGGAGTAGTTTCGCGCACGCTTCGCTGTTAAAAATGGTACTCTCTGCGATATTTTAAAAGATACATCCCATACAAAGTTAGTCGAATTTTACACTTTTTCAGTCACCGTGAAATATTTTGTCTTGATATTAACCGACTTTATATTGACCGTCGCGTCGATATCGTCGCTTTGACACATCGTTTGTGTAGATCGGACCTGTTGCACTTCAAAAACATCGCAATATGGATTCTGTTTGCAATAAGTTTAGCGTTTTCACCTACGTTAGACACTGAATATTTGTCGTTTTGAAGCTCAGTTTGAAATGTTTTAGTTTGTCGTTTCTGTTCAAATCGATCATAGTTTAGCATACTTTTCGATCATATTAGCTCAGTGGAGTAGTTTTGCGCACGCGTCGCTGTTGAAGTAGGTACCCTCCTGCGTTATTTTAAAAGATTCATCCCATACAAAGTAAGTCGAATTTTACACTTTTTCGGTCACCGTGAAATATTTTGTCTTGATATTAACCGACTTTTTATTGACCGTCGCGTCGAGCCCGTTGCGTTGACACCACAATTGTGTAGATCGAACCTGTTGCACTTCAAACACATCGCAATATGGATTCTGTTTGCAATAATTTTAGCGTTTTCACCTACTTTAGACACTGAATATTTGTCGTTTTGAAGCTCAGTTTGAAAAGTTTTAGTTTGTCGTTTCTGTTCAAATCGATCATCTTTTAGCATACTTTTCGATCATATTAGCTCAATAAATTGGTTTTGCGAACGTTCCGCTGTTCTTGTTAGTACTCTTTTGCGATAATTTTAAAGATACATCCCATACAAAGTTAGTCGAATTTTACACTTTTTCAGTCACCGCGAAATATTTTGTCTTGATATTAGCCGACTTTATATTGACCGTCGGGTCACGCCCGTTGCGTAGACACCTCGTTTGTGTAGATTGAACCTGTTGCACTTCAAAAACCTCGCAATATGGATTCTGTTTGCAATAATTTTAGCGTTTTCACCTACTTTAGACACTGAATATTTAATTTTGTCGTTTTGAAGTTTAGTTTGAAATGTTAAAGTTTGTCGTTTCTGTTCAAATCGATCATCGTTTAGCTTACTTTTCAATCATATTAGCTCAGTGGAGTAGTTTTGCGCACGCGTCGCTGTTGAAGTAGGTACTCTTCTGCGTTATTTTAAAAGATACATCCCAAACAAAGTTAGTCGAATTTTACACTTTTTCGGTCACCGTGAAATACTTTGTCTTGATATTAACCGACTTTATATTGACCGTCGGGTCACGCCCGTTGCGTAGACACCTCGTTTGTGTAGATCAAACCTGTTGCACTTCAAAAACATCGCAAAATAGATTCTGTTTGCAATAATTTTAGTGTTTTCACCTACTTTAGACATTGAATATTTGTCGTTTTGAAGCTCAGTTTGAAATGTTTTAGTTTGTCGTTTCTGTTCAAATCGATCATCTTTTAGCATACTTTTCGATCATATTAGCTCACCGGAGTGTTTTTGCGCACGCTCCGCTTTTAAAATAGGTACTCCTTTGCGTTAATTTAAAAGATACATCCCATACAAAGTTAGTCGAATTTAACACTTTTTCGGTCACCGTGAAATATTTTGTCTTGATATTAGCCGACTTTATATTGACCGTCGCGTCGAGCCCGTTGCGTAGATACCTCGTTTGTGTAGATCAGACCTGTTGCACTTCAAAAACATCGAAATATGGATTCTGTTTGCAATAAGTTTAGCGTTTTCACCTACTTTAAACACTGAATATTTGTCGTTTTGAAGCTCAGTTTGAAATGTTTTAGTTTGTCGTTTCTGTTCAAATCGATCATCGTTTAGCATACTTTTCGATCATATTAGCTCAGTGGAGTAGTTTTGCGCACGCGTCGCTGTTGAAGTAGGTACTCTCCTGCGTTATTTTAAAAGATACATCCCATACAAAGTTAGTCGAATTTTACACTTTTTCAGTCACAGTGAAATATTTTGTCTTGATATTAACCGACTTTATATTGACCGTCGCGTCGAGCCCGTTGCGTAAACACCTCGTTTGTGTAGATCGGACCTGTTGCACTTCAAAAACATCGCAATATGGATTCTGTTTGCAATAATTTTTGCATTTTCACCTACTTTAGACACTGAATATTTGTCGTTTTGAAGCTTAGTTCGAAATGTTTTAGTTTGTCGTTTCTGTTCAAATCGATCATCGTTTAGCATACTTTTCGATCATATTAGCTCAATGAAGTGGTTCTGCGAACGTTCCGCTGTTCTTGTAAGTACTCTTTTGCGATATTTTAAAAGATACATCCCATACAATGTAAGTCGAATTTTACACTTTTTCGGTCACCGTGAAATATTTTGTCTTGATATTAACCGACTTTTTATTGACCGTCGCGTCGAGCCCGTTGCGTAAACACCTCGTTTGTGTAGATCAGTCCTGTTGCACTTCAAAAACATCGCAATATGGATTCTGTTTGCAATAATTTTAGCGTTTTCACCTACTTTAGGCACTGAATATTTGTCGTTTTGAAGCTTAGTTTAAAATGTTTTAGTTTGTCGTTTCTGTTCAAATCGATCATCTTTTAGCATACTTTTCGATCATATTAGCTCAATGAAGTGGTTCTGCGAACGTTCCGCTGTTCTTGTAAGTTCTCTTTTGCGATATTTTAAAAGATACATCCCATACAATGTTAGTCGAATTTTACACTTTTTCGGTCACCGTGAAATATTTTGTCTTGATATTAGCCGACTTTATATTGACCGTCGCGTCGATATCGGTGCTTTGACACCTCGTTTGTGTAGATCGGACCTGTTGCACTTCAAAAACATCGCAATATGGATTCTGTTTGCAATAATTTTAGCGTTTTCACCTTTTTTAGATACTGAATATTTGTCGTTTTGAAGCTCAGTTTGAAATGTTTTAGTTTGTCGTTTCTGTTCAAATCGATCATCTTTTAGCATACTTTCTGATCATATTAGCTCACCGAAGTGGTTCTGCGAACGTTCCGCTGTTCTTGTAAGTACTTTTTCTGCGATATTTTAAAAGATACATCCTATACAAAGTTAGTCGAATTTTACACTTTTTCGGTCACCATGAAATATTTTGTCTTGATATTAACCGACTTTATATTGACCGTCGCGTCGAGCCCGTTGCGTAGACAACTCGTTTGTGTAGATCAAACCTGTTGTTTCTGTTCAAATCGATCATCTTTTAGCATATTTTTCGATCGTATTAGCTTAATGAAGTGGTTTTGCGCACGCTCCGCTGTTGAAATAGGTACTCTCCTGCGTTATTTTAAAAGATACATCCCATACAAAGTTAGTCGAATTTAACACTTTTTCGGTCACCGTGAAATATTTTGTCTTGATATTAACCGACTTTATATTGACCATCGCGTCGAGCCCGTTGCGTAGACACCTCGTTTGTGTAGATCAGACCTGTTGCACTTCAAAACCATCGCAATATGGATTCTGTTTGCAATAATTTTAGCGTTTTCACCTACTTTCGACACTGAATATTTGTCGTTTTGAAGCTCAGTTTGAAATGTTTTAGTTTGTCGTTTCTGTTCAAATCGATCATCGTTTAGCATACTTTTCGATCATATTAGCTCACTGGATTAGTTTTGCGGACGCTCCGCTGTTGAAAAAGGTACTCTCTGCGATATTTTAAAAGATACATCCCATACAAAGTTAGTCGAATTTTACACTTTTTCGGTCACCGTGAAATATTTTGTCTTGATATTAACCGACTTTATATTGACTGTCGCGTAGATATCGTCGCTTTGACACCTCGTTTGTATAGATCGGACCTGTTGCACTTCAAAAACATCGCAATATGGATTCTGTTTGCAATAATTTTAGCGTTTTCACCTACTTTAGGCACTGAATATTTGTCGTTTTGAAGCTTAGTTTGAAATGTTTTAGTTTGTCGTTTCTGTTCAAATCGATCATCTTTGAGCATACTTTTCGATCATATTAGCTCAATGAAGTGGTTCTGCGAACGTTCCGCTGTTCTTGTAAGTTCTCTTTTGCGATATTTTAAAAGATACATCCCATACAATGTTAGTCGAATTTTACACTTTTTCGGTCACCGTGAAATATTTTGTCTTGATATTAACCGACTTTATATTGACCGTCGCGTCGATATCGGTGCTTTGACACCTCGTTTGTGTAGATCGGACCTGTTGCACTTCAAAAACATCGCAATATGGATTCTGTTTGCAATAATTTTAGCGTTTTCACCTTTTTTAGATACTGAATATTTGTCGTTTTGAAGCTCAGTTTGAAATGTTTTAGTTTGTCGTTTCTGTTCAATTCGATCATCGTTTAGCATACTTTTCGATCATATTAGCTCAGTGAAGTAGTTTTGCGCACGCTCCGCTGTTGTAAATGGTACTCTCTGCGATATTTTAAAAGATACATCCCATACAAAAATAGTCGAATTTTACACTTTTTCGGTCACCGTGAAATATTTTGTCTTGATATTAACCGACTTTATATTGACCGTCGCGTCGAGCCCGTTGCGTAAACACCTCGTTTGTGTAGATCAGACCTGTTGCACTTCAAAAACATCGCAATATGGATTCTGTTTGCAATAATTTTAGCGTTTTCACCTACTTTCGACACTGAATATTTGTCGTTTTGAAGCTCAGTTTGAAATGTTTTAGTTTGTCGTTTCTGTTCAAATCGATCATCGTTTAGCATACTTTTCGATCATATTAGCTCAGTGGAGTAGTTTTGCGCACGCGTTGCTGTAGAAAAAGGTACTCTCCTGCGTTATTATAAAAGATACACCCCATACAAAGTAAGTCGAATTTTACACTTTTTCGGTCACCGTGAAATATTTTGTCTTGATATTAACCGACTTTTTATTGACCGTCGCGTCGAGCCCGTTGCGTAGACACCTCGTTTGTGTAGATCAAACCTGTTGCACTTCAAAAACATCGCAAAATAGATTCTGTTTGCAATAATTTTAGCGTTTTCACCTACTTTCGACACTGAATATTTGTCGTTTTGAAGCTCAGTTTGAAATGTTTTAGTTTGTCGTTTCTGTTCAAATCGATCATCGTTTAGCAAACTTTTCGATCATATTAGCTCAGTCGAGTAGTTTTGCGCACGCTCCGCTGTTGAAAAAGGTACTCTCTGCGATATTTTAAAAGATACATCCCATACAAAGTTAGTCGAATTTTACACTTTTTCAGTCACCGTGAAATATTTTGTCTTGATATTTACCTACTTTATATTGACCGTCGCGTCGATATCGTCGCTTTGACACCTCGTTTGTGTAGATCGGACCTGTTGCACTTCAAAAACATCGCAATATGGATTCTGTTTGCAATAATTTTAGCATTTTCACCTACTTCAGACACTGAATATTTGTCGTTTTTAAGCTCAGTTTTAAAAGTTTTAGTTTGTCGTTTCTGTTCAAATCGATCATCTTTTAGCATACTTTTTGAACATATTAGCTCATCGAATTGGTTCTGCGCACGTTCCGCTGTTCTATTTTGTACTCCTTTGCGTTAATTTAAAAGATACATCCCATACAAAGTTAGTCGAATTTAACACTTTTTCGGTCACCGTGAAATATTTTGTCTTGATATTAACCGACTTTATATTGACCGTCGCGTCGAGCCCGTTGCGTTGACACCTCATTTGTGTAGATTGGACCTGTTGCACTTCAAATACGTCACAATATGGATTCTGTTTGCAATGATTTTAGCGTTTTCACCTACTTTAGACACTGAATATTTGTCGTTTTGAAGCTTAGTTTGAAATGTTTTAGTTTGTCGTTTCTGTTCAAATCGATCATCGTTTAGCATACTTTTCGATCATATTAGCTCAATGAAGTGGTTCTGCGAACGTTCCGCTGTTCATGTAAGTACACTTTTGCGATATTTTAAAAGATACATCCCATACAAAGTTAGTCGAATTTTACACTTTTTCGGTCACCATGAAATATTTTGTCTTGATATTAACCGACTTTTTATTGACCGTCGCGTCGAGCCCGTTGCGTAAACACCTCGTTTGTGTAGATCAGTCCTGTTGCACTTCAAAAACATCGCAATATGGATTCTGTTTGCAATAATTTTAGCGTTTTCACCTACTTTCGACACTGAATATTTGTCGTTTTGAAGCTCAGTTTGAAATGTTTTAGTTTGTCGTTTCTGTTCAAATCGATCATCGTTTAGCATACTTTTCGATCATATTAGCTCAGTGGAGTAGTTTTGCGCACGCGTCGCTGTTGAAGTAGGTACTCTTCTGCGTTATTTTAAAAGATACAACCCATACAATGTTAGTCGAATTTTACACTTTATCGGTCACCGTGAAATATTTTGTCTTGATATTAACCGACTTTATATTGACCGTCGCGTCAAACCCGTTGCGTAGACACCTCGTTTGTGTAGATTGGACCTGTTGCTTTTCGAAAACGTCGCAATATGGATTCTGTTTGCAATAATTTTAGCGTTTTCACCTACTTTAGACACTGAACATTTGTCTTTTTGAAGCTTAGTTTGAAATGTTTTAGTTTGTCGTTTCTGTTCAAATCGATCATCGTTTAGCATTTTTTTCGATCATATTACTTCAGTGGAGTAGTTTTGCGGACGCTCCGCTGTAAAAAAAGGTACTCTCTGCGATATTTTATAAGATACATCCTATACAAAGTTAGTCGAATTTTACACTTTTTCGGTCACCGTGAAATATTTTGTCTTGATATTAACCTACTTTATATTGACCGTCGCGTCGATATCGTCGCTTTGACACCTCGTTTGTGTAGATCGGACCTGTTGCACTTCAAAAACATCGCAATATGGATTCTGTTTGCAATAATTTTAGCGTTTTCACCTACTTTAGACACTGAATATTTGTCGTTTTGAAGCTTAGTTTGAAATGTTTTAGTTTGTCGTTTCTGTTCAAATCGATCATCTTTGAGCATACTTTTCGATCATATTAGCTCACTAAAGTGGTTCTGCGAACGTTCCGCTGTTCTTGTAAGTTCTCTTTTGCGATATTTTAAAAGATACATCCCATACAAAGTTAGTCGAATTTTACACTTTTTCGGTCACCGTGAAATATTTTGTCTTGATATTAACCGACTTTATATTGACCGTCGCGTCGAGCCCGTTGCGTAGACACCTCGTTTGTGTGGGTACGTATTATAATACCGAAAGTTCATAATACCTACAAATGAAAAACCTACGCTTGAAACGTCGAAAATCATAATACCGAACGAATGAAATACCTATACTCGATATACCGAAGCTCAATATGCCGAATTTCAAATAACCGAAAGTTCAAAATCCCGAAAGTCCGAAATCCCGAAAGTTTGAAATACCGAAGGTTTATATCCCGAATATTTATAATCCCGAAGATTAATATACCTATAGTTAGTATACCGAAGTTCAAAATCCCGAAAGTAAGATTAACTTTGCGGTAGGCATGCAGCATGCAGCATGCAAGCAATCAAGCAGGCATGCAGCATGCAAGCAATCAAGCAGGCATGCAGCATGCAAGCAATCAAGTAGGCATGCAGCATGCAAACAATCAAGCAAGCAGGCATGCATGCATGTAGCAAGCAGGCATGCAGCATGCAAGCAATCAAACAGGCATGCATGTAGCAGCAAGCATAGGTTTTGCTCTTCTCCGGCGCTGCGGAAAGTGCAGCCCTTTCGCCTTAGCGTAGCGAATCTCAGGCACCCACGCTCGCCTCCGCAGCTTCGGCTTGCTGGTCGCCTTCGGCGACCAGCCTCAGCCGCTCCAGCTCGCACGGGAGCCTGAGATTTGCTACAGCGGGCGAGGGCTGCTCTCCCTCCGCGCCTCCGGCTTTTGTTACACTCTAGTATCGGGCAGACTAGTACCACGGCGAAGGACCACGGCGATTTGGGGTCAATCAAAATCGGTATATTAAACTTTCGGTCATATAAACAGTCGGTATATTGAACTTCGGTCATATTTACAGTCGGTATTTTAAAATTCGGCATTTTAGTATTCGGCATTCCAATCATAGGTTTTTTAAGATTCGGTATTTAGAATTTTCGGGATTTCAAACTTTCGGTATTTAGAACTTTCGATCATATAAACATTCGGCATTCTAAAATTCGGCCTTCCGTTCGTAGGGCTTATGAAATTCGGTATTTTGAAATTCGGTATTGTAATACGTACCCACCCGTTTGTGTAGATCAGACCTGTTGCACTTCAATAACATCGCAATATGGATTCTGTTTGCAATAATTTTAGCGTTTTCACCTACTTTCGACACTGAATATTTGTCGTTTTGAAGCTCAGTTTGAAATGTTTTAGTTTGTCGTTTCTGTTCAAATCGATCATCTTTTAGCATACTTTTCGATCATATTAGCTCAGTAGAGTAGTTTTGCGCACGCGTCGCTGTTGAAGTAGGGGTACCCTCCTGCGTTATTTTAAAAGATACATCCCATACAAAGTAAGTCGAATTTTACACTTTTTCGGTCACCGTGAAATATTTTGTCTTGATATTAACCGACTTTTTATTGACCGTCGCGTCGAGCCCGTTGCGTAGACACCTTGTTTGTGTAGATCAGACCTGTTGCACTTCAAAAACATTGCAATATGGATTCTGTTTGCAATAATTTTAGCGTATTTCACCTACTTTCGACACTGAATATTTGTCGTTTTGAAGCTCAGTTTGAAATGTTTTAGTTTGTCGTTTCTGTTCCAATCGATCATCGTTTAGCATACTTTTCGATCATATTAGCTCAGTGGAGTAGTTTTGCGCACGCGTCGCTGTAGAAAAAGGTACCCTCCTGCGTTATTATAAAAGATACATCCCATACAAAGTAAGTCGAATTTTACACTTTTTCGGTCACCGTGAAATATTTTGTCTTGATATTAACCGACATTTTATTGACCGTCGCGTCGAGCCCGTTGCGTAGACACCTCGTTTGTGTAGATCAAACCTGTTGCACTTCAAAAACATCGCAAAATAGATTCTGTTTGCAATAATTTTAGCGTTTTCACCTACTTTCGACACTGAATATTTGTCGTTTTGAAGCTCAGTTTGAAATGTTTTAGTTTGTCGTTTCTGTTCAAATCGATCATCGTTTAGCAAACTTTTCGATCATATTAGCTCAGTCGAGTAGTTTTGCGCACGCTCCGCTGTTGAAAAAGGTACTCTCTGCGATATTTTAAAAGATACATCCCATACAAAGTTAGTCGAATTTTACACTTTTTCAGTCACCGTGAAATATTTTGTCTTGATATTTACCTACTTTATATTGACCGTCGCGTCGATATCGTCCGTAGATCGGACCTGTTGCACTTCAAAAACATCGCAATATGGATTCTGTTTGCAATAATTTTAGCATTTTCACCTACTTCAGACACTGAATATTTGTCGTTTTGAAGCTTAGTTTGAAATGTTTTAGTTTGTCGTTTCTGTTCAAATCGATCATCTTTGAGCATACTTTTCGATCATATTAGCTCACTAAAGTGGTTCTGCGAACGTTCCGCTGTTCTTGTAAGTTCTATTTTGCGATATTTTAAAAGATACATCCCATACAAAGTTAGTCGAATTTTACACTTTTTCGGTCACCGTGAAATATTTTGTCTTGATATTAACCGACTTTATATTGACCGTCGCGTCGAGCCCGTTGCGTAGACACCTCGTTTGTGTAGATCAGACCTGTTGAACTTCAAAAACATCGCAATATGGATTCTGTTTGCAATAATTTTAGCGTTTTCACCTACTTTAGACACTGAATATTTGTCGTTTTGAAGCTTTGTTTGAAATGTTTTAGTTTGTCGTTTCTGTTCAAATCGATCATTTTTTAGCATACTTTTCGATCATATTAGCTAACCGAAAAGGTTCTGCGAACGTTCCGCTTTTCTTGTAAGTACTCTTTTGCGATATTTTAAAAGATACATCACATACAAAGTTAGTCGAATTTTACACTTTTTCGGTCACCGTGAAATATTTTGTCTTGATATTAACAGACTTTATATTGACCGTCGCGTTGAGCCCGTTGCGTAGACACCTCGTTTGTGTAGATCAAACCTGTTGCAATTTTAAAAACATCGCAATATGGATTCTGGTTGCAATAATTTTAGCGTTTTCACCTACTTTAGACACTGAATATTTGTCGTTTTAAAGCTCAGTTTGAAATGTTTTAGTTTGTCGTTTGTTTTAAAATCGATCATCTTTTAGCATACTTTTTGATCATATTAGCTCATCGAAGTGGTTCTGCGCACGTTCCGCTGTTCTTGTAAGTACTCTTTTGCGATATTTTAAAAGATACATCCCATACAAAGTTAGTCGAATTTTACACTTTATCGGTCACCGTGAAATATTTTGTCTTGATATTAACCGACTTTATATTGACCGTCGCGTCGATATCGTCGCTTTGACACCTCGTTTGTGTAGATGGGACCTGTTGCTTTTCGAAAACAT